>CM053400.1:168430125-168465272 GCA_028644305.1 Xerus rutilus | reverse complement strand
AAAAAAAAAAAAAAAAAAAAGAAAGAATGAGAACAATGTCACCTTCACAAGGACAAATTTTTTAAGGGGATGAAAGACAGAACTTTACCACAAAGGGAAAAAAAGCGTTACATTTTCAAAATGTCACTTAACAAGAAAGCTATCTACCAGGAAGACAGGCAGCTATGGAGAGCAGCCAATGTTTTACACGTGTATGCATATTTCCTAATAACAAGGTTGGAGGATGCACTAGATGATTTTAATAAACTCTAAGCTATGATTTAAATCTGGCTAGTGATTCAACTCAGATTCAGAAAAAGAGGAAACTTCCATCTGAGCGTATTCTGCCATTTATAGCCAGTAAATGGCCAGACCCTAAACTTACCTTGTATCTGATGGAAATTTATGCAGACTTGACAGATATTTTATCGACTTGATTCTCATTAGCACTCTTACTAAACACAATGTTTGTATCATAACATATCCTGCTATACATTTGTTTGTGGGAGAAGTCTTAGTATGGTTATTATCATTTTTAAATAATGAGCATATTTGTCCTAAGGAAGCTACTTTTCTAACAGTGGCACAGCAAATGTTAATGCCCATGCTGCCACAACCAACCAGTTGCCATATACATGGGGGAAAACCCCTGTCTCGATATATCTAGGGCTCCATCTGAGCTAACCGCCTCAGGCACAGCCACGGCTCAGCTCCCAGGTGCACTGAACCACATCTATCAAAATATTTACCCCTAAAATAGATTTGTAATAAGAGTGGAATGTCCTTTTTGATGATTTCCTTTGAAAAATATATATGTATTTAACTGGCAACTCTAAACTTTTGGAGGTGGCATATCACATGGATCCACTTATTTAAAAAAAAAAAAAAAACTCCGTGGGGGTTATAGTTGAAGTATCATGATGATTATTTTTAAAACACACTATTTTTAATACAGCTTATATTTTCACATTTGACTATGGTTCTAACCTCTGGAGGGGAGAGTCCCTAATTCCAGTCCCTTCCTGGTTCTCTTTATGTGCTGAACCCGCACAGGATAATTGGTAGAGAGACAACACTATGCATGACCCTTTAACAGCAATGCCACACCAACACTATGCACAGCTAGAGAAAGCTGGCGAGCTCTATGGCCGCTGCTGAACAAGTAAAAGTGAATATCAGCATTGGGAACTGCAATTTCTATTGTGGGGTGAAAATCAAAACAACATCCAAAGAAAAATCCTCCTAGACCAACCAAAAGTTTTTCCAAAACCTACCTAACTTTAAATTAACTTCAATACTCAGGGCTGAGGAAATACCTCCAGCATTCTGTCAACATGGTTGGTGCATAATCAGTTTCTAAAACAATAGCTAGGCGCTTTGAGTCACAGACTGTGAAGGGTAAGTGGAAAGGTCACTTCCGGCTTGCCTCCCCAAGAGCGCCAGGCAGCGCGGCCCAGGCCTTTGCTCGAGCTGTTCCAGGACCTGGCTAAAGCTCATGCATTCTGCCTTCAGGGCGTCTGTGCCACCCCTGACTTTAATCCTCTGAAAGAACCCAACAGGATGGCAAGTGAACCTGAGAGGAGGGCCAGACGGAATGATCCATTGCCCAGGAGCCCCTTATTGGAGCCCCGCCCCCAAATATGCCATCTGTCTGCGGGAATGTGGCACTCATTCCATACAAGCTGTAAGAATTCCCTTAAGTCCCCTCTTTTTATGTGTAAAAATAAAACAAAATAACAAGATAAAATATCCACACCCCTTCCTTTCCACAACAACAAAGACCACCATCATTTAAATATAATCTGTTAAAATCCAGTTTGTATTTCTTGAGCCATGTGCATGTCACTGTGGACCCAATTTCTTCTTCTTTTTTTTAAATATTTTCTTAGTTGTCAATGAACTTTTTATTTATTTATATGTGGTGCTGAGAATCGAACCCAGTGCCTCACATATGCTAGGCAAGTGCTCTACCACTGAGCCACAACTCCAGCCTGACAATTTCTTTTTAAGACCCCAAGTATGTTTATTTTTTGGAGCCTTCCCCACTGACAGCATATCCAACATTAAAAGTTGTATCTATAACCCAATTAAAAGTAATTTTCTGGCCAAAACATTTTTGAAAGCATTTCTGCATTTTTGTTTTTGAAATTACTTGGCTGCTGATTGTTTAATTTATACTTTGCTATGATTTCTCAGCAATCATTGCTAAATTTAACATTTAAAGAAGATGACAAAATATTTGGTTTTATATTTGTGCAAACACACATTTGATCCTGTACTTTTTTGTTTTCAGAGCCAAAAAATTCTTTTTCAAGATCTACAACATTTTTGAGGTCCTTGAAAAGTAGGATAACACTTAGTCATGGTGCCCTAGTGCCCAATGAATATCTCAGCTTGTCTGTAGGAGCTGGGGCAGCAACTTCAGCAGACAGGGTGGCTGCTCACTCAATGATCCCTTTTGTGGTAAGTGTGACAGAGACACAAAAATGAAGAACGCACCTCCCCACCCCCAAAAGGAATTCATAACCTAGTCAATAAGAAAGAGGACTTGCACATGAGGGTAGAAGAGTGTGGAAACTGCCAGGAGCACCTCAAGCACCACTAAAGCACTGAGCAAGGAGTTACCACCAGGGCCATCAAACTCACAGCTGGGGGGTGGGGCACTCCACTGCCATCTGTGTAAATGGAGTCCCCACAGCTGTGCAGTTGCGTGGTCAAGTCTGGAGGAGAAGATAAGAGGCTTTCCAGAAGAGATGGCACTTGGCAGGTCCGCTCTTCCACCTAAGCACAGCCACTCCTCTGAGTTTTCACTTGCTTATCTGTGATAAGGATACTGTGCCTGGGTCATAACAGCCCCCTTTCCCTTTGTCCCTCCTTCCTTCTTTATTCATGACACGCAGGTTTTATTTTGATTTGGCAGGGCTGGGGATCAAACAGGACCTTACATATGGTAGACAAGCACCCTACCACTGAGCCACAGCCCTTCCTTCTTTATTCAAATGTTCATGAAGCTTATACCATATCAGGTACTCTACCAGGCCCTGTTTGTACAATCAGGGACAATACCCACATGAGCCTGCCTTTATGAAGTTTATATCAAAATGAGTCTATATTATTGATTATTCCACTGTCAGTGACAGAGGAAGTGGACTGATGACAAAAGCAAAGTAAAAGGTACATTCTGAAAACATCAGTCATTCAGTTCATCAGAAGTAGGAAGAGAGGTTTTAGGGAGTGAGAAACACATGGGAAGACCAACAGAGAAGAGGCGCTCAATAACAGGAGGTTGGAGGGAGATGGGAACAAACAGTTTCATCTACCATCTCAGTTCCACTCACAGGAAAGGGCTTCCTGGAAGGCTGCACTGAGAACCAACTCATGACTGACAGGGTTGGCCTAGGTTGTCCCAAGGGCCAGGGATGATGTATAAGTGGTAGATATCAGGTATTCTTATCTCAATGAAACTGAGTAGCATGTCTTTGTAAAAAGCTACTTCTGGAAGAATCTGTGTATTTCTGTCAGAGAACTAGAACACTAGAGCAGGACAAAAGACCCAGGGGGGAGGCAGACTTCTGGCCCACTGATGGCACAGCAGGAGGCCAAGAGATCAAAGGAACACAGGTGCTGGTGACTGCTCCAACAAATTGGCTAAGCATGGAATTTAGGCTGGGCTGAATCACCAAAACGCAGTTAATGGATTGGAGAAAGTGAAAGAGGCTGATCTGGAGGCAGAGTCCTGGGTGGGAAATCCAGTTCCTCCGATTATTAGCTTGTTAGGCCACTTAATCTTTTTAACCTTAGTGTCTCACGATAAAACATCTAGATCTCGTTATTTATCTCACGGGGTTGTAGGAATGATTAATACTCACTGTATGGTACCTAAAACACATTAGGTAGCCCAATAAATAATGCTTCCTTTCCTCCTTTGCTGAAGTGACTACAGATCTACACACAGAACACTCAATATGTCTAGTGAAAAGAAATACAAACTGAGGAGCTGGGAGTGTGAAGATCCAGCGCAGCTGGTCCGGGCACCAAAGGAAACAATATGAGTAGAATTCAGGCAGCCAGGGTGGTGAGGGAGGGCTGCGCTGGTTTGCCTGGCTGGGCACTGGGCCTGGTCTTACCAGCTGGATACCATGGGAAGACACAGGAAGAATGGGGAGTAGGACTCCTGTAGGGAGCTCTCAGCCCACCACGCAAGAGTGTTTTAACCAAAGGTTGTTATGTATGATTATAAGCACCGCCAAGAATTAGGTAAAAGGCCACGTGAGGGCAAGGTGGTGAGGGCAAGGGGCGGGGATAAGTTCACAGAAGCGGCATTGAGAGGTGCGTGGAAAGACATCAAATATTCTCCCAAGGAGCCAAAGATGCTACTCCAGGGGGAAGAAAGTGTGTGTGGAAGGAAGGGGAATGTGAAGAATTTTAAGAGCACCAACGCGAGGTGTCAAAACCATCAGAATAGAAGCAGGAATGAGAACATGGCAGAAACAAGAATGAGTCAAGTGCTGAGGCCACCCAGAGAAAGCGCTGTCCTATTATTTTTATTATCTTCAGATTGGCCTGAAAAATTTCAAGACCAAGCAAGAGTAAATAGGCTCTTATCATTAAAATCCTACTGGTGGTCAGTGCACTGAAGATGTATGTATCCTACAGAGAAAACAATTACCCAGTAAGGCAAATAACAGATGAGAAATTGGAAATGCTAGGGCTCAAATGAAAAAGAGCTTCTCCAACTAAAAACTAGCAGGTAGCAGTGTTAATCTAGAGAAGAGCTTGACTCAAAACTCAGAAAGTAATTAGTTTTAAGTGCTTGTATTGTCTTTAAAAAAATTTAATGAGTTGACAGGAATTAAAATGAAATTAATACGAGGAATATTCAGTGATTTTTTTTTTTTTTGTATTAGGGATTGAACGCAGGGATGCTTAACCACTGAGCTACATCCCAGCCTTATTTTGAGATAGAGTCTCCCTAAGTTGCTTAGGGCCTTGCTAAGCTGCTGAGGCTGGTCTTGAACTTGGGAGCCTCCTGCCTCAGCCTCCCAAATCACTGGGATTACAGGCATGTGCCACCATGCCTGGTTATTCACTAAATTTTTTAAAAAATCCTGTTTCACTAACACACTTTGGAACTCTCTCACTTTTAGTGAGTGACAACAACTTTTTTCTATTTTATTTGCATTACTTTTCTATCTTGTAATCTTGAGGCTTTCTTTTGTGCTCAGGGTCTCCAATCTACTTGACAGTAAAGGTTAAGCTTCACCTCTGTATGAGGAGTGATGTAGGAGGGGTACTGGGCAGAACACCCAAGAGGCCCTTGTCTCAAGAGGAAGTCCTCTGAGAAAAACATTACCACTGAGGTGAATTCTCTGCAATACATTCCACCTTGCAAAAGAGAAGTACCAAGCACAGCACAAGGAACAGGCAGGGAACCAGCAGAAGAGGCCCCTGGGGCAGGGGGCTTGGAAAAGCCCAGGCAGCTACTAGCTGCAAGTCCCATTAGGAGACAAGTAGATTACTGAGAAATGACCACATCCATATGATCTTGGAACTCTGACATGGGTAATAGAGCAATCCAATCTTATAGGATAGAAACTAAGACATGGGAAGAATACCAGCTGATCCTAATCAGCAATCTGATCCAACGGGGCCACAATTTAGATACTGGTCTCCAAAAAATAAAAATAATAAAAAAAGAACGTCTACAACTTGATTGTTCATTTCTTAGTCCACTCTGCTAAACCAAGAGAAATTCAGAGGATAATCTCAAGAATCATGATCACACTGTACTATAAATAGAGAATTAAATAAAGAACAGTTACAACCTCAAATATGGCCATAAACTTTAAGTTGGAAAGGTAGTTTTAAAATACACATCCCAATTCTTTTGAACTAAAATCAAATTTAGGATACTGTAGGAAGACAGTTCAAACAAAAG
The DNA here is from genome assembly GCA_028644305.1 of Xerus rutilus. NCBI lineage: Eukaryota > Metazoa > Chordata > Mammalia > Rodentia > Sciuridae > Xerus > Xerus rutilus. The sequence continues at coordinate 168,459,355 of CM053400.1, read as the reverse complement.
CTAATTTTGTTTAATGAACTAACCAGGAAGGCATTGTGAAAGTATTGTGCAACTAAATGCTTAGCTAATTACTGTGAGATCAAATAACTGTTACCATAGTTACTGCACACTGTTTTCCATAATAACTTTTATCACTTCAATAAATCTTTGTGACGCAACAAATATAAAAAGTTTACTGTAACATGACTATAATGTTTTGGAAGGCACACACTGATGGCCGACCTACTGAAATTATCTTCCCATATTTGTCAGTGAACAAGGGGTGGTAACCGGTATCTGGCTGACTCAAGATCAAAATGTTTCACTGGTTCCTTTAATGGGCTGTAATACCTCAACAGTTGAATTTACCTGGTCCTGCCATTCAGCAGAAAAGTCAAGGGCCTTTCAATATTACACTTTGTCTCTGCATAAGAATAAATTTAACTGCAACCACTTCGGAAGCAGTAACTGTCGAGTTCCACGCTGGGCAGCTGACAAGACATCAAGATCCAATCCTTCCCATGCTTTGTAGGACAGGAAGGGATTTAGCCCAGGTCCAACTCCAAAGTCAGTTCTCTATCCAGGACACTATATAGCTCTATGCATTTTTTAAAAAGGCAATTTCTACAACTATTTATTGGTGCTGTATAAAGAGTTAAAGTCACACTAGAATGTCATAGATGAGTCTGTCATACAATGACCGACTGGTCTGTTAGTTGAAATGATGTCACAGCCTCACTGGAAAATGAATAATCTTTCCCTGGATTACAAGAGCTCAGACCTAGTTGTATTACCACCCCTCCCTGCCACATGCTCAGTCATTTGGTCACCTTACTTCTTTCCTAGATCTGCTCACCCATTTCTATATCTCAGTGCTGAGTTTTTTGAATAAGTGAAAGAGCAAAGACAGTATAAGAAGTTTAAGACTGACAATAAATTTCTAGTGTAAGTACAGTAAGATGGTAAGAGAAAGAAAACTCAGATTCAAAATTCAGTTCTTCAATGTTGATGCTGCACAGCCCCAGGCAAACCACTGAGCATCCCTGGGTTTTCCCATCTGGAAAATGGGTAAGAATTCCTATCTGCTAACTCCCTTTACACAGATCAATTATTTAATGCTCTGAGTTCTTTGAAGATATAAAGCCCTAAGAAAAATAATCATCTTCAAGATGAAACATAAAATGCATGATTATGGAGTTATTAAAAAGCAATCCTAAAATCTAGTATCAAAAGGGTATCCCACTGTAATAACACAGGCATGCACACCAGAAACCCAAGGTGGAAATCCAAGGAGCTCCCACCAAAGAAACCTGATTCATACCTATTCAGCATTGTTCCAAAGGTTCTCTCAGTTCTAAGAGGCCAAAGGCCATTTCATTGTTGGTTTCAAAGATGAACAGCTAAGATTCATGTCAGGGACTGAATCAGCCTTTGATGACTCAGCTGCTATAATCTTTCACGTTAGGGATGGCTGCAGGCTGACATCAGTCACAGGTACCCCCACTGCCTCGGTATCTGAGTTGGAGACTTAGCCTTGACTCTACCCTCCTACTCCTTCCAGCTGCATCCACTCAACTCATTACCACTACCTCACAAATATCTTCTGAATTCCATTCCTTCTCTCAGTTCAATTCCTCCTCTTTTCACCTAAACCCAGTACCTAAACCCAGACCCTACACTCACCAAATCTCCAGGACAGCCTCACAACTGCTTTCCCTGCCTCCAGTGTTCCCTGCTTCTTCAAGGATAAATGGCAATCATGACTTACTTCTGTTTAAAACAATTCCCACCTAGGACAAGCCTCTGCCTTCAGGATAAAATTCAGATTCTTCAGCAAGTTGTATAAGAATTTATCTCCAATATACTATGTACTGAATATTTTCTTCAACTTCATTTTTTACTTCTCTCTATATTCCAGTCACTCTTTCTCCCTATAGCACCCTGCACTTTGCGCTAGTATGCTGCATACACTAGTGAAATTCTCGTTACTTATGAAGCTAGACTTGGAGAACCCCAAGGATGGTGACTGTCCTCCAGCCCAGTATAAAGTACATATGTGTTCAATAAATATTAAATCAATAGATGAAGGCTTTCAGAGGACAAGTCAGCCAGTTATGTTAACCTGCTTTGTTACACTCTCAGCTTGTTAAGGGCTCTTGAGCAATTAACTTGACTGATGTGTTTATCCACAGATGACGATGACTGATTCAGGATGTCTTGTTATGGAGACTCAAGTGAACTAAGTTATCCTTTGTAATGCAGACCTAAATGATTCAAGTTCGCCTTTTAAGCTTTTGGGCTTAATCAGATTCCATGAACTACTGCCAAGAAGCAAACACAGCATGAGTCTTAATGATTTTGTAGAAAGCTGTGTTCATTCAATGTTCACATCTATCAAAACCCCTGCTATAAAAACATCTCTTTATCAAAGTCATGACAGGCACAGGAAATGCATCAATCAAACAGTAAGTGTAATACAGAGGAGTGCCTGCATTTTAAACTGGCATGATTCTGTATGCTCCATAGATTTTAAAAAGTACAAAGAAGAACAAGTATTTTACTTCCTTGCTCTGGAATACTATAGACACACAAAACTAAATTAGCCATACATGAACCAAAGTAAAGAGTCCAATATACCTCAATACATTTGGGATAATGAGCAAAGACAGCTATCCATGAGAAACATATTTTGAGGAAATAAAATAGAATTATGAAACACAAAAATATATTAAAATAAGTTATGATCTCTTTCTCTCTCTCAATGTTTGCCAATTAAAAAAGAAGTCTTTGAAGTTGAAAAAACATGAGAGATTTGAATGTTTCCTTGACTTCCAGGAAAAATACCCTCTATCATATTAACTTCAGATAAAGTTCATGCAATGGTCATCCAATACAAACTTTTCTTATTTTAACTTCCTACCTTGTGATACTTTCCTCATCTTGGATATCAAGTTTCATTTTCTGAGCTCAAAGCCACTCTGAAATTACTCTGGCTTTTGCCCTGCAGGCTCTGGTGCTGCAGGCCACATGGTTCTTCCTGCAAATCTCCCTGCTTGGCTCTTGCACTGCTATGGGACCTTCCATTTCCCCCATCTCAGACCATTCCTCCCATGGCATTTCTGCCTCTTCCTAGCCAAAGGATGTGTGTGCGTCTCAGCCTCCTCTGTTGTTCCTGCTAAAACTTCAACATTAAATCTGGATATGTGGGCTGGGACTGTGGCTCAGTGGTAGAGTGCTTGCCTCATATGCATGAGGCACTGGGTTTGATCCTCAGCACCACATAAAAATAAATAAAATAAAGATGTTGTGTCCATCTACACCTAAAAAAATTTTTAAAAATCTGGATATGTGATTTTGAAATAATTCATTTTTAGCATTGATCTTTCTCCTAGATTCCAGGTCTGCATCTCTGAAAACCTAGGGGATATTTTAAGGGCGTATCACACCACTGCTTCAAAGAAAATACGTAAAATTTAATACACCACCTTTGCCTATATTTTCTAAATAGTTCTGCAGTTTGACCCTTCTGTAGGGCACTCATGATTCAATTATTGAATGCTGGGGTCCTTTTCTTTCTTTTTTTAAGCCTCTTCTTCCTCCTAACTGCCAGTAGAAGTCCCAATGACTCATGCCGATTTCTTCTGCCGTATCTCATACCTCATAGCACAGGAAACTGGCATTTCTTTCCTTTCCAATTTCACTAACCAAATGATAATTTGCTCAAACACACACACACACACACACACACAATTATTTTAATACAAAAGCAAGCATCATCTGTGTCTCCAGTTTTTTCTCTTTCACAATGCCACTAAATTAAATCTTTTGAAATAGGAGTTTGATTAGGCTAGTCCCCACCTCAGTCTTCTGCAGCTCAACGTAAGATATACCACTAAGCTCCTAGCCTAGCATTTGGCTCCCTCAACAGTTTGGTCCAGATCCTCTAGTCTCTCTTCTCACAATTTCCCTTAAAAACACCATAGAAATAAAAGCCTCTTTGCATCTTTGCTTCATTACAATAAAGCCATAAAGAGAACACATGCTTGGGAAAGGGACTCTCTTTTGCTTCTGTGTCTGATCTTCAAACCAAACGTTCAATGCCTTTACTTATGAATCTGAGTTTTTATCTTGTGATATTCTTAGGGACACAGTAACTCTAACATCTCTCCTTACTCCTTAACAGACACTGTAGTATAATTCCAAGGTCCAAGTTTCTTTGCCTTCAACTTCCTTTAACTCTACTAAGATTTAATTGCAAAGAAAAACAAAAATTTACCACTGTTCTTTTATTTCACCTTCAAATTCTAACTCCAAACTCCCTGTACTTTTTTGATTCATCCCTGAAATTCCTGAGACCTGAAATTCTCATGGATGCTTGAAAGGTGTTTAGAAGAAAGATCAAGTGTAAGGAAAATGAACAGGTGGGGAGAGTTTTCAGTTTGATCCAACTGTGAAGCAGGACCAACTGATTCACACTTTAGAAAACAGAAAAAGACAATTTATATCTCCATGTAGTCTGATGCACTTCCCCCCAAAGATCAGTGCTTTGTCTGTCTTGCTATCATGGACTATTTTTACTCTTGAAGAAATTTCAATGAAGAGCAAAATCTGAATGCTGTTTAATTCAAAATCATTATTCTATTCTATAATCTGAGGGTGTTTAATAAAAGACTTCCCTTCCCCTCAGCCCATGCAAAGTTGGTTCTATCACTTTATTTTTAATTTAGGTCATTGAATGTAGTTCTAGCAAAAGCAGCTATCCGTAGCGTGCCCTTGATAGAAACTTCATCCAGAAACACTTACAAATCACATGATTTAAAACAACAGAAGGTGCCTGATGGAAATTACAGAAAAAAAATACACAGAAAGGTCATGAGGGAACATTAAAGGCATTTTGAAATAATGGGGCTTATAATCCTAAGACATTGAGAGCAACAATAAAAGACCAACAAATTTCAGAATCAAAGAGAATTGGGCATCTGAAGTGGTATGATGAGGACAGCTCCTGATCTGGAGTCAGAATACCTTCTTTCAAATGTAAAATGCAGGCTTTGCTGCTTACAGGGCATATGGCCTGCGACATTCAACTACTAATAGGGGCTGGCACTACGGTGAAGTGCAGGAGGCACCGGCCTCGGGGGCAAACAAACAACCTAAACTAACCAGATGAGTAATATTTGAATGTGATAACTTCAAAGTCGAAACTAATGCAAAAATCCATGATGAACAACATAAAATCTGAAATAAAGTCAGGTTCTGACCCTGCACTGCAAGATTTGCCTAACTTGCCTCACCTTAATCCTGGTCCTGTTAGATCCTGTGTAAATTTTCATTTTTAAAAATATTGCATAAAATATTGTTTACCTTGATTACTGAGTTTTTGGCACCCCCTTAAATTCTGAGCCTGAGGGGAGTGCCTCACCCTAATTCCGGCCCTGCTGCGGGCCTGAAATTTCTCATTTGTACAAACAGCAACAATGAAAACAAAGAAATGCCATGTTCACAGAGCAGCTGTGAAGACCAAATGAGAGCAGCATGTGTCCAGGTACTGGAAGAGGTGAGTACATTTTTAGTATTCTTATTATTTTTAATAAGTGTTGGAAGAGTTAATGAGACTGAATGATGGCATAATAAAACTCCCATAAAATAACTAGCAAATTGTCCTGTTTTTCTCCCCTATTATGTGCCAATTTTCTCTTGGCCTTTTAGACTCTTACACCGTCCTAAAGCAGCTTCAAGAGCACAGTGGCTTATCCTGGACCAGTGCTGCTCTGAGTGACAGCCAGGATGGGACTTCACAGAGGATGCGCACGACACCTACTTTACAGTGGAGTAGAAAACAAAAATTAAACCAAAATTCAAAGATTAAAAAGGAGACGTCAAAGAAATTTCCTATTTGTGACAGGCACTTCGGGACACGGACTTCCTTGAGCGAGGCTCTCTACTGCTTTTAGTGCTTACTCCAGGGTGAGATGGGGAGTCCTGATCTTGGAGCATTTATCAAAACTCTGGTTATACTTGTCTAAGTATTTATCTGACAAGCATTCAGAGTGCAGGGAACTCTGGAGATGAGTAGTGGGCAGCCCCTGTCCTCAAGTCAGAATATTGAAAGAACTCTACATGGTAGACTGAGGTCTTTACTCATTCAAGGCAGGTACCAAGTACTGTTCTTAGCACTAAAGAAACAGGACAGAGCAAAATGCAAAAATCTCTGTTTTCTTTCTTTTTTAAAAAATATATATATTTTTAGTTGTAGATGGGCACAATATCTTTATTTATTTTTATGTGGTGCTGAGGATCGAACCCAGTGCCTCATGCTTGTGAGCCAAGTACTTTACCACTGAGCCACAATCCCAGCCCAAAAATCTCTGTTTTCTAGAGCTGATATTTGAGAGGGATTCTTGACTTAGTCCAGGATTGAATTTACTCTAGGGCAGATGGGATTTTTTAAAACCTCATTTTAGAACATAAGCACGGTAGAGTTAGATGTAGCACTCAATGAAACACAAAGCTAGAAGTAATTTTTCATTCTCCTCCTAAGATGTGTTCCATGATCCAGCAGGTATAACTGGGCATTCCAATATCCAACAAACGTTCCTGTAATCACTACAGAGCCAAATGGACATCTCAGTCTAGATCCTTGGGAAACTGCCATTAAGGTCATGGTTTATATTTGATCAGTTTAAATTTTTAAATCTAAGACCAGACTTCTTGAAGACAGATGCCATCCCACACCTTACCCTCTCTGCCCCTTAGTATGAGTACATAATCATCACTCATGACTTAATGCAGTGTATGGACTGGGTAATACTTCCTAAATAAGTTTTGCTCACTATACTTATCACTCCCCTAGCACTTCATTTTAAAGTCCCCACCCACTGACGGGAAGTAGGGGTAGCTCTACGTGTGGAGCAAATGGCAAGGCAAGACCATCGGGAACATGCAGATCTGGTTCAAGAGAACCATAAAAGGTGCCCATCCTCAATGCTTTTCATAGAGGCATCGAATGGCCAAAACCACTGTAGCAGTTAAGGATTGATTACTTGCCTTTATACAATGGCTGATACTTTCCAGAGCTCTTTCAAAACCACTATTTCATCTGATATTTACATCAAAGCTATGAAGTAAACAGGGTGAACAATACCATTTCAGAGGAAGCTGACATGGAATGAGTCTCACTTAAGTCACAGCTTATCTGTGAGTTGGGGTGGGGGACTGGACTCTCACTGTTATGCTCACCCCACTGCACCAGATTGGGGAGCTGGAAGCATTAAGATCCAGGTTTCATAGAGCCTGGCACAGAACTGGTGCATGGTAAGCTCTATGCTATTTATCACTTTTACCCGGCATCTAGAACAATATTTGGCAAATGAATGAATGAGTGGCAATACTAAGGGACAGTGTGACTCATACACTTTAGCTATACAGATAGAAGCTTTCATAAAATTATATGAAATTGATTTTGCCCATGTTTGTCAAAGCTTCTAAACTGCTTTTTCACTTCTTTATCTGACTAACTTTAAATCAAAGTCAATGTTTTCCTCCGACCTATTTTCAAAGCTACCCTTTAAAATCCTTGGTTATGAAATCTGAAGGATTAAATATTTGTGCTGTAAAAATGTATGATGGTTCAGGGCAAGAAAAAATTCAAAGTGTAAGTACATGGATTAAATTTCCAGAATTCAAGATACTAATAAAAGGATCATAATAAAAAGTCTGCTGAATTTCCAATGAGAGAATTCAGCTGCCAATATTTTGAAAGTTGCTTAAGTCATAAATCCAATTACCTGAGTATAGTAACACAGAGCATAGAAACCAAATTGAAAAAGTAAAAAACCGAGATGCTTCAATAAACAGTAAAGGCCTCATGAAAATGGATCTAGACTAAATTTGAACACCTAACTTCAGTTTTCTGACAGAAAACAAGCACTTTAGCATATCCAGTCTTCTGAGTTTGACCTTTCCAGTCTCCTCCTAGATTAAACAAAGCTAGGGTTTAGCTTGCAGAGAAGAGCTCTGAACAGTACCCAGCACAATAGTGATTATCAATAAATGCTGCACAGTGAACTTTTGACAATTATGCAAAAAGTCACAGGCAAGGATTCTGTAATGACACTAGAGTACTTTGGGGGATTCAGCGCTCACTTCTCTCCCTTTCTTAACTGAAATGTGAATACTAAGGTTTCTTTGTCAAAGCCATTGAACATTATTCTCTTAGGCTTCATGCAACACATTCATTCAATGGTATAATGCAATCATGCTGTGCCTTAAAATCTCTCTGCTGTAGGAAATATTTAGAATCAAAGGATTAAAATTATGATAGGAGAGGAAGAGACTCACTAGATCCAAACTCTCATTTTATGGAGGGATTTCAGGCCCAGAGAGGGAAAGTGAACTATCTCTGGTTCAACATGCAACAACTGCACCTGAGGGAGTCTACATGATGAGAATCCAGATCCAGTGGGAAAGCAAATACCATCCACAGAAGTCAAGCCATATTAGCCATATTAGCCCAGATGGATCAAAGTAGCTTGTCCCACATTGTAACCACCTTTTAGCTGAAGTGCTGTCTTGGTGGAGAGCTGCTACTCTGATGACTTCATCCTTAATTTTATCTTCTTGGTTCCATTCTAAAGAACACATTTCACATTGGGCTAATGCCACCGACTTAGCCTAAGGAATTAGACTCTCCCAGGTAAAGTCACATTCAGGGCCACTCCCTTCTACTACAGTCTGACTCATCACAAGAGATATCTCCTCCCAGGTTTCTTGATTTGAAACTCAAGCCCAAGAGCAGAGTAGTAGGATGCATTCCAGTTCTGCTTTGACACTGACTTTGGAACCTTCCTAGAACATTTTAAATTTTAAATGCAATATATTTTTTTTTACCATATTTTGTGGCCAATGTTATATAGTGTCTTTAAAAACTAAATATTATTCCAGTTTTAAAAAAATTATTAAAAACTGGAATAATATCTAGATTTTAAAGACTGAGAGGTGCTGTGTTAACTTTATTACTTGAATCTTCTTTACCACCCCCCTAAATGGGGCAATTATCTTCTCATGTCAAAAGTAAGTAAAACAAGGCTAAGTTAGTTCTCATATTATTTTTCCTAGTTTATAGTGAAGGTTCCTGAGGCTTAAAGAAGCATGTCCAGAGTCTGTTTAACATAGCTACTTACTGAGTTGCCAGGAAGTGGCAGTGCTAACCAGGACTGAAACCCACATCTAACTAATTCCAAAGTACACAATGGTGGACACTTTGCGGCACCACCCACGTGCTCTGGAATAAGGCCGCTGGGAGTGCTGCTGGTGAGGATCCGTCTGCTCTCAGTCTCCTGTGTGGCCACTATGCACAAGCATCTACCAGCTGGTAGGTAGGGCACAGAGGACTAGCACCATTTCCTGGATGCAGACAAGCTTTTAAGGGTCATCTGTCTTCAGAACTCCCTGTAGGACAGGCTAAAGCTGCATCACCATAGCTCATCTTCTCCCTGCGCAAAATACTGCTTCCTTCCCTTTCCGTTCCTTCCACAGATTCCAGGAACACACCTCAATAAACTTTTGTAGGCTAACCTCCACCTCAGATTTGGGTTCCCAGAAAACCCCACCTGTGATACCTGTGTTCTTTCCACTCTGCCAGGCTGTGGCCTCAGGTGCTTTATCTGTAACAGAAGAGGCTGGATTACATAAGCCCAGTCTCATTTCCAACTCTAAAACTGCAGTGTGGCATTAAGAAATTGGAGTCAGGAGAGCTGACTCCTATTTGTATCCCATTCATTTACTAGCAGCATGAAATTAACCCTGAAACTCGTGCTTTCTGGTCTGCAAATGGGATAACACTACCTGCCCCATCTTTCTCTCAGAATTGCTGAAAACATCAATTTATAAACTACAAAGCCCATATAATCATAAGCTATTATTTTTATGATGATTACTACTGTAAATCTGTAGAAGCTGCAATAACATGAGGTCAGCGTGGAAGGTCCTATTGTTCCCAATGTTAGGGGTGACCTAATCAAGTACTCCAGGGCAAATCCATTAGCAGCCCTGAAGGAGCCCACTGCTGACTGGCAAGGGGCTCTCATATCTTCTTTACAAATCTCCATGAATAGTCCAGAAACTGCCGGAAAACCTCTGAACAGTTGTATTAACCACAATTCTGATATTAAAAAAACTTCAGGTAATCTCTTCCAACCTAGTGTTTCCTAGATGAGACCTCTCTTCCTTACCCTCATCCTCTCACTCCTCTGTATTTACTCACCTGTGGCTTTTCTCATTCTTGACTCCTCTATAGATCTTTCCCATTGTTTTCCAAAGCCTTTACTCATTATTTAAAAACAAAGAAAACAAGCCACCATCCAGTTTCCACAGAATGCCCATCCTCTTGCCTTAAATAAAATTTCATTCTTGTCCAGGCGGTTTCCTTCCCTGTGGGCACTTATCCACCCATCCTCCACTAAGCCAATGGGGCCAGAAAAGGGAGAGAAATGGGTTGAAGGGCAGGATATCCCTTGAATACGAGCACCTATCGATACAGGTGGTTATGAATACCCAAGTGTGGGCTCCAACACCAATCGGACCTTCTGGGTTCCCATCAACCCTTCTTGCCTATTGTGAGCGGGCCCTTGTTTCCAATTCCTTGAAAGATTATTTTAAAACTTGTCACTATCTTCGATACAGCTATTAATCCTTGCTTTCTTCCTTTCTTTCAGTGGACAAGTTTGCCCCTTTCTTCACAGAAAAAAATCAAGTACATGCTATGATCTTCAATTTCTGCCCTGCTCATAAAATTAACTACATCTATACTACCCTTACTGTATTCCTCTAAGCTTGAAGGACAGCCCTTGACCCTCTGCCCTTCTCATTCCAGTTAGATATTACTTCATGGGTCAAACTTCACTCTTCTGTTTGTAATCTCTTTCCCTTAAAAGGCATGAGCTCCTTGGGTCAGAAAGTATTGACCCATTTTCCTTCTCCCCCAAACCACCACCAAGCTGCTCTTTTGTCCCTTGGCTCTTTCACTGTGCCTATTTTCCTGCTTCCCATTCATGTATCCCTTGACATCTGGCTTTGCCCAGCCTCACTGCAGCACCTAAATGACCTCTCAGCTGTTCTCATTTGACACAGGAGCTCACCCCCTCCTCAAAGCTCGTGCCTGAGATAGCTCCTCTTTGGCATTCCTCCAACTTTTCAGATCATCATTCCATCTTTCTTCAGATCACTTCCCTTTAGGATGCCTTAAATGCCAGAGTGTTCTGCAGTATCCTCCTCAGGCCTCTTCTTTTCATTGAACATTCTTCTCCTGGCTGAGCTTGCCCATTAATATTTTCTTTTCTTTTTTGAAAGAAAGATTTATTTATTTATGTTACTGGGGACTAAACCCAGGGATGCTGAACCACTGAGACACATCCCAGCCCTTTTTATATTTTAATTTTGAGACAAAGTCTCACTAAATTGCTTAGGGCCTCACTAAGTTGCTGAGGCTGGCTTTGAACTTACAATCTACCTGGTTCAGCCTCTTGAACTGCTGGGATTGCAGGCATGTACCACCATGCCCAGAAAATCTATTTAATTTTAAAAATGGCAAAAATATAAAATGTAAGTTAAAAATCATTTTTATATTCATTATAATATATTTAGAATCCTACTCCTCTCTTGGAGGACAGGCTTATGAAGGAGTTATTACTCTTTTTTTAAATAGTTTTTTAAATTAATTTTTTATTTTTTTGAAACAGCAGAATGCACTTCAATTCACAGTACACATATGGAGCACAATTTTTCATTTCTCTGGTTGTAAACAAGGTAGAGTCACACCATTTGTGTCTTCCTATATGTACCACCTTTGTGACCCTGATTTCCAAATCTTTATTTGCAGTTTAAATTTTCTTTGATTTCTGACATATGATACCAATTGCCTCACTACCTACATGACACAGACTGCTCAAAGGTAGCATGTGTGTCAACACTGAACTCGCTGGCTTTGTCACCCAATCACACTCCTCCTCAGATTCTCCCTCTCTGCTGTAATGGCGTTGGCCACCAGTGGCCACCTTCAACATCCTTCGATAGCCACCTAATTGCTCTTCCTGCTTCTAGTCTTAATACCTTTGAATCCAACCTCCTCACTGTCAATGAGAATCTGCCTAAAACAAACCTGATTAGATTGCTCTAGTGCTATATATAATATAACAATAAAAAACACCAAACTGTCTGTATATAGCATGCCTTCTCCTGGCACAAGAGGCCTCCATGGTGCAACTTTTGCCAGTCTCTCTGGCTACATCATCAGTACTTCCTTCCCAGCTTCCTGCTTTAGCAACACCTGAGTGCTCACGGCTCCTCATGCACCCATACTGCTTCCTGCCTTTCTATTTCTGGCTACACAGTTGTCCCCTCTGCCCAGAACACTTCCTCTGACACACTTAATTAACCTTTAGTCATTTAAAACTCAGTTGGGTTGTCACCTCACCCAGGAAGTCTTCCTGGGTAACAAAGAAAGGATTAGGTGTCTCTCAGTGTTCACGTGATATCCAGCACAGAGCACTGTCACTGTAATTCTACATTGCTTCAAAATTGTTTGTGTGTCTACCTCCCTGTTCCTGTAAACAAATCACTCCTAAACTTTATGGCTCAATGCAGCAGTCGATTATTTTACTCATAAATCTGCAATCTAGACAGGGCATGGAGGGGCTGACCCATCCCTGTTTCACATGGCATCAGCTAGAGCATCCATTCTAACATGGCTCATTCACACTCTGACAAGCTGGTGCTCACTGCACGTTCCTGCCTGGCTGTTTCCACAGGGCAGCCTAGGCATCACGGCTGCTGGGTCCCAGAGGATAGGAAGTGGAAGCTGCTAGTTTCTTAAGGCCTGGGGCCAGAAACCAATACAGCATGACACTACCAGCAGGCCAGAGGACAGAACTCAGATTCAAAGGGAGAAGGCAGAGCCTCACTTTTGATGGGAGAGTGTCAAAGAATTTGGGGGACATATTTCCAAACTACCACAATCCTCTATGGGACTGTGAGCTCTTTTAGGATCAGCCGACAACATGGTCTGCTGAATGAACAGATTCATTCTTGAACCAAATTGCATTCAAAGAACTTCACAGTCTCAGGGGCTTGGGTTGTGGCTCAGTGACAGAGCGCTTGCCTAGCATGTGTGCGGCACTGGGTTCGATTCTCAGCAACGCATATAAATAAATAAAAAGGTCCACCAAGAACTAATAAAAAATTAAAAAAAAAAAAGAACTTCACAGTTTCAGTCATTGGACCAAGGAGGTTGATTTCAGACAGCTCAGCACATCAATTAGTGAGAGGATTTAAGGCTCAAAGGAAATTAGGCTTAAAGTTCCAAGGCACTTTAGAAATGGAAAGAATTTATGAGCTAATCAAATTATAGTCCTTCTTTTACCAAGAGAAACTGAGGTGCATAAACAGAAGAATACAGCAAAGATCGTGGGGATCACTTACATAAAAAATGGCAATGATTCAGGATTTGCTATACATGGGGAAGTTAGAGGCCTTTACTTCTTCCTCAATTTCTTCCTTTTAGCAAGTCAGAGCTAATTAAACCACATAATCTGAATGAGCATTGTTAATTTTCTCTCTTGTAAAAGGGGACACTATTGACTTGTGCAAACTGGGTCCAATTTACAGCTATCACTATAATTTAATTATTTATGATGCATCCCATCTCTTTGTGAAGTGTCCTGTGGCACACTAATGACTCAAATACTATGCACTGACATGTATTCAGCCATTAAACAGGATATGAAAGGATGCAAAAGACCTGTGTTTTTAGACATCTTCAAAAGCGGCAGTCTGAAACACAGATGTGAAACAATAGAGGTATTAGAATTTAAATTATTAAATATAATTATTAAAGTCAAAGGAAGTCACATAATTTGATACCAACAAGGATAAGGCCTAACCCTAAAAGGTGAATTTTGATGAAACAAAAATTCATAAATTAGTCTGATGAATTAGGAGACATGCCTAGTTATAGCTTTTAGAAACATATACTTAGAGAAGCACTCATTTGTAGGCTTTATGAGGAGCTTCTCAACCACAAGATAACCTCACAGAAGATACAAGGGCTTTGAATTAAAAAAAAAAAAAAAAAAAGTGGGACCTGTCAATTAACCAAGTACTTGGTAGCATTTTACCAAGACAAAGTAAAATCCATTTTCCCCAAAGGAAAGAACTCGCTTTTCTCAGAACTCTTCTTGCACAGTGGAATAATTAGGAAATGGAATAATAATTATCTTGTGAATCAGACTGTCTATATGACTTCATCTCACCCTTTCTGGAGGAAAGGCACACTACTAATTTAGCAATTCTATAATAAAGATAAGTCACATGAGACAATGGTGTTGTAAGACATAGCAAGTGGGATCTTTATAACTTTATCTGCACTCCCTACCCAGTGTTTATGCAGCTGCTACTTCTCATCTAGTATAACATCTGAGCAATGACAAAATTCCCTGGAATAGATCAGAGTTAAAGTAGAAAGTAAAACAAAACAAAACCAAACCAAAAAAAACCCTTGTATCTATGAGATATACTGCAGGAATTCCCCCAAACACCCATCCACAAAGATTGCATCTTTTTTGCTCAGAGCTAAAAGAAAGCCTGCCTTTCGGGGTTAAATGTTATCAATTAGTACTTTGTTATGGATCTAACATGAGCCATGCTTTGGGCTGAGCATGAGGAAGTTCAGAATCTGTTTACACCTACTAATTTAAATTCTCCAGCTATTAATGCAGTTCAACAGCCTTCAAGAAAGGCAACATGAAGCTGGCTAGGTGTACAAAAGCTCCTATCATATTTGTCGATAGTATTTTAGATATAAGCTAGCTTTAGTTCAAGAGGAATGGCAGTACCCTGAAGTGGGAGGAGAAAGAGTTCTTTCCTATCTGAAATACCAGTATAGAAAGTAGTAATAATAGCTAGCACTGGCAGCTTACCATTTCCTAGGCACAGTGCTAAGTAATTTACGTGTACTATCTCATTTATTCCTTATAGCAATCTTAAAACACAGGTCTTATTAATCAGGATTCTACAGATGAAAAAAAAATCGAGGTTAAGGAGATTCGACCCAGAAACACAACTGGTAGGTGAGCAGGCTTTGAATGGCCTTGGCTTTGCTCTGTAATTTGAATTCTTAAGTCCTCAACTGCCCACTTAGCATGTAACTATTCATTTAATCTATTCTATGCACTGCTTAAATAGACTATAAAAGTGAAACATGTACTTTCATTATAAAATAATTTAGGAATGGATAAGTATGATTGGTTTTTAAGCCATCAACTGCCAGATTCAAACATTCCTTCAGTTCTAAGATGCCCTGTTGTTTTATGCACTACTAAGAAAAACAGTGATGC
Organism: Xerus rutilus; assembly: GCA_028644305.1. Taxonomy (NCBI): domain Eukaryota; kingdom Metazoa; phylum Chordata; class Mammalia; order Rodentia; family Sciuridae; genus Xerus; species Xerus rutilus. The sequence goes on along the minus strand of CM053400.1, from coordinate 168,443,987 downwards.
CACTTATGACCCCCTTGATAAACACCAATTTTAGAGATGTTCAAATATAAGAAGTTCACGTAATTAAGCTGATGGAATACCATGCATGTAATTTTGCCTGTCAGCTCCTCTTTCTACTCTGTGCCATCCTTTCCCAGTCTCATGCGTCACCTTCTTAAAAGCAGGTACACTCAGAATTGGATCTGCCCTCCCAGCCGAGGACTTCCGCCCCTGGGCACTCTGCTCTATTTGCAAGGCTTCAGCCATCTTCAGATGACATCCCTCAGGACGTTTTCAGCTGACTCTTTCTCTAGACTCCAGACCATTTTTGATGGTTTACCTCCAAAGTGACAGCATTAAAATCTCTTAAATTCAGCATGTTAAAAAAGCCTAACTGTAAGTCTTTTCCCCATTAGGGTCCATGACCTTTGGTGTAACATAGTACAGTGTAAATATGGAGGAAAAAAACTTGAGATGATAGGTCTAAGTTCCAACCCAGCTCTGAAACTTGGCCACTGTTTTAATTTTGCTTTAAAAGCCTCAGTTTCTTTTATCTAAAAAATGGGGTTAATAAAGATAAGCCTGGGGATGGTGGTAAAGATTAAATCAGCTATCTGTGAAAGTAATTATCATGTTGTCTGAAGCATATTAAGTATTCAGTTAATGGTTGCCGTTTTTTGCTATCATTTGTTAATGAGATCCTCTTCTTCCCAAGCACTTAAGTTGGAAATTCAGAAATGTCACTACCTTCTACCTCTCACTCAAATTCCTTATCTACTCAGTCACCAAATTCTGATACTATTTAAAGAAATACTATGTCTTATACAGAATACAAACTAACTTTCCCGTCTTTCGCATTAGCATATTAGCAGCTAAACATATACAAAAGTCTCTCCAGTCCCCCCCAAAAAAAGTCTCTCCAATTTAAAAATCACAGTGACTCATGATATAATTTTCTGTTGTTTCAAGTAATATCCCCTCCCCCAAGTATCTCAGAAACATGTTTTCTTTTTGAAAAGATTTACATAGTTTTTTTAGTTCATTTCTGGGCATTTTGTGTTACTTAGAATGAAATTTTTGCTTGCTAGTTTATTCTGCCCACCCCCCACTGCTTCCTGCCTGTTTCTCTTTCCAATATGGAGCTATCAGCATTCGTCTACTTTGTCCTGTAGCTGATCATCTTACTCCCTTAATAAAACAGAATATTTTTACTCTAGAAACTTAACATATATATAAAAATACAATTTAAATCACTTGTAATCCTGCCATAATAGCTGCATATATATTCTGTTAGATTATTTTCCATATGGTGTGTCATAGATTAAAATCTATTTTATAAAGATGAGTCTGTATTGTACATGCTGTTCTACTGTCACCTAGTAAACATTCAGAATGTGTAGGCTAATATTTATGCTGTAATTAACAGTGTAATCAACTGTCAACATAAACTTCACTATTTGAAGACCAGGATCCAGATGGATATAAAATATAAAAACTAAGGCCTGGGGGTATAGCTCAGTAGTAGAGCACTTGCCTAGCACATGCAAAGCACGTGGCTTGTATCTCTAGCACTGCAAAACAAATAAGTGAAACATAAAAACCAAGAAATGATTGGAAGACACATAACAAAATAAATGAAAATGGGAGAAGTTACAGTTAGAAAACAAATCTGACTTCAGAAGAATAAAAATGAAAGAAGTAAAATTTATTCAAATTAATAAATGTTTATGTACAATAAAGAAATAATAAGCTTTTTATGCTGTGAACATCTCCACAGATATTTAATCAATAGGGATATATTAACCTTATTAGACTGTAACAGCATCTCAGTCTTTTTGGATTAAAGTAAAACAAAGAAAGCTAGAAAAATCTGAGAAGATACAGAGGGCATGATGGTTTTTTCAAAAGTAAATTCTGAGCATCTTTATATTTCTATACCAAAATGCATACATATAAAATAGCTATTTCTCAATGTTTATTTATTTTTGTGGTACTGGAGATTGAACCCAGTGGTGCTCTACCACTGTTCTACATCCTCAGCCTTTTTAGTTTTTATCTTGAGACAGAGTGTCATTAAGTTGCCCAGGCTGGCCACGAACTTGGACTCTTCCTAACTCTCAGCCTCAGGAGTCACTTGGATTATAGGTAGCACCACTGTGTGGTAGTATTTCCCAATGTTTCAAAATCCATGCCATCTTAGAGAAACTTAAAAATCTCAGGCCTGATTTCAATGTTTGAAACTTTAAAAAAAAAACAAAACAACTTTACAATATTAATGTCAGAATGTGAAAAACGTTTTGCTTAAAAATGTTAATCATGTGATACCAACATAAGCAAGGAGCCTCACTTGAGACTCTTGCTCTTTAACCAGTGGTATGGGAGGAGAGCTCAATGTGGGCCAGCAGATTCACACTGCTTTGCTTTCATAGCAGAAAATGGAGGAAATCAGCCTTGCAAGTGAAAGCTTATGACAGCAGCAGGTGGCATTCAAAGTCCCTTCATTTATTTTGGAGTAAACAAGGAAATTTTTGCCTCAAAACTCTTCAAAATGATTTTCTGGAAGTTATTTTGTCAAGTCAATGAAACTTGAGTTCTAAATCCTCCCCATGAAGATCTGCTGCTGGCAAAGGCTGCAGATAGGTGAGAAAAGGAGGAAAGAAGGATTTTCATTGTGAAGTTGGAAGTGACCACCCAAACTTAACTCTTCAGTTAAATTTCTCCCCTCCCTGATCATCTCAGAAGCCTGTTTTTTGAGAAGTATAAGAGACACAGTTGGGACAGTACAATGGTTAGGAAAGCAGGCTCTGGCACTGGACTGTGTCTGAACCCTGGTTCTGCTAATTATTTGCTGGGTCCCTGAGGGCAAGCTACCAGATCCTTTTGCATCTCTATTCTTCCCTGTAAAATACTATCTGCAACTATCTCCTGGGATTGTTTTTCAGTAGTACATGGGGTAACACATACAAAGCACAAATATCTGGAAGCACCTGAAGAATGTTAGTGAGTCTTATTAACACAACTGGACTTCAGCTGTAAAAACAACACAAGTAATGATGTTGGGTTTTATCGCTTTTAGTTTCAGTTCTCCGTATATTAAACCTTCAAATAAATCCTGCAAACATGTTAAGCTCTGTCAAATGACTGCAGTTGCTTTTGTCCTTATTGTCTCAGAAAAAGGGCAACATTATCCATCAGTTCATAAATCTCTCCAAGCACATGTTCTATTGACATGACTGCAAAGGTCTAATAAAACGTAAGGTAACATGAGTATTCACAGATCGTTTTTCTTCCTAGTTTGCTTTGAATTTTTAACATTAAAATCTTCAATTCCTCTGGAAAATATCTAAATGTAAAATATAAATATTTTTATTAAAACATTTAACAAATGACTCCAAGAATTTTTATTGAATTCATCAAGTTTTCCTCAATGGTTTGAAAAGATGCCATACACAACATCTTATGTGCTTTTTACAGTGGTACTTAGGTTTCACAGAGAAAAGGACTGTCACTTTGGCTCCCTGTTGGTTCACCAGCACCCTGAGCAACAAAGCTTGGCTCATAGCAACGAATGACTGAAAATCATATCCTACAGATCTCTTAATGTGATTACTAGGGATTTTCTAGTGGTAAAGGAATACTATGTTAGAAAGACAAATCTTAACTAATCATGTTTGAGATTCTTTTAATATGATGCCAGATTTTATTTGCTAATATTTGATTAAGATTTCCTGTAAGTAGATAAGAGAACAATGTATTCTTAACTTTAAAGAAAATAAAAATACAGAATTTGGTTGTAATATAGTAATGTGACTATAACTAACAATTCTGTATTAAATACATGAAATCTGGTATACTTTTGCCTAAAATTGTATAGTAAGAGTAGCACTCTAATTTTTCCTATTTCCTGTTGTCTGAGATATATTGTCTTTTTTGTTTTGTTTTTGGTGCCATGGATTGAACCCAGGGATCCTTAACCACTGAGCCACATCCCAGCCCTTTTAAGTTTTTATGTTAAGACAGGGCCTCGCCAAGTTGCTTAGGGCTTTACTAAGTTGCTGAGGCTGGCTTTGAACTTGCAATCTTTCTGCCTGAGCCTCCCGAGACTCTACGATTATAGGTGTACGCCACCACAACTGGCTGAGATTATTTTCAATCTTTCCATCATTATTATTATTTTGAAACATGAGCCTCTAGATCGTATTATGGTCATACTAAAATACAATTTGAATTCTATCTTTTAACAGCACACGTCTTTTAACAGAACATGGTAGATACTGTATAGTGATGAATACGCTTGTTTTTTTTAAAAATATTTATTTATTTTTTAGTTGTAGGTGGACAGAATATCTTTATTTTATTCTTATGTGGTGCTGAGGATCGAACCCAGTGACTCATGCGTGCTAGGTGAGCACGCTACCACTGTGCCATAACCCCAGCCCCTGCTTGGTTTTAATTTTAAATTATATTCTGGATTTTATGCTCCCAAATGATTTATCTTTTCTCACCCCTTGGTAATATTGATTAGAAAGTTTTCTCCCCAGTCTCTTAGACATACTGAATAATTAGTCTCCTAACATATTAGAAAGTTTTTTCCCTCATCTCTTTAGCTAACAAAGACAAGTACCTTGAGAAGATCATCCTATTTTTACTCTGCTACCATTGAACTTTGAATTTTCTTTATCCTAAGTTTATGGATGCCAATAACCAAAAAGTATTTTGGGAGTCTCCTTGCACTCTTATCACCTTGCCTGCCCAATTGTTGAGAAACACTTTGTAACTACAGATCCCTATTAGTGGACAGCTGTATTATTCTTTTTTGAGGAATCACTGGTCATTAGAAATACTGCTTGCTACGATGTTAACTGCTGTTCATAGTGAATTCTGTGCCACTTTAAAAAAAAGACTTTTTTATTCTGATTAATTACTTGGCTCCAACATGCCTTTGCATATATACATACATATATATTTTTCCCCCCGGGGGAAATATACATATTTGGGATATTCTGTGCATCTTTCAAGGTCAATGATGATCTTTTTGTTGCCCTTTCAAGAAAAGATACCTCAGCTGACTACAAAATATGAGTACAAACTCTTTCCCCTCTAATGCTTCTGGTGATACTCAGGTATTTTTAGTTTGTAGTATTATTGGGTAACTGGATACAAAGTCACTCTTTTTTCTTTTAGATAATCATTTCCTCCTTCACTCTACCCTAACCCACCCCACACAGATGGATACTTATGATTTCTTTATCTTTGAAATAGAACACATTTGTTAGAAGACATTTGACTGATTCTTTCATCATTGCATAGTTCATTTCATAGTCTCTTTTTATTTAATTACAGCTTTACTGAGATACAATTCATATATCAAATGTCTTTTTTTTTCTGGGTACCCATAAGCCCTCTGATAGGAAGAGTCATGGTTTCTTTGTTGCCTACTTATTTTCATTCTGAATATCGTTATTGCTGTTGAACTTTGCTTCTCATGTGCTCAATTTTTCACTTAGAAATTGGAATATGTGGAGTTCTGGGTTGACCTCTAATACAATCTCTAATTCATTCCTTGTTTTATTGAACTTCCACCCCCTCACCCAAACCAGTAACAAATATTTGCTCACTTAGATTCTACATGTAACCAATATTGAGAACTGAGAGCATTCTGAAAAAATTTTGTGGGCTTTTAATCATTTGGGGTCAGGCAAAAGGGAAAAAAAAATAAAGTGAGCACAGCTTGAATATTCATCTCTGGTCTACCACTGTGACCCACACCCAGCCAGCAGTGTCTGTTTTACAGCTGGTCTGACCTTGCCAAGATGCAACCATATAAGAACTCTGAGGCATTGCATGGGTATGTGTTGAGCTGTGAGTAGGGGAATCTCTTCTCTAGCACTTGGGTAATTGCCAGAGGCTCCAGAAGTTTCAAAATATACTCCCCCTTCTATTCACAATGGTACTGCAGTTCACCCAGGTCACCAGCTTGCTTGTGTAAAATGAGGCGGCATCCATGAGCACTGGTCATGGGTTCTCCATTTAGCATGGGATGAGCTCCATAATGACAGGTTCTCAGTGGAACCAAGTTCCTTGAAGCTAGGCATTTGTATAAGACCATTTTCTAGCTGTAAGCAGTGATAAGGACTTTTTCCTATTAAAGTCATTTAGAAAATTTAGAAATTGGGGCAGGGTGGTAGAGGTGGGGGTGAGTGCATAAAGTTTACCAGCTCAGCTCAGCTCAGCTCATCTCATCTCACAAGCCTATCCCATGCTATGTACCTGGAGCAGCTGACCATAGCTGCCCTACTGTGCTCTTCTCTTTTGCTTCGTTGGCTCCATCTTAGAACAGCTTTACTTTCTTTATACTGTCCTATTTACCCAATGGTTTCTTTTCTCTCTTCACAGTTTTGCCAGATCTGGCCCTCCTGCCCTCCTTCCCTCTCACTCTGTGCGCGTTCCCTGGGTACTCCCAGCCACTTCCTGGCTTCAACCATCACTGTATCAGTGGTTCTCAAACTCCTCTCCAGAATGTTGCTTATGTAGGAACACACTCTCATCAGGAACTTCTCTCTTCACACAATAATTCCCCATCACAAGGACATCCTGAAATCTCAAAGGGGCATTTATGGCTTGAAGAACCATTTCTCATGCCTGGGGATCTTCAGCCTGGGACGTCTGTTTTGTCATCCAGAGTTGACATGCCACCATCATCCACTGAGTTATACAATCACTGCCACTAGACCTGAGGTGGGAAACAGTGTCTCTTTTGTTCACCACCATATATGCCAGAGTGCCTAACAAGCAGCCCAGCAGATATCTGCTGAAGGAATTAATTGGGCCAATCACTAAATACTGTGGTTTCCAATTCATATCTTTTCAACTCGTCCACTTCTTTTCATCCACACTCTCAGTACTTTACAACTGCAGGTTGCCTGGCTTGCTATCACAGTCTTCTGTCCATCAATCCTGCTTCCTTCAACCCCTTCTCCATGCTATAATCAGTTATCTTTTTCAGGTACAAATCAATTCCTATCACAACTCAACCTAAGGCACTTTAAAATCATATCCTAATTTCTGAACATGACATGCAAGTCTGTAACTCACTTGGCTTTGTACACAGCATTTCTTCAACTTGGGAGGGCAACTTAGATATCACTAAGAAATTCCTGCTGCCCCAAAGAGGAATTAAACACTTACTTGACATTTTCCCCAAAATATCCTGTACATCCCTTACTATTTAATCTAGTCTTCATTATGATTGCCTGTTTGCTCAACTACACTGAAAATTTTTCATGGGTGGAACAGTGTCCTTTATCATTGTGTTTCAGTATCCTGCACAGTTCATGGCACAGAGGAGGCATTCAAGGTGAAATACTGTTTTTAGATATTGCCAATGACCATGGAAGAGAATTTGCATTCCATCTTGGGACAGAGACCTGAACCCAGCTGGGATCCATAAATAGGCAGTAGGCAGTTCATGAACACCTTGAAATTGTACCTAATATCTTATGTGTAGATGCATATTTTGAGGATCATTTTCAGAATGTCAAGGATCGATAATATTAAATTCAAAAAATAATACTGTTGGAGTGTAATTGGTTACAAAGGAACAGTCCCAAGTGTATTACAAACTGACTAAAATAAAATGTTAACACCTAGAGACACACACAAGGATTTGTTTAATGATTTCAAGCCTCTGTAGTAAAATTTTTACCACAATGGGACAAGAATCTGAGGAATTAGAGGTCTGCAGGATACTGAAGAAAAACAGCTGATGCCAGAAAAAGGACCTTGGAAAGACAGCACAGAAAGTAACCTCTGCCTACTCTGCCACTGCACAAGGTCCTTGTGAAGTCAGTGTATGCAGGGCTGGCTGGATGTGGATCTAAAGATAGCATAATTCTGAAACTGTCCTGCAGCTTGCCCTCAGGCTGCCCAACTTCAGAACAGTCCAGTCCCACAGTGTAAAATCCCTGTCTAGCCCTGTCTACGCCATGATCATCAACAGAAGCAAAGAGACAAAGAAAAAGGCAGTCCAGGGAGGGGCTGGAGAATCAGTGGGTCAGACACTCATTAGCTCTTGGTGACTCTTCCTCTGGCTCGCCCTACTCCTCTGTCTTTATTTATGGTACAGTTTAAGTAGTGTCCTACTTCCAGGAATTTGGACAACATAGCACACACCTTGCTGAAATGGGGAAGTATAAATTCTAAAAAATACAGGGAGTTTTGAGAGTTCGAGGTACTACAAATGGTGAGCATATTCATCTTTTCCCTAATAATTAACATTTACTAAAGTAAGGGACTATGATTTTTTTGTTTTAAAAGTCTTTTTAATTTCTCCTATCAGGACATAATACACTATCATGTCCACTTGCTTTAAAAAATGCTAAGTCTGTGTCACAAGAAGCTGTTGCTAATCCACTAAGATAGGACAAGTACTCTGAGATTTTCTCTCAGAAGAGGTAACGGGCTCATTTAAGAGTCTGGATGCCACCTAGCCCAATGTCCATCATAGTAGAGTCCACTACTGTGCGGCTACCAATCTCACACCAAGGTGTCTGGCTGTGAAGTGTAACTTGCTGGCTGGGAGATGATGAAAGCAGGACCCTCTCTCTCATTAGCATCAACTTCATCCAAGGCCACAGGAAAGCCACAGGATTGGGAATTTGGTCAAAGGGCTTAGAATATTCATGAACTGGTTAATCATCATCTAAATAATCAGGAATGTTCTAAATTATTTGCAAAGCAATTCTGTCACGTATCATTAAGATACAGAAGAACACAAGAATAGCTCTGTAGCAACACACAGGGATAGCAGCCTAATGAATTCATCATATGCACTAGTAAGCTCATGGGGTCTTATTTGCTGCAGGACTCTAATTGTATAAATAAATAAAACTGTGATTGTTAAAACAAGTTTTTAAGAATTTAGTTTGTAAAAAATAAATCTTTTAAAGGTTCTATATTTACTTATCCTATCTAAATTTTTTTACAAAGTCTTAATCTACTGTTAAAAATATCATATATTTATATACACAAATATGTGTGTGTATCTAAAATGTATATAAACAGGATTGCTCTGGGTAAATTCCTGAGAAATTTATGGTGAAATTCAGTGACTGTTTATTACAGTTGGAGCTGTGGGGCAGCAGAACAGGAATTAAAGGGGGGAAAAATGCTCTTTAAAGCCCAAACTAGTAGTGCACTTATTAGACACACACACACACAAAAAAAAATCCAAGATTCACTTAAGAGTTGAAATGGGTTTTGTCCTACACTGACATTTATTTACACTGACAGTCTTTTTGGCAAGAAACCACTGTTAAGGATTTATTGAAATCTGGTTTAAGTGCCGTGACATAAGCTGAACATATTACAGAGAAGCTATGCTCTATTTTCTTCTCTAATATGCATGGGACTTGAAGCTCCTTCAAATACTATTTGGGACTGTTTTGAAGAAAGAGAGACAGATGAAAATGGAAAAAAAAATTCTATAACCTCGTTCATTGCCTGCTCTACTTGCATCGTTATCCTTAATCTGGTCGAACTCATTGTGTCTTCCATCTTCTTTAGGTTTCACTGCTGCAAGAGAGACCCAGGTTAGGAAGTGACTTGAGTATGCCAGGATCAATGTCGCAATGGGATGAGAGCCAGGAGAGGCTGTGGAGACAGGACTGGCAATGAGTCTTGGAGGTCCTCATAGTGTGGCATCTACAACACATGTTCCATTTACTGTACAGGGATGGGGTTTGCAAAAACCAAACAAATAATACTCACCGAGGAGAAAGGGGTCTACTGTCACCAAGATAAGAGTACTTAGTGCTCTCTATGTGAAATGTGCACTTATTAAGTTCTTAACAAGTTCTTCTGGGAAGAATCATTCTGGTGAACTGTGGAATGGACAGGAAGCATGGTGCATGACAATGGAAAAAGGTATTGCCTGGGAAGTCCAGAGTCCATACCAACAGATGCCTACAAGGTAGCGTTTACCTGGATGAGCTTTGCAGATTCTAACACTCAATCTCACTGACTGGACCCAGGAATGCAGACTCACGCTAACAAAACTCACAAAGACACTGATGAATTTAAAAAAAAAAAAAAAGATGACTTTATTAATTCACAGTACACAACAGAAAAATCAGGCATATCTGTGTCAGCCTGATAGTGGAATACCTCCTTGGGAAAGCAAAGGATATGAGAAAAGCTGGGGAAGCTGGGTGCAAGCAGAGGCAGAGCTAGTGCAATAAATATGAAGAATTCCGGAGAAATGTGGTGAGAGCCTCTGCAGCTCTATAGAACAGGGCTGTCTGTTTGCCAGGACCACTGAATGGGATGACCTGGCAGGGGTGGTGTTGGTCTGACAGTGCTTTGTTTGATACCATACAATTTATATTAGAAAAGCTTTTGTTTTTCTTTGCACACAGCAAAAACACTCTTTTGGTGAAGACTGTGTGTGTGTGTGTGTGTGTGTGTGTGTGTGTGTGTGAGATGTCAGCACCCTCAAGTTGTAGTCAAATCTTACTGCTCAAAGTAGGTGTCTGTGCACGCATGTGTGTAAGATGTCAGTATCTTCAACTAGGTTATAGTTAAATCTTACTGCCCAGTGTGTGTGTGTGTGTGTGTGTGTGTGTGTGTGTGTTTTGTGGTACTGGGGACTGAACCCAGGGCTTCACACATGCTAGGAAAGTGCTTCACCCACTGAGCTACATCCTCAGTTCTTTCTTAAAATTTTATTTTGAGACAGTCTTGCTAGGTTATTCAGGCTGGTCTTGAACTTTCGATCCTCCTGTCTCAGCCTCCTAGATAGCTGGGATTACAGGTGTATGCCACCATACACAGCTCCAAGATGCTTTTCTATCTCTTAAGATCATGCCATCTCTCTTTAACTTATTAGGTATTCACTTCTCAGTTTAATGATTTTCAGAGGGTATTTTCATTTCCCTGCTTTTTGGGATCAAGAAGGACACCACGTGGTGGACTCCACATTGGCCTACAGTTCCACAAAGTGTTGGTTAAATTCAAATCAATCTCCATTTACTGTGCCAATTTTATACCCACTGCTGTGCCACTACAAAATAATATTCCAAAGTGTAACGAGAGCCTCTACCCTTTTGACCTTTGTAAGGTACACTTACTCATTCACTTCTCACTGGTATTACAGACCCTCTACCACGTACCAGGATTTACTAGGTACAAAAAAAACACAAAGATAAATATAATACTGTACTGTTCCTTTTAAGAGTCTACAGTCTAGCAAAGAAATGATACATTTAACAAACAGTACTGTTCATGGTGGAGGGAGTACTTTACTATCTAGGGGCAGAGACAAGTCATATCTTTTTAAAAATCTGATTTAAAAAAATTAAGAATAATGATTATTTAAAAACTTAACTGAAGGGATATAAAGTGTAAATTCCTTCTCCTTCCACACCACTTTGTAACTCTGAAGAATGACGTCCACTTACTAATGAAGTCAAGTTTGGTACACATAGATTTTTTTCTGTGTATATGAACATAACTTTTTATATTATATACCCCTATTTATATAACATACAAATACATATACATGAAATCATGCTGTATATATATTTTTGGAAACATCTTTTACATTGAATTATTTGTTACAATCTGTAAATATGTATAGCAAAGAACACAAAATACAAATGCTTAGTTTAGAAAATAATTCTTTTGTATCACTACCATCAAGTCAATAAATAGAAAAGTTGAGGAACTCCATGTCTCCCAGCCCCAAATCACTGCACTGACTTTTATGGTAATCATTTCCTAGCTTTCTTTGTAGTTTAACTACTATGAGGAAGAAGTTCACATTTACCAGGATGGGCAAATTCCCTAAAAGCAGTTGTGTTCTGAAAGCCTCTCTGGAAGCTCACTTTCCTTTAGATTTCAGCCTTGAATTCTGTATCTTTTTATGAATTCTTGAAGTTATTTTCCAAAATGAAATGAATGTCAATGCACTTTTATTTTTAAAACTCCAAGCTATCTTTGTACTAATATAAGAAGGTCGCCCCTCCTACACCCAAGTGGGGAGGGTTGTGGGTTGGGAATGAGAGAGAGATGGAGGAGATGAAACTGCCATGGTGTCCTGCGGACACCATGTATATTCCACAGTTTCAATTATTCTCAGCAAGAAGATTACTCAAATCACCTCAATGCCATATTTCCAGAAAGTATCTGTATCACTTCTCAATTTCTTCCTTGCTTTAGAATTATAGGAGTAAATGAGAATTCTTATCTATTAAATTATAACTCCTTAGAGATTATAAGAAACACACATCTTGAATAATGAATATACAATAAAGGCACAGAGTAAAGAATAAAAGAGAATGAATAGGGAATTACTCTTTTGCTTAAAGAGTTTCCATTTTCTTTTTGAAGACAGAGAAGATGTATATGCATAAAACAATTTAACATGGGACAGTCTGCACCAATAAAGATAACAGTTAAATGCAGTAACATATTCACATTGATTTCTGATGAACTGTCAACTGAAAAAAGACAGTTGTAGAATGGTATGTATGTATAAAACATAGATCTATATATCCATCTCTACATCTATGTCTGTGCCTCGCATGTATGTAAATGGATATGTACATGAGTATACATGCCTATGCATAGAGGAATGACTGACTGTAAGACACATAACAGTGGTTACTTAGATGGACGGGGACTGGGAAGCCAGCAGAGTTATCTTTTAACTTTCAAATATCTTACATGATGTTTTTACAACAATACATATTATATATATATTACTTTTTTGGGGTACTGGGGATTGAACTAAGGGGCACTCAACCACTGAGCTACATCCCCAGCCCTTTTTTGTATTTTATTAGAGACAAGGTCTCACTGAGTTGCTCAGCCTCTCGCTAAGTTGCTGAGGCTGGCTTTGAACTCGTGATCCTCCTCAGTCTCCCAAGCCGCTGGGATTATAGGCGTGTGCCACCGCACTTGGTGTATATATTACTTTTAATGTTAGGAAAAAACAAATTAGCAGCATATATTCATGGGAAAATACATACAATAAAGAAAATCAAGAAGAAAAATAGATGGGAAGACAAATTATTAGAGAAGGCTTCTGGGAAAGGAAAAACTGGTGGTGGGTTCTGCATGACTGCAGAGTTGAAATGAGAGGACGGAGGGAGTGGGGGACTTGGCTGGGTGCACAAGAGCTGGATTTTGAGTAGAAATCAGGGAAAGAATGAAATTGGTACCTGAAGAAGACCACAAGGAAGAATACCTGGTTCAGGCCAAGTCCAGTTCACATGTAAGAAAGATGATCCAATGGATATAACAGTCATAGCATAAAAGGTGGAATCTCATCAATATTAAGAGTTTATTCACTAGTTTAATGTGAAATAGAAGTTATGGCAGGTCATTTCACAAGTAAGTAATGTGAGATAATATGAACCTTATGGAGTAGTTTGTGTGGGACAAGATATAACATGTGAAAATCCCTGGTAACTTGTAATTATAGACTTTGTTAAGTGAGTTATATTAAAAGGTATATTTTGGGGAGATTACTTTGCTAATCTTGTACCACAGGGGAAGAAAGACTCAGAGCAAGGAGATCCCTCAACGGTCTAACACACTTGAAAGAGGTTGCCCACTTCTCACAATCTGAAAAATGCAGACACTGTCCAACCTCACAGAAAGGTCTGTAATTCCAGCTACTCAGGAGGCTGAGGCAGGAAGATCACAAGTTCAAGGCCAACCTGGGCAACTCAGCAAGGTCCTGTCTCAATATAAAATTAAAAGGGCTAAAGATGCAGCTCAGTGTTTGCCTAGCAGTGTGAGGCCCTAGGTTCAATCCCCAGTACCACATGGCATTGGGGGCGTTGGGAGAGTTCAGGGGAACCACGAAAAACATTAGCAAA
>CM053400.1:168389366-168430025 GCA_028644305.1 Xerus rutilus | reverse complement strand
AACTCAGTGAGAACCTGTCTCTACATAAAACACAATATAGGGCTGGGGATGTGGCTCAGTGGTTGAGTGCCCCTGAGTTCAATCCCCAATACCACATAAATAAATAAATAAATAATCAATAAGGCTCTACTTATTGCATGCAAGGAATGAAAGAGGCAAAGGCAAAGGCTTCTAGGTTTCCAACAGGAAAACTGGTGGAAAGATGGTGTCTCTGACAGAGCCAACCCAGCTCTGTGATCCACAGTGTATCTGGAGGCATGACAATCTTATCACCTCTGTTAGTCCCAACACATAACTTTCCTCACTTTCTATCACTTGAGTGAAGGGTAATCTATTTGTATTATACAAAGATGGTTTGAGATTTTAAAAATAAAAGGGCATTTACACTGATTTTGTTTTGGGAAAAACATGTCAAGAATATCTAAACACTTTGTAATTTAGCATGCAAAATTACAACCTATTTAATTATTGCAATGGGCAAAACTTTGCAATTGTTTGTTGAAAAGTAAAAAACTCCACATGACTTGAAGGAAGAAAAGGTCTACGTAAATAAAAATAACTGACGGTGTTAAACATCTTTAGTATTTAAATTTTTGTTTGTACCATATGAGAGCCAGAATTGTAAAATTATGAAAACTTTAAAAAAAATCAATAAAATTACTTCCCTAAGTGGTTCTGATTTTCTGTGCTTTTAAAACTCTCTGCTTATAAAGTAGATTCTGACTTGTAAGTTATACTCTACAACCCCAGGATGGAAAGATGGAATCTTAAAACAGGGCTTACTATAATATTATAGAATTCGCAGAGGTAAGAACGTCTGTAGGCAATCACATGACAGAACACAAAAACCAGGGAAGCTTTGAGGGGACCTGCCACATGCAGACCCTTTACTTTCCCCAAAGGTCACATCCTGGTAGATGACAGGGCTAGGGATTGCATAACTAAGCCTCCAGAACTGGTTAGGGCTCTGGAATGTGACCATTCTTTTGCAATGCAGTTGGTCACCATCACATGAAAATCTTGAGAAATAAAATCTCATTTACCTGCAGTTCCTGTCAGAGAATAACTCATGCATACAACAGTCCTTCACTCTAAACTACTAAGCTATCCTTTCTAGTACTTATCACTAGGTTTTTAAAAGAACATTAAGAATGCTTCTACCTATAGTTCTTGAAAGGGGTGAGGGTTGTAGGGAAAGAAAAGAAATCTCTTTGCTTTAACAATAATATGAGAAAGAGGAGGTCAGAGAGGATGTAGATGAACCCGAGGCAGCCACAGTGGCTGACAGTTGAAGCTGGGAGTGAGCACACAGAAGTCTACACTCCACCTTGCCTATTTTGCGTTTGAAATCTTCCATAATATAATATTTCAAGGCTATCTCCTAATTCCATACCTAAAAAGGAATTTCAGAGTACTAATAATAGCCTGAAATATATCATCCTTAAAACACTGAGTTAAGATTTTGAGAGTTCCTGAGGCTTATTTGCTCAACAATAACAAAAAGCATGCCAGATAATCATCCTGATTATGTGCATTGCACACAAAGCATGCACAGAGCAGGTTCCTGCCTCTGATGTCAGCTACCCTCAGCACCAGTACAATGGTGACATTCAAATCTATGAAAAAGAAAGGTGGTTCGGAGGAATTAAGTGATCTTCATTCGTTCATTCATTCCACATTTGCCGAACAGCTACTGTGTGCCAGGAAGACCTGTCCTAGGTGTTATAAAGAAATATGGTTCCTCCTACCAAGAGGTGCAGAGTAAAATAGAGAGAACCGATTTGTGACGTGACAAAACCATGATCTGATGTGATCTATGCTACAATAAAGTGATTTTCAAAATTTCTTTGATTGTGACCTGCTGTGAGAAATACTAGTCACAACCACTTACATGAATTTCTGTATCTGTAGTGGGTAGCGACCTGCAGAGTGCAAAACACTGTGGTGAGCATGAGCAGGATCCTGAGGCAACACAGGAAAACAAACTCTGTTTCAGGCAGG
The DNA here is from genome assembly GCA_028644305.1 of Xerus rutilus. Taxonomy (NCBI): domain Eukaryota; kingdom Metazoa; phylum Chordata; class Mammalia; order Rodentia; family Sciuridae; genus Xerus; species Xerus rutilus. The sequence goes on along the minus strand of CM053400.1, from coordinate 168,428,024 downwards.
GATGAAAGGCTTTTTAAAGAGACTGGTCTCTGACAACTTATCAACCTTAAAGTGGCAAAACTAGAGCAAAGATGTTCAGATGCTTTAATCACTTTACTCTTGCAATATACTGTTCTGTTTTACACTGGCCAAATCCATAGCAGCAACAGACTGTGAACTCACTAGCAAGCCACAGAACTAAGTCATTGTCTTGAGAGAATGTCAGCAGCCATTCACATTTACTGAGTCTTCATTATGTGGCACAGTACTTCCTGTAGATTAGATCATTCTGTGACTACCTATAAAAAACTATAAACATTTTCTTTATACACTGTATAATTAATGCCTCGATCCTGGCATGATAAAGTTTATTCTATGGTTAATAGGTCTAAGTATTTGTCCTCTTAAGGATTTTATAAAATAAAGCCTTAAAAAAATAAGAGATCAGGATAAAACATTAAATATAGAATCAGATACTGTAATTTTTAATCAACCACCAATTTATATTGTGATTTTATTCAATGTCTTAATCTTCTATTTTGAAGTCTCAAAATTTTGCTGTTGATCCAGGGAAGCTCATCTACTACCTACAGAGCTTAGTAAGAAGCCAGATAACCCTGATCCCTTCACTTGAACAAGTATCTTGTGCTGCTGCCCCCTGCTGTCCAAGAAAAACAGGGGCAAGATCCTGGAGACCATCCATTTGAATTTGTTGTGCCTCTTCTTTTGATAGAAATGCTTCCTGTTTTAGGAACTTGTTTTGCAAACCTATTTTGCCCTTTTGCACCAACAATTTATTTGTGGACTTGACCTAAACTGGTAACTTCCTTTGTGCCTTTTATCCATTCACTACAGAAAAGATGATTTCTCACATCAGCATCTAGCAGCCTATAACAGGACTACTATTTACTGGGTATTCAATAAAGATCCACTGAGGAGACTGATACTAACAATGAATAGAAAATAGACCAAAGGAAGAAAGCTAGCAGGATTTCACAAGATAGAAAACTACAGCTGCTTCTCACCCCCACTTCCTCAAAGGAAAACATGCTTTGAATATCAGTGATAAAAAACTGGCTGGTGGATGATTTAAAAAATAGTATCCTTAATTAAAATCAAACTAAAGTGAACCAAACCAAAAACACCACTCAGGATTTATGCCTTTAATTACATAAGTGAAGTGCCTTATCAAATTGAAGTTTATAGGTATTAACTTATCAAGTTTATAGGTATTAACTCAGTAATGGAGGGTTGGCGAGCAGGAAAGGGGAACTATCTTTTTGAGAAAGTTATTGAAAACCATCAGCCATTAGTAAAGACTTTCTGATTTTGGATGAAGCTCTTTGCCTGGAAGACACACTCAGGATTGATAATTCTGAAAATTCTGGAGAAGTATGAACAGGTCAACGAAGTACATTCTACAAGGTCTTCAAGAGAGCTTCCAGCTGGAGTGTTCTGTTTTGTTTTGTGTGGTGTTGGGGACTGAACTCAGAGCTTTGTGCACCCTAGGCAAGCACTCCCATCACTGAGCTACATACATCCCCAGGTAAGACCTATTTTTAATTAGACCATCAAGAGTAACATTATTAAAAATCTATAAATATTTGGTTGAGAATCAAATGATAAAACACTCAAAACAATTAAACATAGGCAGCTAAAAATAACAAAGAAGCTCCTGGCTTTTTAGTCCATAATATCCTTATAGAGAAAGTAGAACTGGGAAAATAAACAACGGGACTCTATTGAGAATAAAGTTGAACTTCATCTAGAACATAAGCCTGGGGTCATTTTATTTGGTAAAATACTTGTATAAAGTATTTTCAACTTTATATAAAGTATTTTCAAATGTGTGGACTTCTTTAGGTATCTTAAAATTCAGTATGTACCAAACCAAACTCTCCTTTTCTATACATTCCTCCTGCTATCCCCCTTCATTCCTTTCGATTCTAGTGCTCTAAAATGGTATGCACATGAAAATTCACTGAAAAGCTAAAATACTAAAACTCTTATACTGGGTATATGCTTCCAAAATACTCTTAAGGGTTTGTGATTTTAAGAAGGCTGAGACTACTAACGCACAGCTTCCCACGTTGCCTGCGTGCCTCAGTCGGCTCAGTGCTTAGATTCCTGTGTCTCTTTCACCTCTCCCCGGCTCCCACTTCTACTGCTGCTGCTGCTGCCTAGTTCTGGTTCTGCACGTCCTGCTTGCATTTCTGGGGATATCTATCTTGTCTTACTTCCTGCAGCATCTTTTCCCAACTCATTCTTCACTCTGCTACCAGAGGCATCTTCACAAGTCAAATATCAACACTTGTCAAAAAACAAACAGAAATACATTTTTAAAAAAGTCCAAACACCTTGACAGTTTCCAGGGTTTTCTAGAATCTTATCTCAACCTGGAGTAGTGGAAAGCAAGCATGGACTCCAGGCTTTTGGTTGTGTTTTGGCCCTGTTTCTTGTACATGTTGTGTCTGAGAGAAACTTTTGGGCTTCCTGAGCTTCTATTCCACCTGTGAGTGGGATATGGACAGCTCACAAGACTGTAGGAGAAATGAACAAACCAAGATGTGTACCAGGGAGCTGAGCACAGAGGTGGCACACGCTCCGTCACCTTTCTAGGCTCACCTGCTCTGGCTGCACTAGCGTTGCTCCTGTATACTACACTTGCCCCCACAATCCATCACTTTATACACCAACCCTTTGGAACATTCGCTTTCCTCAAACATAACACATGCGCTCAGTCCCCTTGGGTTCTGATTATTCTACGCCTCAACCTCAAATGCCCTTGCTGCCTTCTCCAGTGAAACTACCCAGGTCCAGCTCAAATGTCAACTCTTCCATGAAGCCTTCCCTTCATTCTGTGATCACAATTCTTCATATTCCCTTTGTGTCTGCCCAGCATGCTATGCGTAGCTTTACTTCAGAACTTCCGGGTTATATTTTTACTTGTTTACATAGATGTTACCTGCACTGAACTGTAAGTTCCTCCAAAGCAGAAGGCTTGCTTTTCTTCTTTTTATTCTCAGCAATTAACACCTTGTACTGAAAGGGATTTAAGAAATGTCTGCTGACTGAATAAATAAATGTATCAAAACAATTTCAAAAGGAATAGTTTTTTTTTAAAAAGAAAAATACTAAGCATTTTTTCCACTTTTGAAATAACTCTTAGAAAACAATGGCTATCTGAAAAATATACCATAATTCATTTACTCTTTACTATACATAAAATAATAAATGACCTAAAATTGTACAATGTTGATACTTAAGATTAAAAAGAATGCATAGAATAAGATATTGTTTTTAAACTATCAAACTGACTTAAAGTTTGATAATATCAATCATTACACACTGATAGACTACCAGTGACTATACTACTAACGGGGCAATGATTCAAACGGGAATAAATCAATGGTGGTGCATACATAAAATGGGAAATTAGGGATCAACTTAAAATAGTGTTTTCAAATATTTAATGAACTAATATGAAAATGAGTGAAATAATCAAAATACTAAACTAACTCTAACTTTGAGAATATATATTTTCTAGAAACAAAGACTAAGAAAATACATGAGATGTTAATATGTAGCTGTTTTATGTAATGAGATGACAAGCAATTTTTATTTTGCCCTCTTTATTAGCTGAATTTTCTGTAATATACACACTTTTACAGTCAGAAAAGTAATTTTAAAAAGACTGGGCATAGGCTGGGGTTGTGGCTCACTGGCAGAGTGCTTGCCTAGCACATGTGAGGTACTGGATTCAATCCCCAGCACCACATAAAAAAACAAAATAAACAAAATAAAGGTATTGTGTCCATCTACAACTAAAAATATTTTTTTTAAAAATAGCCATACAGAAGTTTCAATTAAAGTTTAATCAGATTTGCAAACACAAAAAGGAGTTTACCAGAAAAACAGAAGGCCTCTTGATTTTTAATATTAATCATAATACATTTGTTCCAACATAATTAAAAACTAAGAGTTAAAGCTGTAGCTTAAACAAAGACATTAATAAAAAGTTGTCCTTAGTTCTAAACAGAAAGGAGAGTAAGTAAACATTTGACTCATTGTTTGGTAGAAAGCAGAGCAGCAGATCTGGACGGGGAGGGACCCAGTTGGCATCGCATCAGCTCAGCCCCTCCTCAGCTGTGTGACTTGCTCTCTGAGCTTCAGGCAGCCTACCCACAATCAGGAGCAGTGTTCACACTCACTCATGGCTGACAAAAAGACTGACACAAGACACCATTTGTAAAATCTCCACCACAATGGCAGGGACACAAGAGGCCCTCTCCTCCTCACAGATCTGGAGACTGTCCCCACCCTCCCAGGGGTTCATGGATCTGGGGACTGTTCCCCCATTTTGAGGATGGACCAGCTAAAGCAGAGTTCATCTGACCTGAAGGGAACCTACAAAGTCTGGTTAGGCTTGTTGGGTAAGTAAAGGCTGATTCTAAAACAGATCAAGTGACCTCTGATACTGCAGGCTGCACCAGCCATGGCTGTGATATGGCACTCACTGGTGCAGCCCTCTGCAAAGTGGATGGGTGGCTAAAGGAAGATGGGAGGGGTGGCAAAAACAAGGTTTGGAGAGGATACAGAAGATGAGGGAGGGAAAGGAGAGAACCAGTTTGGAGGGCAATGCCATCAAAAAGGCAGAGAAAAGAGGAAACTAAGGGATAAAGTGGAAATAACCAAACTGTCAAATAGGATGGAGCAAGGAAAAGAAAGCCCTTTCTTCCTTTCCATCCCAGATCTACGTTCCACTTGTGCCTACTTTACTGCTTCTTTGTCCCTCCCTCCTCCCTACCCCTCCTTCTTCATTATCAAAATCACATTTTATTCTCAAGAGTCAGCCCCCACTCCCACTCTCTCTGGGACAAGTGCATTCCTTCCGGCAAGAGTCAGAAAGTGAGATCCTCAGGAAACACTCTAGAGTAGCCCCCAATGCTTAAGACCCGAGCATCACCCATGAGCTCTCTAGACTGACTCCTGGTGCAGACAAGAGGGGGCGTGGCACAGGGGCAGCAGCTGCACGCCTCTCTACTTTCTGTCCTTGGCCATCCTTGTCCTCATCTATAGATCTCTGACTACAAACCACGTACCATCTTCCTTTATAAGCCACCCACACAAATATCCCATGATTAGGATTTATCATCTGATAATTGTATGGTCACCTTCCTTTTCTGGTGAATTTCTAAAATGTTATTTTAAAATGCCAGGACTGGACATGTTTAAAGTAAATCCACACAAGTGGGCCACAAGAGTCTTTAGCTGAAGCTGTGGGGGTGGGAAGGCATTGTTTCCAGAGTGCATCATCTCGATTCCCAGGGTGTCAATGTAATGTGCCATGAAAAAGCTCAAAACAAAATGCTGGATTTTGGTTTTGTTTTTTGAAAAAAATTATATGCATTTTAATTTTTATTTTTGCAGATAGCTACAATGGCTGAATTAAATCAAACTTGTAACTAATTATAGAGTGGTACATTTGTGGGTACTAAATGAGAGCAACTTCAGAGACTCAAGATACACTAACAAGTTAAAAAGTCTATTAACAATCCATCTTTTGGAAATTATTACTTGAAAAATGAGAAAACACTAACAAGGTGCCTGGAAATGTTTTCATTCTCCAGTTAAAATGTGTTATTTTACACCTTATCAAACAGTATGATGATCTGTCCACAATTGCCAAGAGCCACACTCCCTGAAGTGTCAATTAAAATGTCCCTGCAGACAACTTTATTCAGGAAATAGGTATAATTTGCTTCCATGTTAAAACATTTTCTTGTAAAATATACCAAGAAACAAAAAGTGACTCCCTTATTAAATAAAACAAATGCACTCCAAAGCACAAGCATCTATCTCAAAGGAGCTGCTTGGTTCTCCCCCCTTAGACCCTTAACCTTCTCAGGGGTGTCAACCATCTGCAGGACTGAGAGTGAGCTGGTCATTGTTGCTCCTTCTACCTCTTTTGCAGCTCTCAGGACAAATGGAACAAGATTGGAACAAGAGCTGCAGGGCTCTGGATGACTACTGAGTAGTGTTGACTGTTAGAAAAAAGGGCTGGGTTTGAGGTGAAAAGTGTCAAAAGGACAGGAAGGTTATTAGAGATCTAAGAGAGCCGCCAGCTGCAGGGAGACCTGCCTTGGGCTGTCACGTCACTTTGGGCTAATCTGTCTTCTGACACTGCCTCACTGTGCCTCTAAATGGCAGAACCCAACACTGATTTAAGAGCTGATTTTGGCATATGAGGAAATGTGTAAAGACATCAAGTTCTCAGACTCAGCTTATTTTAAGGATTGGGACATATAGCCTAAGGGCAAGATGCTGCATATGTGGTAAGTCACTCTCAGCTTAGCCTCCTGGATGAAGCCTCTTTGTTTTAGCAACACAGACTGTAGCAAAAGTACTCCAAAATAACCACTAATTTTTAAAAACTTAATATCCTAAAAAGAGATCACACTATCACTGGTGTATTGATTTTCCATTTTCTCCTACTGCTTTTTTTCTCCTTTTCCTCAAGAAAGTCAATCAATAAGCAGCATCTTACATAATAGTTAAAAAAAAGTAAAGGCATAGATTCTCAGTCAGAGTTTCTGGGTCTGAATCATGAATTTGAAGTTAGGTTCAATGTCTATGAGCCTCAATATCCTCCCCTCTGCAAGATGGGAACACTAGTACCCACTTCCATGTAGCACTTTGAATAGAGTTGGGTGTGTAAGAAATTCTCAAAGGTCAATAGTTGTTACTGGTTTAAAAATGTTAATATTTTCTGAAAAATGGAACAGAAAGCCGGGTGCGGTGGCACAGGCCTGTAACTCCAACACTTTGGGAGGCTGAGACTGGAGAATTGTGAGTTCAAAGCCAGCCTCAGCAACTGCGAGGCGCTAAGCAACTCAGTGAGACCCTGTCTCTACATAAAACACAAAATAGGGCTGAGGATGTGGTTCAGTGGTTGAGTGACCCTGAGTTCAATCCTCATTATCAATAATAATAGTAGTAGTAGTAGTAGTAGTAGTAGTAGTAGTAGTAATGGAACAGAGATAAATTCATGCATTTAGCAACTGGCATCAATTCACTTTTGACAAAGATGCAAAGAATACACAATAATGAAAACACAGTCCCTTCAAAAAACAGTGTTGTGAAAAGTGGAGATTCACAATCAGAAGAATGAAACTGGACCCTTGTCTCATATCATTTACAAAAATCAACTTGAAAGGCATGTTGTCCATCAACAACTACCAAAAATAAATAAATAAATGAATGAATGAATGAATGAATGAATGAATAAATAAATAAATAAATAAATAAATAAAAAAAAAAAAAAAAAAAAAAGACTTAATGTGAGACCTGCTGTAGTCCCGTCAATAATTTCCTGGATATGACACAAACAACAGAAGCAAAAATAGACCAAAAGGATTGTATTAAACTAAAAAGCTTCTAAACAGCAATGGAAACAAGAGTTAAGAGACAATCCACAATTGGGAGAAACTATTTGCAAGCCACACATCTGATAATGGGCTAAATATCCAAAACATATAAAGAACTCAAAGAGTAAGAAAACAGGTAACTCCAAGAACCTGAACAGGCATTTCTCAAAAGACACAGGAATGATCAACAAATAGATAAAAAATGCTCAACTACTCTTATAATCAGGGAAATGCAAATTAAAACCACAATTAGACATTGCCTCACTTCAATTAGAATGACTATTTTCAAAAAACAGAAACAAGTGCTGAAGAAGATATGGAAAACGGCACCCTTGCACTCCGTCAGTGCAATTGTCAGTACAGCCATTATGGAAAATTGTTTGGGGGTTCTTCAAAAAAAACTAAAAATAGAATTACCTTATAAACCAGCAATCCCACTTCTGGGTATATATCCAAAGGAACTGAAGTCAGTATGTCAGGCCCAGTGCAGCATTACTCACAATAGCCAAGATATGAAAACAACCTAAATGTCTGTCAATGGATGAATGGATAAAATGTAACATATATACAGAATTGAATATACTATTCAATTTTAAGAAGGCGATTTTTTACTTTGTAACAACATGGGGGAACCCGGAGGATATGATGATAAGTGAAATATATCAGACACAGAAAGACCAATACATGATCTCACTTGTGTAATCTAAAAAATGTGGAATCTAAAAACGCTGATTAAGGTCATAGAAGTAGTGAGTAGAATGGTGGTTACAAGAGACTGGAGACGGAGAAGGAGAGGGAAAGGGTCAAAGGGTACAGATTTTCAATTAGAAGAAATAATATTTAGTGACATATTGCACATTTAGGTGCCTGCAGTTCATAATAATGTAAATTTCAAAATTGTTAAGTAGATTTTAGATATTCTCATCTTAAAAAAGTACTTACAGATGTGCTAATCACTTTGAGTTAATCATTCCACAATATATACAACTATCGAAACATCACATCATACTCATATATGTACAATTATAAGTCAAATTCAAAATTAAAAGAATTGTTATTAATGCAAGGTAATTATACAGCTGTACCCAGACTTTTAAAAAAAGCATGTGATTAATGTATTTATTAATTTGCACATCTGCCTTCCCAAGCAAGAATGTTTTTCTTGAAGGCTTGTTATTAATTTTATTAATTTTTTGTCTTAAATCTCCCAGTTTCTATCAAATAGTAAGAGGTCAATAAATAAGTGTACAAATGAATGAAAGGAGGAAAATAAAACTTCACAGAATAAGGTGTTGTATAAATTCAGATTTAATGAGCTTTTATTGAAGGCCTCCTCTATGCTAGGCCCTGTGTATATATAGACTTTGATGTATCTTATTTAATACATTTATAAGGATAAGACGCATCTACATAACAAAGTGGCTACTGGGTTATGCTGAAATTAGACCCTTTAACTTACAAGCTGAAAAGGCCTAGTTAACCAAACCTTCAAAGCCATGCAAACAAAACTATATGCTTCTAAAATGTAGCAGCAGAACATCCACATGGCCATTTGGGGGAATGCTACAGTAGAACTGTTACTCTGCTCCTCCTCCAACTCCAAGGCAGAGTGAAGGTAACCCTTTGGGATGCCAAAAGATATCTCAGGGATATTTTTGATAGTCACAGTGTCCAAAGTCAGAAAGCCCTCTAAGGAATCTCTTCAACCACAGAAGGAACTTGCATTACATTCAAGACTTGCCAACAGCTCAATTTCCAAATGTTAGTTTTTTATGCAACCATCACCTATCTCATGGAAAATTCATATTGATCTCAGCTCTTTTACTTTATTGAGAAGAAAACTCTAAGCCAGCATAAGTAAATAAGTGGATTTCAATTGTCTGAAAGGGTTTTGGGTGTGGTTGAGATAGCTAACTTTGAAAACTTAGCAACACAGGATACATTATGAGTAAGTTCTTTTCTTTTCTTTTAATAATGATGCTAACTCACCAGATCCTTCTGAAAGAGTCCTTTTATGAATTTCAATGAAGTCAAGCAGAGAACAAGTTGTAATATGAAACACAATTTATGCAACTATGTTGAAATTCTCTGACAGAGTTGCATCTTCTAATTTTATGGTAAAACAATTTCAAAATAATATCAAGAATTATGCTAGGCTCATTTTGGTTTTAGACTGCTACAGGAAAACTCTATACAAATCATGGAAATCCTAAGGCAAAGTGATAGTGCCTTTTTTAAATTAAAAAAAAAAAGTGTTCCTTACAGTTTAAGTTAAAGAGCTAAAACTAACCTCAACTGAAATTATGTTAGGCAACTCCAAAAGCTAAACACAAAAATATGCTAAAATAAAGATTGCAACATCAAGGGAAAACCATCCTCATATATACAGTTTTAGATTCTTAGCTGTTTCAGACTCCTGCCCTGATGAAATCAACTGAGCTTTCACAGGGTTTCCCACAGTCAGCCAACAAGCTACTCACTATTTCTCAGCCACATGAGTTTACTCAGGGATAGGCACGCAACAGTTTAAAGGCCCAATAGAATTCCCGTGGGTGAGTTTGGTCTGCCTTTCAAAACCAATGAACTTCCCATTACATAACCTTTACTAACAGAGAAGTTTTAAGTTATACACCCAACTTAACTATAAGGCAGGCTGTGCTGCACGCCTCAATACACTAAGAAAGAAAAAGAAAGAACTTTGTGAATGGCATGATCTATCTTGTCTGGTAATATCGAAAAATTAATGAATCCTACCTGATTCACTACTAAGCTCTTTGTAACAATGATTTTAGGTTGGTGTGGTGGTGTTTTCAATCAAAAATGCCAAAAGCATCTAAAACAAGACTTTCATGATATTTTATCGATTCTTTATAAAGTAAGTCTTCCAACCACAGAATTCTGAGAATCTAATTTTTCCAGAAAATCCAAGAAAAATAATTCAGTTTCACCATTCTCAAATTCATTTGACTTTGAAACAAAATAAACATATTACTCTATTTAATATTGTTGCACAAGCGAATTCACAAGAATGAAATGTGTTCAGAGTTCCTAGAAAAAATGTAGCAATACAGGCTGCCAACTTGTTCAATGTCAAGCTTTAGGCAGTATAGCAGCACTAGCAGTAAATGACTCAAGAGTGAATCACGCTTAAGCTATTTTTGCTTTTAAAGTACTGCCAGGCACTGTGTTAATATTCAACCCAGAGTAAATTTAGCCCAACAAAAAACAAGTGTTTCCATGGTTGCTTCTTCCTAGTGTTTATGGTATATATGCAGCCATTAGGCACAGAAATTCAGCCAGATAAATTAAGTAGAAATATCATCTTTCATTTATATCCAGACTTTAGAACACTGAAAACACTAAATGAAACTTAGGCAATTCTTCCATTTCCTTCTGTCTTCGGCCTCCCCAGACCCCAAACAGCAAATATGCAGCAAATAGAAAATGGTTTGAAAGTTTGTACCATAAAAGTAGCTTCAGTGGACTGTTGGTTGTGGGCTTTATCTGGTTTTATATTAGGAATCACAAATCATAATTTTCTGATAATCTAGCCACAAGGAACTAAAATACTTCAAATACCTAGCAAAAATAATAAAAATTTGGTCTACAGATACCAAACAGAAATCCTTTCACTGTCTCATATACAGTCAATGCTTAGGATCTGGTCAAGTGGACAACACTCAGAAAGTGTTAAAAAATACCAGATACAGAAGAATGGATAACATCTGTTTTTTAAGTGTCAAGAAACACATAATATAAAATTTGTCATCTTCATCACTTAGCATTGGTGTTACCATTTGGACACTGAATGTTCCTCAGTGATCCATGTATTGAAGGCTTGCCTGACAGCCTGTAGTGCTACTGGAAGGTGGTGGGACCTTTTAATAGGATGCGCTTAGTGGAAGTAAGTCAGATCATTAGGATCGTGCCCTTGAAGAAGATATTGTATTTCAGGGCCCTTCCTGTCTCTCTCTTTGCTTCCCAGCTGCGATGATGTGAACAGGCCTCCTCTGCCACATGCTCCTACCATGATGTACTGCACTGCCATCAACCCAAAGCAATGGGGCCAAGTGACCAACGATGGAAAACTCTGAAACTATGAGTCAAAATAAACCTTTCCTCCTTCAAAGGTGATTATCTCAGGTATTTTGTCATAGAAAGCTGACAGATACAATTAGTGTTGAGTACATTCACAATGTTGTGAAACAGATCTCCAGAACTTTTCATCTTGCAAAACTGAAACTCCATACTAAGTTGATTTTTTAAAAGTCTCAATTTTTCAGAATATACTTTTTCTATTTCAAATGCACAAAGACTTTTATACCCAAATAGTACAGTGAATTAGAAAGGTGTGGGGGGGACAGATGCTATAACTTTTCCCTTGTTAAATCCACCCCTGTTTATAGCTATTAGAATCCTCAGCAGATCTTCAGAATCTTTGCTACAGTTATACAGAGTGGTTAGTATTTTGTTCAGTAAAAATAATCAAATAACCAATTTATTTTGATTAGCAGAGGTTTCTAAGGTGGGATGCATATTTCTCAGTGTATGCAAAATCTTAGAAATTCTATTTATAATTAACTTTTACCTAAGAAAATGAGAAAATTTACATTTCATTAATAATGTACATACTGACATTTTGCAGAATGTATATAACATGAATAAGCAAAATACCAAAAAGTTCCTATGGTGGTGAACAATCAAAACAGCACAGAGACCACTACTTTAAGGACCACAGAAAAGGCAGGAGCCTTTTCTTTGCTTTATTTTCTACCCTAGTGATTGATTGATTGTGTGTGTGTGTGTGTGTGTATCTGTGTGTGCATCCTAATGATGAGTTCATTTATTTATTTTAGCACTTCTTTGGTTACTGCAATAGAGGAAGCATAGTGGAAAAGGCTGGATCAGCAAGCCTCTAGAGAAGGCAGAAGAGGTAACCTGAGCAAGGAGAATCTAGAAAACACACACACAAAGGGTACTGGCACAGCTGTGATGACAAGATTGGACACCATGACGGTCACACAGACACGCGGCCTAATCAAAGATTCATGCTCTAAATAAAAACAAAAACAAATGAACAAATTAACAACAACAACAAGATGATCAGTTCTCTTATCAGATCCCTAGACCGATAGGACTCCCCCCAAATTACACTGTTAATTCAAAAGCTATTTTTCACATTCTGAAAAGGCCTAGCACAAGTTATATATAGATAAGATCATTCAAAACACATAGCTATCAGGATCAACTGTCCAAGGGATACCCTGGTGATGGAAAAGGTGGAAACTTCTTGAATGGAATATTAATTCCCATAGAAAAGAGCCAGCACAAGATTTGGCATATAATACGGGTGTTTAGCAGATCTTTGTGGGATGCCCACAAAACATCTAAAACTCTATGTTTGTTATCTGAATGTATGTTAAATGTGTGGGTAACTTTCTAAATCTCAAGGCCTAAGGGACTGTAAATAATTTATCAGAATATTTTCTTTTTGACTCGCTTAATCATGGATTTTACTGACTCTCTTTTACCTGAAAGTTCAAAGACAGTATAAACAACAGTTAAATCTCCACAAAAGAAGTACATTTAAATCTAAGCCAAGGTTAAGGTGGGAGAGGGGTGAATAATGGAATCATGAGATTTTTAGAAAAGTGAAACTATTCTTTATGGTAGATTCAGAACATCATGCATTTGTCCAAATCATCTGATTCAGCAATTCCACCTCTGTGGACAGTCAAAAGGTGGCATTCATCGACAGATGAAAGGATGAACAAAATGCAGCACGTACAATGGAGTGTTATTCAGCCTTAAAAGGAAATGAAATTGTGATAAAGTAACAAGATGAAAGAAGTTCAAAGCCATTGTGGTAATAAAACAAGCCAGACATGAAAGGACAAATATTGTATGATTCCACTTAAGAGGTACCTAGAATAGTCAAAGACATAGAGATGGAGACGAGAACAGCAGTTACTAATAAGGACAGGTGTTGAATGGGTATGCAGTTTCCATTTGAAATGCTGAAAAAGCCCTAGTGATGAACAGTTGTGATGACTGCACCACAAGTGAATGCACTTAATATCACTGAATTGCATACTAAAATGGCTACAATGGCTGCGTACAGTGGCACATGCCTGTAATTTCAGCTACTTGGGAGGCTGAGACAGGAGGATCACAAGCTCAAGTCCAGCCTGGGCAACTAAGCAAGACTCTGGTACAAAATAAAAAGTAAATAGGGTTGGAGATACAGCTTAGCAGTGAAGTGCCCCTGGGTTCAATCCCAAGTACTCCTCCAAGACGGTTAAAATGGTACATTTTGTGTTATATAAAATTCAACAAACACACACATACAAATGTACAACATAGTTTAATGCACTTTAATTAATAAGGATATATCAATTGCCCTCTAAATTAAATACAGAGGAAACTGGTGGGGAGGGAGGCAGCATATGGGAACTCACTACCATCCATTCAATTCTGTAAATTTAGATGTGTTCTAAAACATGAAGCTTATTTAAAAAAAAAAAAAAAAAAAACTCAGCAAAGGCAAAGGGGTTGCTGCATGGCAAATTCTCTTTTGCGCATTGCCCTGTATTAACTCCCCAGTGACCCGTTGCCTCGTGGGGCTGTTGAGCGCACACTAATCAGCCTCCTTGCTGGTTCAGCCTCCTTCCCTGCAGAATCTGATTCCATCTCTTTATTCCTCATGTATCTTCCAGTCTAGTTTTGAAGGCTGGATTTTGAACACACTTGTTCCCATGGGCTGTGGATGCTATTGTTACTCCCTAGTCCACCAACCTGGCTCTGACCTATGACTTGTCTTGACTTCAGTGTTTGTGTATATTCTGGCTGGAAGGGACTGGCCTACTATTGAACTTTGATTCTCTAAACCTTGAGACAGTTCTGCCTACTAGCCTCCTATTTATTGTGCTGGGCACAGTTGAGCTTAACAGTAATTAAATATGAAGAGTACTTAAAGGAATGATATTGGTACAGAATTATAATTTGAATATAAGAGTTTTTTGTTCAGTGTAAAGTGCTTTTTTATAAAGCTCTTAAGCACAGATTTTTAATTCCCTGCCTTAATTCTATATTTAGAGTATTCTAGATGCAAAGCAAGATGTAAACTTGAATGCCTACAGGGAAAGACAGTCAAAGTGAACTATCAGAAAACAAAAGGGAATGGTATAAATAGCGACTGAGGTCCAACTCCTATCTAAATGCAAATAATGATAACAAACCCTAACGTCAGTGAGGGGAACAAAACTCATGCTTCAGGCTAGATGTGGCTTGCAGACCTCCAGACCTCTGCAAGATTTGGAGAAAAGGAAGGGAGGGAGGGAATGAGGGGAAATGAATGAGTGCCTTACACGACTCTACTATTTAGGATAGTACATTTGAGCTAAATCACTTCACAAAATGTATATTTACTAAAATACCAGAGAGGAGCTTAGACATATGACAGATATGGTAGGAGAAATTAAACTTTAGAATGACTAACCCTCTGGCCAAATAAGAATACAATGAAAAAGGTGAATAGTTTTATTTACACTACTGGATATGGATAATTCTACAAGGATGAAGAGGATATTCTTCAATGTAACAATTCTTTTTTTTTTTTTTTTTTTTTAGTATCCTTACAGAGAAAGTCAAATAGCAGAGAATAAAAGTTTAAAAAGACAAAAAGCACAAGTGTTCAAGATTTCTTTTTCACACAGGTTTACTATTTCAAAGCCAAATACTAAAGCTCTTTTTTCTCTTCTCCTATTCTCATTTTGTAAAATGGAATGAAATTGTGACCAGTTATCATTTACTGCTGATGCAAGTTTGGAACCAGAAAATATTACACATTGATCCTAGGATTGGGGGGGGGGGTGTTACCGAGGATTGAACTCAGGGCACTCGACCACTGAGCCACATCCCCAGCCCTATTTTGTGTTTTATGTAGAGACAGGGTCTCACTGAGTTGCTTAGCGCCTCACCGTTGCTGAGGCTGGCTTTGAACTCGCAATTCTCCTGTCTCAGCCTCCCAAAGTGCTGGGATTACATGCGTGCACCACTCCGCCCAGCTAGATTTTTTTTTTAAATAACAGATTAGAGAGTGTTCTTCACAGTAGATATATGCTATGAGGCCAAAGAACAAGGCCTCTGCTTGCCTACCCTGAGCCCTTGAATTAGCAAAAGGCCCTGGTGTTTAGAACCAGGCTGGAATTTGGTCAACTGTCTGGGCATGCATATGTGAGCGGGCACTCACAGACACACACACACAGCCATGAAGAAACTGCACAGCAGTACAACTGCATACAGCAGACATATCCTACTCTATGTTCAGAAATATGTAATATATTACATATAATGTATATTATATAAATACATTTAATAAAAGAGCTATTTTAACTCTTGTAAATAGTACCTTCTGGCCTATGGTTTCTTTTCACCTGATCAACCAGATTTGAAACTATCCAAGATATCTAATTTGAAACTATCTAATTTAAAATTATCCAGGATGTCCAAACAATTCATACTCTGGCCACAATTTTCAATGGTTTAATATTGAAGTACTTCCTGAATCCTCTGCTAAGACTTCAGCTGGGCCAGCAACTTTGCTGCCTACACTGTTCCTCTCACTGTGCCCTTTAGAGAGGAGCCCGTGTGGCCTGGCCACGAGCTCAGGCTCCCTGCATAGCTACCTGGCTGTGGCTGTTCAGCTGGGCAAGGGGCACACTTTTAGCTCTACCAAGTCCCCGAGTTTCCCTCGTTGCCTGGGGATGGCATCTTTTTCAAGATGCTTCCCACCTAACTCATCCAGCTTTCCAGGTGGACCCAGAAAGACTGCTAAAAACCACTAGGAATCAAGTCCTAAAACTCTAGATACCTTTAACTGAATTTGTGTTCACATCTGCAACAAGATAAAAGTCATCAAAAAGAGCTGGGTTTGAACACTGAGATTCATAAATGTGGTAACATATATGACAATGCTAATTATAATCTTTAACACAAAGGCAGAAGCTAGTAAAAAATTAGGAAGTGACAACTCTCTTTTGTTCAAAATTACATATACAGATGAACATTAGCTGCTCTGGATATCAATTCCACACAAACAGTTACAGAACACTGTGGTGTGTAAGCAAACATGCGTAACGCAATGACTGTTGCGTTACGCCAAACTTGAGATACCAGGTCTCACAGGTACATGCCAATGGGATGGAATACCAGAAATGAGAACCTTCCTAGAAGCTAAGGAATGTAGTAAAGTCAGTGAAAATATGAGATTATCTGAGACTGCAAAGAGGTAATGTAAGATGAAGGAGATACGACAGAAATATCTAAAGGGCAGCAAACAGTATGATGCAGAGTTGCAGCAGCTTATCTAGGACATGTAAGTGGCATAGAATAAGGAGCTTAAGAGCATACCAGTTGGCAAGTATCTGGGCAATGGGCTCTCCTCTGTGCTGTCTATGGTGATGTAATATGATCATCTCTATAAAGGGTAGTTTGTAAAAAAAATATAAATATGCACATATCCTTTGACTCAGTAATCCCATCAATATTTATCTTACAGAAAAAGGCCGAGTTGTGTGGACTTTGCTATGTGTAAGACTATGCACTGCAGTGATGTTGCTAATAGCCAAAGAACAATTATCCCCATAATCAGATGCTGGTTATAAACCATGAGCCATTAAAAAGGATGAAGCAGCCCTGTATATGTGAAAGAATATCCAAAATACACTATATGAAAGAAGCAAAGTAGAACACAGTGTCTCATATGCTACCATTAACACCCACACCCACACACACCAACAAAGGGAATATTTCTCTAGGGACGAATAGGAATTGGTAATAGAATGGCCCCCAGGGAGGCCAAGGCCCACTTTCCACCACATAGACTTTTGTACTTTATGAATACTGTGCTATGTGCATCCACCATCCAATTAAAAAGATAAGAACTTTAAAGAGAGGCAGGGAAGACACGTACAAAGAATGCTCTGGAACAGACAAGACTGTCTAGGCAGGCGTGGTTACTGAAAGTTTCCTAAAGAAGGAAGGCTGAATGAAATAATTCAGAGAATAGAAGGCTGGGAGGATAAACCTGCAGTCAGACTGGCAAGGGAGAAGAGGAGATGAGGTTGAAAAGAGTAAGGTGGATCCGAACGGGAATAACATTGGGCAGATATTGAGGACTTCCTTTTCTAAAGTACTTTACTTTCCACTGCTCATGCACAGAAATGTATAACAGAATCCATTCACTTATCAATCAAATGTCTATCATGAGCCAGGAACTCCAAATTGGAGACATAAAACTGATGAGGTACAGTCCTTACCCCCAATGAATGAGCTCCCCTCCCCATCTGAAGAAAATACAAAACCAGGAGAGAATTCCTTAGAGAAAAAAATGATTAGCATAAACCCAAAAGTAATTTCCTACCCATGCTACATGATGAAGTGATAATGGTGATGGTGAAAACCACAGTTAACACAGTATTAACTGTGCCATGGCACTGCTATAGGTGATTTTCATATACTAATTCATTTAATCCTCACCATAATCCTTTGAAGAAGGTATACTGTTATTATGCCATTTAACAGATGGAGAAACAGGAACATAAAGGTTTAGAAACTTATCCATGGGTGACAAAGCTATTAAAGGCTGAACCTAGAATCAATACCAGAATATGCACCTCTAAAGTCTAAGCTATGAACTACTGCTATTCTACAGAGACCTTGAAAAACCAAATGCTAATCTCAGAACAATAATACCACTTTTTATTTATTTGCATAGGAGTTTGCTCCTTGCAAAATACATATTTCTGCTATTTCATTTGCAACTTAGAATAGTCTTGTGATATTCTCTTTAAAATTAAGTTTTATACTATAGCTATTAAAAGAAATGAACAAAACTACTATTAATTGCCCAAATTCCTATCGCTAAAAATAACTGTGGTAGTAAAAACGTTTCTCTCAAAAAATTCTATAGAAATTCATCACATGGTAGCATTTAAGTTACGCAATTACTAGTTAAATACCTCTAAGTAGGAAAGGCAATGGGATGGATTCATCATGGTACTTTAAATGTCCTTTTAACAGCAAAAGACTGCCCTGATTTACTTAAATAGAAATTATTATTCTTACATTTTATTACTCATTACATAGTTTATCAAACACTTTGGCAACTGATAAATGTTTAAGTACTGCGCTATCCAATTAGCATTAAATAAAATGTATTCTGGTTCTTGTCCTTCTCAAAATAGTTTAAATTGTTTAAAGGATCAGTTAGAATCAAAAGTTTATAATGCAAATTTGCCTTTCAAATTTAGGAAATTCCCCAATTACTTCTACCAGCTTAGCCATTAAGGAGATCCAGATATACCTGCAGAAAGTACCAGCTGACATTACTCAACGGGGGTTTCCTTACTTTTGTTAATTTTGGATTTCCTTGTCAGTAAGGATACACATTATTTTTTTTCTATTTTTAATTAATAGATGGTTACAGAGAACACTGTTCAATAAAAACAAAATGTGTACTTTCTTTATACAATAAAACATTCTTTACTAAAATTTCCAATCAAAGCACACAAATATCTGATCAAACAAAATGAAGCCTTCGCACCAGGGAGGGGAGAAAGGCTGGCCAGTGCGCCTGCACACGGCTCGCTAGTCTGCCCACAGGTCTATTCTCACGTGCTCCTGATTTTACCACTTGAAGAGCCTCTCTTTAATTAAATAACTACCCTCTTGGGTACACTGAGTAGGATCCTCACTTCTTCACTTACTCAAATTCTATCTCTTCTTCAAAGTCTTGTTTTTCTCTGTGAAGAAAGATCTCCTTCGTTAGGTGTTAATTATATGAATTACATATTCTGGCACTTGAGCATTGCCTCCTTATTCTTTTTCTAATTCAAAAGCACTCTATTTATATTTCTTTCATGGCACTTATTATTTTGGTTTGACTTATAGTCATCTGTGCATTATCGTCAATTAAATAAAAAATAAATGTTTGTTGGGTATAAATTTTGCCCATCCTTTAAGTGGTAGGATTTACCGTATAGTTTTCATATATGTACATGAGAAAACTGTCAGATTCATTCCACTGTCTTTCCTTTACTTATCTCTATTCCCTTCATGTGCCATGAGAATTTTTTAAAAACCACAAAATGTGTTTCTTGCTCATGAAGTTGCATAGGGGAAGTCAGGTTACTTTAAATACTAATTTGTAGGAGGGAAAAGAAACAAGGAAGAAACTCAACCAGTACTACCAATGGAGTATTATCACAGAAAATAAAAAAGGACTAATTCCACTGCCCACCCCCATCTTCTAAGATTATGAAATTTAAAATATGATGATTATGCATAACTTTCTGCTCTGACTCAGAAGTTTTTGAATCCTTGGTAAAAGTAAATTCAATGTCTTTGACACTGAAGTCCCCCATCTAAAGTCCCGCTCTAAAGTCCCGCTCTTGCATGGGACATACTGCTCCTGTTAAATGGTGCCACCATTACCCAAGTTGCCCAAGCTAAAAACCTCAGAACCACCTCAACTCCTTATTCTCTGAGGTCTACTGTTATATTAAATTAGTTGACAAGTGCTACAGATTCCACCTCCACAACACTTCTAGCATCCATCCTCTCCAGTTAGCCAAGGGTAGTTCAGGATATCATCGGAACTTGTCTAGAGTACTGTAACAAGACCTCTTCCCATACCAATTTATCCTATGAACCACAATCAGATTTAACTTCTTAAAGTTCAAATCTAATCAAATAGCTCAGCTGATGAAAATCTTTTAATACTCTCCATTACTTACTAAACTGTCTTATTCAAGGCAACAAGTAACTCAATAAATCAGTCCTAACTTACCCTTGTTTCTTTTCTCCCATGCTCTTATGGTCTAATACAACTGGATTATTTATTCCTCCTGTCTTAGGTCTTTTTTCATTTCCATTTGTGGTTTAATGGTATTTCCTTACTTGACTGGTCATCAGAAAATACACACACACAAACACACACACACACACATTATATACTGCTTTGAAATTAAATATTATAAAACTTTTTTTTTCTGTACCAGAGATTGAAATTAGAGACACTTAACCACTGAGTCACATCCCCAGCCGTTTTATTTTATGTTTTTATTTTGAGACAAGGTCTCAATAAGTTGCTGAGGTTTGAACTTGCGATCCTCCTGCCTCAGGCTCCTGAGCTGCTAGGATTATAGGCATGCACCACTACACTAGGATGCTTAAACATTTTAAACTTTTCATTTTGTAGATAAATAATTTTACAAAGTTCTTGACTATTTCTTTTTTTAATAATCAAGTTGTTTTTAGTAATATTCTGCTAAAGTCAACAGTTCTTGACTATTTCTGAATTTTCCTATTAAACATAATAGAAAAATATCTTTGAACATAAAGCATTTGGTTTGGAACTATCATATCAGACTTGATCCCCTAAAGTATATTTACCTGAAAAATATATTAAAGAGTCTGGACACATCCTGAACCTTTAATATTCAACTGATTATGATTATTTAAAATTATTGTTGTACTATAAAAGCTTCAGTTTCATCCTCGGACATGGCTGGCAAGTCCTATTAGTTACAGTGATGGTGCTTACAATCTACGCTGGAGCGGTCCTCTCAGCCCTCTGCTCCCTCAGGCCTCCTCTGCTTCTCCCACTATGACCGCCAGTTCCCGGCCCATGTCATTAACAGGCCAGTGGCCATGAGAGCAAAAACAAAGAATAGGTCACTATTTCTCAAAGTCTGGTATTCTGAAAACATAATAATACACCTTCTATTTTTACAGGTGGGGTCATAGAGAACTTGCTATTCAAGTCAAAATGAGTCAAGCAAGATGAGAAAGTGAGTTCTTACATTATGTCTGCTGGGGTGAAGAGCCACCAAAACCAGGAAACAGTATTTTACTGATATGGTTACTGATATCCAGTAGAGCACTTGTTTAAATATTAGATTATAGACTGGATATTACAATATTGGTTCTCTTCTGCACAATGATTTGAAATAAGATAGCTCGCATCTTTTGAAGGTGCCATAAAAATGTGCCTCAAATTCCTCTTCCTTCCAAAAATTTCACACACGAACTTTCCTAGTCTTTGTTATTAGATAGTCCTGTCCAGACCAAGACTCCCTTACAGGGCTCACATCACAGATGTGCATTGACTCTATCTACCTCAGGGAAGTCTCCTAGAAATCAGTGGTGTCTGTGGGCAGGGACAAAGATGAGCTTGCTTTAACTAGAGGAGGACAGAGGAGGGAGAATATTCCAGGATGAAATCAGCAAGTGTGGGAATCTGCAGGTAATAGAGAACACAGTACTTTCCAGGAATTACAAGTATCTGGGTCAAAGGCTAAAGAGGGAAGTGGAGAGAAAGAGAAAAGGAGCCTGGGGTCAGAAGGGCCTTTAATATTCCAAAAGGGCTGAGGGGAGCCACTGAAAGACCATTACCTGACTCCGGCCAGCTTCATCTGGACAAGCATGACCACACCTATACTACAGGAAGATCACTTGCTCTGGAAGAAGCTGGCAGGAGTTAAGTTCGAAGTAGGGAGCATGTAGGAGGCTGATGGTAAGATGGGAAATTCAGCAGTAGTAGCAGTGGGAGCAGGAGAGGGAACTGGCAGAGCTTGCAGGAATGAGACCAGACAGCACATCTCATTAACTGGCTGATTATCCTCACCCATCTCTTTGCAAGAGTCATTTTGCACTTTTGATAAACATAAAATTAATCCAATAAATTAATTTATGGATTAATCCATAAAATTAATCCTTCTGTGATCGGAAGCAGAAGGAAAACATACTTTAAAAAGCTACTACATTTTATTGACTTTATAATACTATCAAATATAAGAAATGCAATCAACTTGATTTTTAGAGGGAGGTGGCATCAATGTCACCTCATAACAGGAAAGATGGAGGCTGTTCTGATGGCTGGAAGAAGAAATTAAAAGTTCTTGAGTCTACCTTGTAAGTTTCCTTCTTTATGTGCCTGAAGTTTAAGTCAAAGTATAGTGTCCCCTAAGGAAAGAAGGAAGAGCCTTCCATCAGAAGAACCCTATGATCACTCTAGGTGAGAAAGGTTGCCAGGAAGTCTCGGGAACACCTCCAGCCAACTGACAGCCACACTCTGTACTCAGAGCATGGTTGTTGCCCAGGTCTGCCCAGATGACCTTGGGGAAAAGGGACAGGAGGCCCTGCCCTTGCATTCTCAGGACTAGTATGTGTCAAAGTATTTGTCATGGACATCTATCTCTTGAGGGGAAAAAAAACCCATGAACAAAGTTATAATCCCCCTTTGTAGTCCTTCATTCATTGCCCAAACACATGGAGTCCTGGTTCCACACCAGGTACCGTTCTAGGCTCTGGGGATACAGAAGATCAAGGCAGACAAATGTCTCCTCTCTCCCTAAACTGACAGGGTAACCAACTGTCAATAGCAAAACAAAGAGGAAGGAACCTAGCAGCAAAGAAAACTGATTAATTTATCTGACCCTCAAACCTCTATTATTTTATTTAACTTGATGTGCACATACAAATATTTAACAATAAATCCCATAAATATGTACAACTAAAAAAATAACTTGAGTATATTTATTTTAGAAAACTTGACTCAAAATCTTTCACTGACTCCCATGCCATTCTCTCATTTTTTTCTCCTGATTTTGCATGTCATGTTCTAGGACCCAGAAATCTCAAGTGATCAGTCTCCTTTTTCTCTCACTATTAATACATCAATTACTTGTTTATGTTCCTGGTGTCCAGCACAGTGGTCTGCACAAAATAGATTCCTGTTCACTGAAAAAAATAATAATGGAGGAGACTACGTATGCAGGTGTGGGGAGACAGAGGGCATACAGGAAATCTGTAATTTTCACTCAATTTTGCTATGAACCCCCCAAAATAAATTCTATTAACGTTTATTTGAATGAGGATGTATGGGCAGTCTGTGTCTCAAGGAGCTGCTGGGTACGCTGGCCTATGCCTGTGATCCTAGTACTTAAGGCAGGAGACAAGTTCAAGGTCAGCCTTGGCAACTTATCAAGACCCTGTCTCAAAATAAAAAATTAAAAGGGCTGGGGGTATATAGCTCAATGGTATAATACCCCTGGGTTCAATCTCCAGTACCAAAAAAAAACCAAAAAAAAACCAAAAAGCAGACATGGGCTGACGGTGGAGCCCATATGGGTCTCAGCAAGAGCCATTTCTACCTCCCTTCTTTCCCAGTTCCAGATCTCAGCCATGCAATGTCCCTGGGTGTGATGTACTCTGAGAAGGAGACTGGATGAGATGAGGAAACTAAAAATATTAAGTATGTATTTAAATAAGTCACAAAATAAGTGATGATGTTTTAAAGGCTAACTAAATACCCAAGATCAAACATGAGAGTCTGTTCTTCCCACTTGAATCTACCATATCTCTATGAAAGAATCTCTAACACACTGAAGGCCCACACAGCACACATGATAGTTGCAGCTCCATTACATTTCCTCACAATGAATATATTTTTATCAGAGTAGGGTGGTTCATTATATATGTGAATAGTACTATTCTCGACACTTCAATCTCTGCCTCCCTATCAAGAAAAGGTTGCCAAAACCAATATTGTACTGAAAAATGATTTTGGACCTTATCAACATTTTTGTTCACACCCTTGCCAATTACAGAACATTCCTTAACTACTTGACAGTCTAACAATGTTTTATCCTCCATAAAATCTCTTAACATTTTAGCAGAAGGATCCAAACTGTTTATTTCTTTGCACCTAAGAATTTATGCCAATTGACACACTTTTCAAATGCTTATTTTTTTTTTAATTTTTTTTTTTAGTTGTAGATGGACACAATATCTTTATTTATGTTTATGTGGTGCTGAGGATCGAACCCAGTGCCTCACGCATGCGAGGCAAGTGCTCTACCACTGAGCCACAATCCCAGGCCCCTCAAATGCTTATTTTTATGCACTTTAAGTATAAAGTAAAAAATAATTAAAGTAAATGTCTCTAACAAACTAAAAAGATCAGATAACTATTTACAATTTATAAAACACTTTCAAATAAAGTATCTGAATTAATCCTTATACAACTGTGCATACTAGTCAGTATTCTATTACTATTACTACTACAATAACAACAACACACTTTACAGAAAAGTAGAGTTTCATTGAGATGATCAAAAAAGTACAAACTATCATGTGGTTGAAACACAGTCCAAACTTATATTTTGATTTCAAAATTTCAGAATTTTCCCATGGCTTGGACAATCTCTAGCCTTAATACTGATTCAATAAATGATTCGACAAAGTTATCCAGAAAAAAGGACTTAATGACTAATATAATTTGTAACAAATATAAGATAAATAATTCTTATATTATTTATTAAGGATGGTACTTAAACATAACAAGTAGACAGATATGATCATTTAAGACTATAAGTAAAGTGCATAAACACATTTGTTTCAGAATTACAAAGAAATGTACTGTGCTTCCACCAAAATATTGTAAAGTGAGTGGTGCCAAAGAACAGAATGTAGGCTCCAGGAGCACACTTGTATATTTTGTTTGCCACTATATTCTCGGCATACTCAGTTGTCAAGTGAATGAGTGCTAAGTACAACATGGAACATAAAACTGAGTGTCTCAGATATAAAAAATAAAGTTAGCTTATAGTCAAATTTTTCCTAATTTGTTAGGTAATTACTGCGTGACTTACATGTGCTTAGACCCACACTAAGGTATGTATGCATAAATCTTCCCTTTTAGATAATATGCTGCATGAGATCTAGAGTTGGTGTCAGATTTGTATCCCAGTTAAGCAGCCTGTAGTAGATGAGTTTTCAATCCTTGTGAAGTATTAGTAATACCTGGGGAACTTAAAAAATGCCTACAGACCTACCAGACACCAAGGAAATCTGATTATGTATCTGAGGGTGGGGATTGTGCACTAAAGTTGTGTTCTGCCTTTAATGTTCACAAGTTGAGAGTGATGCCCAGTGAGGGTGTGCACCTCTGCTGTAGACAGTAGTTCCACTGTGGCACACAGGGGAACCACTGGGAGGATTTCTTAAAATTAAGTCTCGCTCCATGTTCAGATTTAGTCAGTCTGGGTGGAATCTGAAATTCTGTATTTTTAAGAGGTTTCCAGGTGATGCTAATGTTGCTGGTGTGGGAAGCATCTATAGTGTTTTTGGAATGAATTAAAGAATAAAGGTAGGAGATAATATGACCAGAGAAACGTAAATATGGCATAAAAATCTGAAATATTAAAATATTAGGAAAACATAAAAAGTTCAGTGAGATACCATCACATACTTAATAAAATGGCTAAAATGAAAAACAAAACCAAAATAACTCAGGTGCTGGTAAGAGTGCACAGCAATTAGAGCTCTCATGCACTGTACACTGGAAAAAGTTAGGCAGTTTCTTATAAGGTAAACACCTTATGTTTAGCATACACACCAGCAATTCCAGGCCTAGATATTTACCCAAAAGAAACTGAAACTTACATCCACATAGAATCCTGTACATGAATGCTGACAGCAGCTTTTTTCATGATAGCCATGAGCTGCAAAAAAACAAAATGTACTTCAACCAGTGCATGGACAAAAAAACCCATGGTCCACCCACACGATGGACAATTCAGAAACAAAATGCAACAAACTTCTGGGACCAGTCACACCAGGGTTGGATTTCAAATGTATTCTGGACAAGTGAAGGAAAACTCTCAAAAGCCTACACATTCTGGAAAAGTTAAAGCTAACAGTAGTTGCCAGGTGCTGGGAATGAGGGGAAGAGTGGATGTCAAAGGAGCACAAGAGAATCTGAGAGGGCGACACAAGTGTGCAGGACACTTGATCTCACAGAACCTCATCTGAAAATAAGATTAATAATACTAATTGACCACTTGTGAGGATTAAATACAATCATATACTCATGAAGAGTGTTTTCTAAGTTAAAGTATGTCATAAATAATAGAAATGTAGACATACAGCTTGCAAACATGCCTCTTATTCTTTTAACATAGAAAAGAATGAGCAGAGCTCAAGGATCCACGCATGTTTCTATTTCCTAATCTTCTGAAAGCTTGGAAGAAGAAATGTGCGTTTTTGTGTTTTGTTTTATACTTACTTCTTTTCTAAGAAAATCTCCTCCCAAGCATGCTTGTCACTCCTAGCTAGTAGCACTTTCTGGGTGAACTGAGGGAATTTGCTTCTCTAACTATAATACTATGCAGACTCATTATGCAAAGTTTGTGAAGTACACAAACACACACACACACACACACACACACACTCTTTAAATACAGCATAGAGATGGGGTTGCGGTAGAAGTATACTGCTATCACCCAGCAGTGTTTATGAATGTGGTTTATAAAAATGCATCATTTTCATCTGATTACTAGCCATTTGTATTATTCTTCTTTGTGAAGCTTTCTTAAATTAGAGTGTTTATCTCTTTGTTATTAGTTGTTCTTCACACAGTCAGGATATACCACATCCTTTGCCAGATATATGTTTTATGAATATTTTGTCCCAGTCTGTAGTTTATTCATTTTCTTAATGTTTTCCTCATCTTTTGATGAGTTGAATGTCTTAATTTTGATGAAGTCTGCTTCACATGAATGCATATGTACCGCAATCATCCTAAACATACAACTTCGTATCCTGCCTTTTAAAACTCTTTATACCATAAGAATTTATTTCCTAAGATTAACAAAACTATCCTCACATCATTTTTTTATAATACCTTTGTTTATTTAGTTTTATGTGGTGCTGAGGATCAAACCCAGTGCCTCACATGTGCTAAGCAAGTGCTCTACCACGGAGCTACAACCCCAGATCCTCACACCATTTTTTTTTAAAAATATTTTTTATGTGTTGATGGATCTTTATTTTATTCATTTATTATTTGTATGTGGTGCTGAGGATCAAACCCAGTGCCTCACGCATGCTAGGCAAGCGCTCAGCCCCAGCCCCCTCACATCATTTTTTAATGCAAAATAGCCCCACTGTCAATGCAGCATATTTTACTTAACTAACTACTGTTAGTCTGTCATATTATGATTAATACATTCATTATAAATAATATTAAAAGATATTGTTGAATAAACTTTGCTCCAATATTTCAGAACATCTCTCTTAAAAGAGATTCCCAGATAAGAAGTTTCAAAGAAAACATCCTAGAATTGACAGGGAGGAGGAGGCAGCACTACCTTAGCAACAGAGTATGTCACAAAGTATCACGAGGATGTAAAATCCAGAGTTAGATGCTGAGTTGTCAGAGGGGACACAGCTCATTTATCAGTGTTTAAGTCAGGTCTTTTGTTGTACCACATTAATGCTTCCAAATTCTTAAACTGAAATTGAATGTAGCAAGTCATTAGTATAATTATTTGAATGTGCAAAATTATACCACTTGGCTTGATTTCAAATGTTATTCACTAGCAATGCATTTTTATATCAGTGGCTCTGAATTTCCATATGCATGAGCTAGTTTTTCCTCTTTTACAACTGCTGCCATACACATATAACAACCTTCAATAATAGCTACTTTTCAAAGCCAAATAATAATTATTAACTTGGTACATTTTTTTAACTTTAAAATTTCAGAATGATTGATGATTAAATCATGCTCACTTGTTATGCACAAATGGTAACACACAATAAACAGAGCTGCAAAAATTCTATTTAAAATCTCTTTCCAAAAAAAACCAAACATATGCATATCTTTAAAAAATGAAGTATTAGAAATATTTAATAACTTTGCCTGACACTCCCTTTATATCTAACAATTACAAAACTTCAATTATTTCAACTTTAGGAATTATAATTTGGCAGGATAATTATTTTCTTAAGTATAATGTCCACTGGCTCTGGGACATATATGATTTGGTCTTCTTACTTAGATTCCAGCTGCTTTCTGAGCATGCATAGCATTACACTTAAATAAGTCACAATGATAGAAACACCCAGAATTCACAGGTGTTTAAACTTGCCGCTGACTCATTTGTCCCTTGATAACTGAATCTTTCTTTTTTTTTTAATATTTATTTTTTAGTTGTAGGTGGACAGAATATCTTTATTTTATTTTTATGTGGTGCTGAGAATCGAACCCAGTGCCTCACACATGCTAGGTGAGCACCCTACCACTGGGCTACAACCCCAGCCCCAACTGAATCTTTCTTTACTAACTTTAATTATAGCCATCTCTCATTCGAAAACTACTCTTTTTCTCGTGAACATATTTGCTATCCTTGAGGCCTCCTGACTGTGAGACACTGGGTAAATATGTCTCCTCCATGATTCTTATTATATGGTGTTTGGTCTGCTAAAAACAGAACCTACATTTTTCATGCATTCCTTTCCCACATATGGATGTTGTAAGGATTAAGCAAGATGATATATATGTGCAAGAGATTATTGTTGTTATGCTTGAAATAAATTTCATGGAACTTGTTCTAAACTTGTGATGCAATAAATATCCTCTTCCTCTTTGCCATAACTTAGCAACTATTCACACCGGAAATGTCATTCTTAGGCACTATCTACTGAACACATTGCCAAAACTGTGGGATCTGGAAAAGGAGGACTGCTATGAAATGTCTGATATCATCCTGACTCCTTGACCTCTGAATGCAACTGGCCAAAAAAGAGATTTTCTCTAAGCTAAACGAAGCAAGTTCCCCTCAGTGTTGTCAGGGTACATCAATGTAGTTCTATGACCTGGAAGGCTCAAACAGATGATTTCCTAATCAAGAGTCCGATGACAAACAGGTTTTTAAAGAAATGAATGCAATGGTTGAACTGACAGAAAGGAAAGCACACGAAGTATTTTCAAGAGTTGGTATGGTACAGGAGAAAAGAACATGAGCTTTGGAAGCACCAAACCTGGGTTTGAATTTCAGCACTTAAGATCTCTGGTAAGTTATACCACCTCTCTTTGTCTTTGTCTTTTCTTTTTGTTTTTTTCAGGGGCTGAGGATCAAACTCGGGCCTCATGTACATGCCAACAAGTGTCTTCCATGAGTTACAGCCCCATCTCTTTGCCTGGTTTCTGATTTGCAAAATGCCTAAAGCCATCTAGTAGAGTTGTGAAGAATAAATAATGTATATTAAGTACGCAAGTACCACACCCTATGCAGAGGTAGACACTCCAGCAATGCCTGCTGTTACCATAATCCAGCAAGCGCTCAGGCGCCGAACAAAGCCTTGCTATCACTTTCATTACATCCAATGAGAATGGGACAAACTGCAGATGAATGTGGAGCAGATGGGTGTCTTTACTGCTCAGCATAAAGGAACAGTAGAAGTTAATTTATCAAGATAAAATAGCCCTCTGGTAACTTTTAATAACCAGATTAAAACCCCATCATTGGGGCTGGGGTTGTAGCTCAGCGGTTGAGTGTTTGTCTCAAATATAAAGACATTGTGGGGACTGGGGTTGTGGCTTGGTGGTAGAGCGCCTGCCTAGCATGCGTGAGGCACTGGGTTCAATTCTCAGCACCACATAAAAATAAATAAAGGTCCATCAATAACTACAAAAAAGTTTAAAAAAATAAAAAAATAAAAAAAAATAAAGACATTGTGTTCACCTACAGCTAAAAAAAATGTTTAAAAAAATCCCATCATTACAGAATTCTTTAAATAGAACTAATCTTTATCTTTTTGGGGGGTGCCAGGGATGGAACTCAGGGGCACTCACCGATTGAGCCACATCCTCAGCCCTATTTTGTATTTTATTTAGAGAGAGGGTCTCATTGAGTTGCTTAGCACCTAACTTTTGCTGAGGCTGGCTTTGGAATCATGATCCTCCTGCTTCAACCTCCCAAGCCACTGGGATTACAGGTGTGCACCATGGTGCCCAGCTGAATTAATCTTTATCTTCACTTAATTATTTACTGCTCTACTTTAAACTGGGAAATACAACTTTACAAAACAGAAGACAGAGGACAGCTACACCTTGCTCCGGTGCTCCCTCTTATTCTCTAGCATCTCCTGGCTTCTGATTCTACTGTTCACTAGCTTTGTAACCTTAGGCATGTCATTTTACCTCTCTGATAGGACAGAGGCTCTCAAGAATATGACGGTTCTCCTGAAGGTTCTGCTGACCATCAAGACCTCTGTATAGTACTGTCATATGCCTAACCCTCATGCTGGAGCACAAGGATAGAGCAGTGAGCAAAATATGTAAGTCCCTGCCATCTGCTCTGGTTCTGAAGAGATGCTAAAGGAAAGGGAGAGCAACCCGGAGGAAGAGTAAAATGAGGCAACTAATGTATCTGAGGAGGAACCCCCTGCTGGACGGCATCACTGAGTGAATCCTTTTGTACCGCCACTAGTGTAAGAGTGTGTGTGTGTGTGTGTGTGTGTGTGTGTGTGTGTGTGTATGTGTCTTTCTCTTTTTAATCAGTTTTGAGATTGAGACTGGATGTGCTTTCTATGTAATCAATAGATTACAGTGTAAATTCCTGTCTTCATATATATGACACAAATATCACGGTCATTAATGATTTCCAAGTTTCTCCATATTTTATATAATGCATGTAACAATGATCTTAATATATTGTCTACATGTGTGGTGAACACTTTCAAGTTAGCAAATTTTCAACAAAAAAAATAAGGCACACTTTGTTCTCTGAATTTAAATGTACTAATAAATTTACATTTCAGATTAAATAATTTTAACACTAAAGAGCTCAGATTTGGTCAATTCTATATTTGACTATAAAACCCTGTAAGTTTTGAAGTATCAGTTATTATTTACAATCCTCAATTTCTGCTTTTGTTGATCTGCAATAAAACTTATGATATCTGCTAATCATGTATTAGGTAAATAAATGAATAAAGGATGCTAGAAATATCTCTTGGTGACTTCGGTGTCAACACAGAGGTGTTCACTCATTCTAATTAAATTCTCCAGAAGTTAAAATTGCAAGAAACCGTAATTGCAGTAGTGAAGACAGTTTAAGTTGAAGATAAAAAATTTACCTTAGCATATTTTTTTTTAGTTGTCAATGGACCTTTATTTTATTTACTTATATGTGGTGCTGAGAATCGAACCCAGTGCCTCACACATGCTAGGCAAGCGCTCTATCACTGAGCCACAATCCCAGCCCATACCTTAACATACTTTTAAGTAAATTAAAATTATATAGTTCAAGAAAGCCTGAACATGTCTTCCTGAAGCCAAATCACACTATTTTCTGACAACCTCTTAGTAAGACTATGATTAATATTTAGGGAAACAGAATTATTTTCTGTGAAACTGTTGCCTAACAGTTATCACCACTGTCACCATCTTAGTCATCTTATCTAGAAGTGCAAAAGTTATCTTCAACCAATCTTGATTTTCTATGACTCCAAGAATAAAAAGCAAAAAAATTAGTGGCATCTGCAGGGAGGACAGGGTACATAGCAGGTGACTCAAACCCAGGTCTTCTGGTTGCTAAGTTCATATTCCTTCTTGTGCTATGCTAGATTCCTCAACAACTTGAATTTAGAGCAAGCTTTTGGAATTTACAAAGAACCAGTACTTCATTTAATTGGGATAATAATCCTGATTATTTTCTTTAATGTATAGGCCACTGGGTATCCAAGGTATAAAGTCATTTGTTCAAAGAAGCTGAATCTAATGGCAAGTAACATGTATAAGACCTAACTACAAAAAAATAAATAAATAAATTGCTATATGCAACTAAAATGTGTTACCTGTACAGAAATAATATCTTTAAATGAGTATGGCAGATCTGCGAAGTTTGTATTTGGGAAGGTAAAGGCCAGGCACTTGTACTGTCCCTTTCCTCTCCCCCTATAAGCCGTTAGTATATTTCTTTCCTGCTGGGCCTGAACCCAGCCTCAGAATCTGTCTGAACATCCTGCTGTAGAGATGCTTATAAATGACTGGCAATATTAACATGGCAGATAAAATCTATATTCCAATATTGACCCTCCTCACTTAGGTCTTATATTGTATAATACTTGTTTCTGATTTTTTTGATTTTGATATTTTTTTGGATTTAATATTAATGGTTCTTGCATTATTTCATGTTTGCACACACTATCTCCAAGTACAGGGTCCCTGCTTTTTATTCATTTCAGAGCATCAACTGCAATGATTCACATATAGTGGGCACTCAAAGTGTTCTGAACATACCTGACACAAAAGGATGGTATTTAGGGGGAAAAAAATTTAAAATAATAAAAAAAAAAACACCTTGTTTCTGAATATGGTTTTGACCTAAGGATCAGTAAAACTTTTTCTATAAAGAGCTATACAGTCAATATTCTAAGCTCTGCAAGCCAATGGTCTGTGCCACAACTACTCAGTTCCACCATTATGGTGTAAAGAGCCCACAAATGGTACACAAGTGAGTGAGCATGCCTGTCTTCTAATTTAACTATTTATAAACACTGAAATCATATTTTCATATCACTAAATATTCTTCTTCTTTTTATTCCAACAATTTAAAAATATAAAAAAATTCTTAGCTTGCAGGCCACTTAAAAACAAGAAGGCTAGATTTGGCCCACAAATCTAGTTAACCAATCCCTGGCCCAGATCTTAGGTTTACAAAGGGAGACCTTCTGGTGGTCGGCAAGTCCAACTACCAATGTCGTCTACTTAAACTAAAACAATTTCCCACAACAAACCAAATGCAGAAGCTTATATGAGGATCTAGCTGCCTCTAAGCCAGAACTAAAGATATTTGCAAAAATAGAGAATAGTGCCATTCTTCTCAGCAACTTTTCTTTAGGTTTGGAAAATATATAGTTAGATTTCATATCAAATGCTGTTTATATTAACATGCAAATCCCTCAGTTTTGATTTCTAATATGATAAACAATAGATATAGTTCTCTAGGATGCTCAAGACATTTAAAAAATGAAAGGGCAGCATGGGACCAAAGAGTGTGAGGACCAGCTGCTGAGCTCCATCAGGTTGAGTGAATTACAGTCAGGGAGTGCCCTGAGGCCTGCCCATCTGTCACACAATTTCCACCTGGACCTCAAGAGCTTCCTGGCATTTCTTTGATTGGTCCATATTTGATAAAATTAAATCCTATGAATTTATGTTCTCACATAATAAAGGTAGTGACAACACCATGGTTATTTTCATGAAAGAACCCTTCAGGTATATCCAAACAGAAGAAGTACTTCAGCCTTTACTTTGTCAAAATAGGCAACCAGAAGCAATCTCTCTCCCTGGCTTCTATTTTTCAATCTTAAAAAACAAAAAAATTAGCCGAGCACAGTGGTGCAAGCCTGTAATCCTAGCACTTAGGGAGGCTGAGACAAGAGAATCACGAGTTAAAGCCAGCCTCAGCAACAGCGAGGCACTAAGCAACTCAGTGAGACCCTGTCTATACATTAAAAAAAAAAAAAAAAAAATAGGGCTGGGGATGTGGCTCAGTGGTTGAATGCCCCTGAGTTCAATCTCTAGTGCCAAAAACAAAGAAAAAACAAAAACAAAAAAATTTTTGTAATTCTGTATCTTCAGAACATCTCTTGTAACAGATTAGCTCATTTATACATAACAGTGTACCTGTGACCTGGAACCACAAATATTGTGGGAACTCAATCCTAACAGCACACTGGTAGGAGTTAACCCTAAGAAATAAAATTGACCAGACACAATAAAAGTTTAATTGGCAGTGCTCATAATACTACATTAGAATTCCATTTTAAGCTGGATGTGTTAGTGCACACCTGTAATCCTAGCAGCTCAGGAGGCTGAGGCAGGAAGATCACAAGTTCAAAGCCAGCCTTTGCAATTTAGCAAGGCCTTAAGCAACTTGGTGAGACCTTGCCTCAAAATAAAATATAAAATGGACTGGGAATGTAGCTCAGTGATTAAGCGCCCCTGGGTTCAATTCCCAGTATGAAAAAAAAAAAAAATTCACTCCATTTTGGAAGTGGAGTATACACAGCTTACAGAGCATTTTAAAAGAGGATTAATATTTTATTTGTTCTGCCATTCAAGATTTAAGAACTTTTGAAGGAATATTTTAGGGGAAATTATAGGGAAAGTTCTTTTAATTCCAGTGTTATAATATATGGGGAAACCTTACATAAGGAAGCATTCCTTTCAATATAAATTTACTTTGCTATAAGGTTTAACTGTCTATCCAAAGGATGTGTACTGTTGGCCTGGGAAAATCTCCCTCTCCACACCTCATTTTAGAGAAAAGTAAAGAAACACTAATCATGA
This sequence comes from Xerus rutilus, assembly GCA_028644305.1. Classification (NCBI taxonomy): domain Eukaryota; kingdom Metazoa; phylum Chordata; class Mammalia; order Rodentia; family Sciuridae; genus Xerus; species Xerus rutilus. The sequence goes on along the minus strand of CM053400.1, from coordinate 168,393,407 downwards.
TTCCAACATATATCATTTTGTTGAATTATATATTCTTAATTAGAAAATGTCTCATCAGGAGTACACTATTCTAAAAGTCTTCATAGTTTCTCTTTTGGAAAAATAATTTTGTGAACAATAACCAAAAAGGAAGAAATTTCGCTTTTGGATATTTAATCCTTCTTTGTGTACTATAAAATCCTTTAAAAATCCTGTACTATAAAATCCTTTAAAGGAATTATGATTAGATGTTAGGTCTGCCATAATTTGTGTAGTAAAATAAAACACATTTGGCTCTTTTGACCAACAATGAAACTGAAATTCACTAGCATCCTTAAGATCAGAAAAATACTAGCACATTATTATCTGTTCTGGGGATTATCACCCATTTGGAGGAATAATGAAAATTACATTAGAAAGATTTTGGCATCCATGGTATTTGATGAAAAAGAACAACAACAAAAATAGACCTAAAATATAGGGAAAATGCTTACTATTTAAATCTACAGTAAAAGCAAAAGCCTCATCATGATTGCAAAATATTTCCAGTTGTGAAACAAGTTATTTGTAAAATAGACAAAAGTAAAGCAGCTTCCTCAGTCATTTTTTGAGATCTCAGCATCAATTTAAAGAAACTGCTTATATTTAAAAGTAAGCCTATTTCAAAATATGAATCTCTACACTAAGTACCTATAGGATCATGAAATATTATGTCTCACATAATACAACATCCTTGCTCCATGTGCATGAAAATGAAGGTTAAAGAAGGAAAAATTATTTGCTTTACTATTCAATTCTTTAAGGAATGAGAGATTTCAATCCTAAAAAAATGAAAGACAATCTAGCTAAATAGATGCTGATGTGAAAAGTCAATTCATATAACATTGTTATATGAACCACATAGTAAAACAGGAAAGGGTATCCATACCTTGCAGAAGAGAGATATTATTTCTGGCAAATTCTGTCTATAAAATGTTTCTGTACAATAAATTATTTCCTTACTCTTGTTTTTAAGTCTAAGCTATGTTCCTTAAAAGACCTAAGTATAATAGTTTATTAAGAAGGCAACAAATTTTCAAGTCACATGGAATTTATACTACACAATGATGATATGGTCAAGGGGATTTTGATCCACATTTGAGAAAAAAAAGTTTTTTTGAGAAAACATTGCTAATATCACTCCAAAGCAGTAAAACTAGAATCAAAATGTAGTTATCTTAAAGCTTGGCACAGCAGTTTAAGATATGAAAAATGCCACTGTTATTTTAGTAAAATAATTTTCAGCATTATTTTGTTTTCCCAATTCCCCACCCTAGCAGCAGGGCAATACATGTAACTTTCTTCAGCTGCTGGGGAATTTTCTTAGCACTTTGTGGAAACTGTTGGCTTTCAGAATGGACAGGCTAATTTGAACCAAAAGTTAGACAAAATACAGAACTGCAACAACAATAAAAAGCAACTTAGGAAGAGGCTCAAGCCAGGCAGATAAGCAAATGCTAGAGAATCAGTTTTCTGGGACTGTTCATGAAGTCAGTTCCCTAATTTCAAAAAGCCAAACCAAAGCAAAGCATGCTGACTTACATTGCTTCTTTAGTTCTTTCAGCTGTTGTTTGAACTGTACAAATTTTTCATTGTTTTGAAAGTCCATGTCAGAACTTTTATTCTGTAAAGCCAAAAATTTCTTCTCCACTAATAATTTTAAGTCTGGTATTTTTTCTGGACGTTCTTCTTTTACCTAAGGAAGACAACAAAATTGTCTAGTTCAATGATAGTAACAATGCTAATAAGATTATATAATGTGGTTTTCAACTCATGAGGTAAAAAAAAGAATCCCCCAAGGGCAAGACTGCTGGTAAATAGTGAAGGGAAACATTGATCCCATCTACTCACCCTACTCCTCCTTTTTCAAACTGTACAAGCTCTTCCATGTTCCCACTAACTGCTGTCCCCTGAGAAATCCCAGGGAGACCTGCGAAGTGAGGCAACCTCACCTGAGCATTGCCCTCTCTTCCCTCACCCAGGTCTGCTTAGCCCTCTCCCATTTGCCATGTAGGTTATTCCCTTTTTCATTACCAAAGCTCCTCTTCTCCTGTCCCTTGGCCCCAGGAAGTGACAGTGACTGCTATGTTACAAAAGAAGTTGAGGCTCTAGCCTTGACCTTCCATGATTCCCTGTGACAAAAAGGAGTAAGTGTGCCCCTTGTTCCCCTCAAGGCTAAACCTTCAATCTGTCGTTCCTCCCTCAAATATTATATTATTATTATATTATATATAACATATTATATTATATGTAATATAATATATTATTATTCCGTATTATTAAATTTTCAAACATGCAGAAAACCAGAGGAACTGCACGCCCATTGGTCTATCTCATAGACGTCACCGTCAACGTTTGCTATGCTTGTGTTACCACACATCTGCCCACCTCTCTCTCCCACTGTCCATTCTCAACCATGTTCTTAAGTTTGTTCTTAATTACTTCTTTATCTCTTTCAGAACAAACATTCTCTCTCCAGAGTCTGTTTCCCCAAAAAATGTTTACACTGGCTCTTTACCTCTATATTAAAAAAAAAAAAAAGAACAACCTCTTATAATCTGTCTCCTCTCCCCATTTTCTATTTATTTTCTAGTCCCTTGAAAAAAAGGAGCCATTGTCTCTACTTTTCATTGAAGCCTTGGCCATGACAGCCCAGCGGCTGCTCTCAGGCCTTTGTAACTGGTCTCTCTCATCCAGGCCCTTTCCAAGGTGTTCCCTGTCACAGAGAAAAGCTCACCAAAATCACCACTATGCCTCACCTTAAATGGACTTCTACTACAGCCCCAGTAATACGCAATTGCTTTTATTTTTATACCTTTTTCCCCCTAACAAAATGTAAATCTTTGAAAGATGTCTGGTTTATCACTATTACCAGTATCTGGCATATAGGAGGCAGTGCTCAATACATGTATTTCAAAAAAATAACTTAACACACAAACAGCTACAGTTTATCAACTGTTATTGTTATTAGAGTACATAATGTGGGGGCTGGAAGACAACTTAAGAGATAATAAACCTTGATCTCTTCCTTCCTTAGTTTCAGGAATAAATAAAAGGATTTCCCCTTTACCATCCAATTATTTAAAGGTAATGCTAAGACAACAAGATACATACAAAAAATTCTTGGTTGTGGTTCTAGTCAGTGGGATATATTTCTAATCTCTCTGATTTATCAATGCATATGAGGTCAAAAGATTGTCTGAAACTTACCTATTTTGATTACTTTTTGTCACTGAAAAAAATATATTTAATTTTTCTTTTGCTTAATTGCTATGCATTTTAAATGAAAATTAAGCAGGACACCAAAATGCTTAAAATTTATATTTACAAAGCAAGGTATACTGATGACATTCAATCATTGCCAGAATTACCATCACAGAGTCATGAAACACAGGCTTTAATGATAAGTCTTATACATAATTAAAATTTTAAAATAAGTCCTGTAAGGCTAAAAAGAACCAATAAAGCTCAATGTGGAAAAAAAGAAGGCAGAAATGCAATTTAATACTGCCTATGAATGAGAAAAAGAGCGATTACACATGGTGACTAGCTATCCTCCACCTCTACACAAGAGAACAAGAAGAGACAAGTTTAAAACTGGAGCAGGAAGAGTTCAGAGTAGACCTAGAAAATAAATTGCTGGTTCTTAGAAAAGAATTATAGACTCTCTAGATTTATAAAATACAATGAACTCACAGCCACCTTAGAAGTTAATGTTATATTACAGGAAGGCAATCAGGTGGGACTTCCATCAGTCTGAAATCATTAAGCAATCTGAGATGATTAGAAAAGATCTGATCTGAGCAGGCGATAAGAAAAATACCTGGGAATCACTCTAACAAGAGAAGTGAAAGACCTCTACAATGAAAATTACAAAACCCTAAAGAAAGAAATCGAAGAAGATCTCAGAAGATGGAAGAACCTCCCATGCTCCTGGATAGGCAAAATCAATATAATTAAAATGGCCATACTACCCAAAGTGTTATACAGATTCAATGCAATCCCAATTAAAATCCCAGAGTC
>CM053400.1:168373255-168388866 GCA_028644305.1 Xerus rutilus | reverse complement strand
GCTGGGCAGGGGTAGAATGGAAAAGACAGGCACTTTGAGGTTCCCAACATGGTAATGTGAAATACACTAGGAAAACTCACATAAACCAAATGTGTATTTTTTTTTCCCACAATGAGAGCATGGAAAATATTCAACTCATATCTGTTTATATCAATGCAATAAGTAGAGATCAAACTACTTTAATGGTTTATTGCTTTGTATTTTTAAGAGAAATAGATAAAGGGGCATTTTGGAGTTGTGTTGTTCTAGTATGAAACAGATATGGATGCCCCTGTTTTTTTTTAGAACCAATTTTAAGTACCTCAAAGAAATATGAGATGGGAGAAGATCTGTTAGACCATTAGGTCCATACCTTTTCCAAGGATAAAGGAAAAAGATTTAAAACCTTAATGAATTAAAATACACTATATGTAGTCGTTTGCTGGAAATTTGACATAACAAAATACTACAGACCAGATGGCTTCAACAACAGAAATTTTCTCACAGTTCTGGAGTGAGAAAAGAGCAGGGAATGAACAAGGTGGTTCCTTCTGAGGCCTCTTCTTTTGGTTTGTAAGTGATCGCCTTCTCCCCATGTCATCATGTGGTCTCTACACCTCATTTGTCTGTGATACAGTCTCCTCGTACAAGCATACAGGTCATATTGGATTAAAGTCCACTTAGTAACTCATTTAAACCTAGCAGCTTCTTTAAAGACTCTATCTCTAAATACAGTCACATTCTGAGGTAATGAGAGTTGGGGCTTCAGCACATGAATTTTGGAGAAATACAATTCAGTCCATACACTGGGTTGAGGAAAATTAGAATTTTAAAAAATTAATCGTTATGCCATTATAATTTTTAATAAGAGAAGCTATTGAGAAATAACAGTAGGCACCATATCTACAAAATGAAAGTTTAATATTGGCCTTGTGAGAGAAAAGGCCAAGTTTTTCTGTGCCACCCAATTACCTCTCCCAACAGTGACTGAGTGTCTTCAATCTGCTAAGCACTATAGCAGAAAGCATAGAGGACCCGAGAAGTCAGCAGGGAGCAGATGGTGAAGAGCACTGGGAGGCAGCCACCGAACTGAGACTGACCTGACAGGCAGTGGGAAAGAAGCCTACAAGATTTTAAGGAGTAAAGTAATAATACTGTGAGAACTTAAAATAAAAAAGATTACTCCAGCTGCCCGGAGGGGGCATTAGAGACAGGAGGGAAAGGGGAGTTGCAGCTCCCTAATGGCAGAGTAGCAGGCAAGTAGGTCAGGCTGTAATGCTATTTTTGAAGTGAAATCACCACGTCTTGTTGTTAGAGAAACACGGGATTTGATAATGTTTCTCGGAAGCTTCCAAGATATTAATGTGGATAAATAGCTGAATGCCATCTTCTTGAGGAAAGCAGTGGGCATCACTGCATTATGACAACATCTAGGCAGAGATACCTAGTAAGCAGCTAGAAGACATTGAAAATAAGGATCTGGGGAGAAAAAGGAAGATGGAAAAGGAACTCTACAAAAGTTTTTGTTTAAAAAGTGCATCAGGAGTGAGGAATGCTACAGAAGAAAGGAAAGGAAAATTTTTCTTAAGAGAGGTGCTTGTCTTTTGGGGAAAATGATTCAAGAAAGCTCAAATAACAAAAGCACTAAGAACAACACTGGATCTAATTATCATGCACTCAGCATAGTGCTCTGAAGCTGGTGGTCTGTTAACCTTCCTGTGCGACTTCTCCCAGGCAAGGAGGATTTCCTGGTGTCAGGTACAATGCCTGCTGTATACAATGGTCATGCATGAGTGAACCACAGGAAGGCCAATTATGCTGTGCTGAGATGGAAGAGAGAGTAGGGGAGTTCTGTGTAAACAAATGAATAAAGTCTGGTGGCAAAAGGAAGAACAGAGACATGTGAGCAGATCATGGGAAAGAAGCAAGAGACTTGTTTGCTACAGAAAGGATAATAGTGGCTTGAAGTGAAATTAATATGATGGAGAGAAAACACAGACCTTGGGATCAGATCTGGGTCTACCCCTGGTTGTGGATATTGGGACAATCTTTCTGGAAATCCTTGGATTTCTCTCACTTCTAATTAGGAATCAGAAATACTCACTTCAATGCAATGTAGACTTAACTAAATAATATTTGTGTTTAACTTTGGCATATAGCAGATAATCAAAAAATTTAACCTTTTTCTTCCAACTTCAGTATAAAGGCTTTAACATGTTTGTGGATTGAGAAGAAAGTCAGTGAAGAAATGCAAACCAAAAACACTAAGAGAAAGCAAGTAACAGATTTCATTAGAGAAAAATCATTCAACTACAATGAAGACAATCAGCTGGGAAAGCACAGCAATATTCTTTGCCAGGAATCATGAATGCCTACAGCACTAGAACAGCAAAGACACAAGGAAACTCGCAGTAAGTGTGGGACCATGGCCAGTGGTGGGAACTGTGACGATGGAGATGGTCGGAGAGCTGCTACTCGGCTCCCAATGACTGCCGCCATGTGAGACTACAAGCCCAGGTTTTCAAAGAAAAGTTAGTGATCTAGATTTTTAACACATACATCAGACTGAAGTTTGGCATTTCTAACCCATAGTTTAATGCAAACAACATGTTTTTTGTTTTGTTTTGTTTTTTTGTAGCGGGGATTGAACTCAGGGGTACTTGATCACTGAGCCACATTCTCAGCCCTACTTTTGTTTATGTGGAGACAGGGTCTCACTGAGTTGCTTAGCGCCTCGCTGTTGCTGAGTTTGGCTTTGAACTGGTAATTCTCCTGTTTCAGCCTCCCTAAGTGCTGGGATTACAGGCATGTGCCACTGCGCCCAGCTCAAACAACATGTTTTTAAATTAAAATAAAATACTCTTGTACCCACAATATTTAGGGGTCTAGTACAATCCCCATACTCCAATGCTGGGAATGAAACGTCCATTCACACAGGACAGAGAATAATGGAAGATGATGTATGTGGACCAGAGTGGAAAAAATAAAGGATTCCACTTTAACATGCTAATCCAAAGTGTTTATGATTAAAACCTCAGGCTCTAGAATTGAGATTGAAAATTAGACTGCTATTAACTGAATGACCTCAGGAAAGTCACTAAATGCATCTACCCCCAATATCCCCTCTTGGAAATAGAAAATAACTAACTCCACAGTGTTGCTGAGGAAAACATGGAATGAAGCAATAAAACACTCCAGCAGTCAGACACAAGAGTATTCCATAGTGTGAAGCTGTGTTGTTGTTGTTGCTATTATTATCATCACGACATGTACCTTCAGATGGCTGCATATACAGGTCTGAAGCTCAGCAAGGCTGACATGGAAACACCCACGCAGAGGAATCAGTATACCGACTAACAGAAACCATGGAAATAAACAGGATCACCAAGGAGACTGAATAAATGGAAACAGACCAAAAAAAAAAAAAAAAAAAGGATCAAGATAAAACTCTAGGGACCACATTTAAGAGGCAGCTAAGAGGATTCAAAAATAAAAACCCACAGGAGTTTAGAAGACAGCCAAAAGAAGTGTCCCAGAAATCTAGGGAGGAATATCAAGATGTCTCAAATGCTGCAGAGGGGTCAAGCTAAATAAGGATTGAGAAATGTCCATCAGACTCAGTTTAAGTCATTAGTGACTCCAGTGAGAGCAGAGTAATGTACAAAGGCTCACTCCAAACATCTAGCTCTTCATCTAATGAGTGGCTTCAAAAAGACAAAGCAGTGCTAGGAAAAACATACAATCCCCCTAAAGATCCATAGACTCTAACCAACTACTCAGTTTCAGCTCAAAACTGCTCGTGAACACTTAGCTACACTGAACTGGAGCCCAACACTCTTGTGACTGTGCAAGGGGAAGCCATCAGTGAATGCCTGTTAGCAACTAAGCTAGGCCTCACGTGGTTCCGCCACTCTACACAGAGGCTAGTTGTTTTAGGAAAAAGAATGGCAGAAACAAAATGCAAAGCTCAGTCTTCACCAATACTGAAGCTACTTATTACTTTCACTGTGCTTTAACATAAATATTAATGATATTTATACAATGATAATATCCCTCATTTCTTTTCGAACAATACTGTGTGCATATGTAATTACTCAAAGTATGTCATTTTATTGCCACAGGGCAAAGTCAAGGTCTCCTCCTCATCCAATTATCATTATTGCCTTACAGCCATTATTTCACTGGGAGGGGAGATCACAGGAGTGAAGGACATTAATGGACTGAGTCATTCACACACTTTTGTAATCATGTGAGAATCTAGCATAAAATTAGTCATTCCTGTAACTGAACCAAGACTTAGATGGATTTACTCTCTCCAAAATGGCCACAGTTACATGTCTGACTCCCCAAAGCCACATGTGTTCAATGATTTACATTTTGCAGATCAGATAGGATTCAAAAGTTTATTATAGGTACATACTAGTGACAAGCAATTTGCTTTATGTTCTGCTTAGTACATCAAGTATTCTAATTTCTAAATCACAGCTTGATCTTTGGCTATGGGCACAGCTTTCAGGCTAGAAATCCAGAGAAAACTGCCTCAGTTGTTTCTAAAACACTAGATATATCAAACAAATATTTGGAGTCCCCAGCTGGGTACCAGGCATTATGCTAAGCAATGAGACATTTATGGAAACTGGCCCACACTTATGACACACCACCAACCCAACTGGTCATGCACTGGGTAAATTTATATAGGCCAACACTGTGTCTCCACCTTTATATAGCAAAAAGGCTTGGTGAAGTTTTATTAAAAGGCATGTCCAGGCTGAGAATCATTATGCTTTCACAGGATAAAATCTAATTGCATGTACGGATGGAGACATTCTATATTCTCTATAGTTTACTATACTGCTTTTACTCTGTTAAAAAAAAAAATCCATACTAATGATGACCAGCATGGGTTATACCTCTTCATCTCATGCCAGTTTCTGTTGCCATTGCACAACACACACTAATTCTGTTGGACCCAACTATTTGTATTTCAGTGTTTTTCCTACAGCCAGTATGGGTTGGCTTTTGACAGAACATCCGAGAGAGAATACTTCCTTGTGGAACATGATGACACACCAAGTGGACTTCACAGTTGGCTGAGGTATTGTGAAAGACCATGGGTAAGCGGCAGCCAGCCAGACATGGAAACACCTTTCCTCCTTCAAGCCTTTCGGAACAATTTTGTAAATGAATAAGGTGAAACATGAGTACTGCTGGTCTAGTTCTAATGGACCAATCTCATTAGAATAGAAAGCCGCCCAACAGATGGCAACTGAATGAGGCAACCTGTCATCTATGTGCATCTGTTACTAAACATTTATGCTGCTGAAAATTACTCCAATAAATTTCTCATGGCACTATGCCACTATAAGATTATGACAAACAGGAGTCACTTATTTATAGAGAATAAAGCATTAGGAGTCTCATGGTGAGGGAAAAGCAACCAAACTGCTGATTTGCCTCTCTGGGATTTTTGTTTGTTTCATTTTGTTTTGGTAGAACTCACAGATATACACATTCTTTGTTTATTCATTTATTCATCAAACTTTCAAAAAATATTTATCAAATTCTACCACACATTAGGCATTATGCTAGGTATTAGAGATGCACTAGTTAACAGACTAAATTGGTCCCTGTTGCTACTGGGACCCCTCTGCTGGGGTCTGAAATCTAGTGGAGGAAAGAAGTATTACTCAACTCGCCAAACAAATGATCACGAACTGTGGTAAGTGCTCAGAAGGAAACATGTCAGCTGCTAGGAGAGTGTAAAACAACATAGTTGCTGGGAACCATTTCGTAAGCAATCTTTTATAGTGCTCAATTTAAACCAGGCCATACTAAGGACAACATGGGATAAACTACTGTTGTTAACAGAAAGTTACCCTGTGCAGCACTCTTCCTCTGAATGAAATCAAAGTCTTAGATACAAAAGTATCATCTCGATTTCAGATATGAGGAATGGGCAGCTCATACTAGTTAAGGGTCTTCCTGCCCAAGGTCGTATTGAGTCAATGACAGATGGTTTCAACTCATTCAAATACTCTTCCAACTTCTATTTTATGAAAACAACAGGATTTCAAGCAAATATCCTAAGCTTAAGTGGTCATCTGTAAGTTCTTACATGAAAAGAAAATTGTTCTGAATTTGAAACTACATTTCCTATTGACTACACCTCTGTTGTCCACAGAACTACACACCATGTTTATCATCAGGGTCTCTCACTTAAAATTTTATAGGGTTGATGCTAATGAGATTTAATAGTACCTTATCATGCAGAAAGAGGACCTTTTAAAATGATGGAATCTTTCAAGATGATGGAATAAAGGAGGTTATTTTTCTGGCTGCTCTGGGGCGTGAAACTAAGAAAGCAGATAGGTAGCTTCTCAGCAAGGTGGGTGAAATAAAGGATGGGGGGACTATGCTGGGAATTAATTCTGGACATTCAAAGCAGATCCAGGACTCAGGAGGTTGGATATAATAAAATAATGAAATCCCCAGCACTAGCCAGAGTGGTCCTCCACGCTGTAGGAGACCTGGGGCATGACTGGGTATAGACAGACCAGAGATCAAGACACTGCCCAACTAACCATAAGGCATGCTGCACAATATCCTTGTAGAGGAAAGAAGTCACGTCTCTCCTAGGTGCTGACAGAAGACAGAGGAAGGAACCATTTTGCAGTTGCATTGCGGGGAGGCAATTCCTGGCAAACTCAAGCTTGGCCTGAAATACAGGCCTGGTAAATCCACATCACACGACATTTTCTCCTGGCCTAGTGACCAGGAGAATATTAAACACAGAGAGGGGTGTATGCAGGGGAATAAAGGTCACAGAAACCTACCTGGCTCCCCCTATCGCTCCAGTCCAGCCCCTTGCAGAACCGGTTGGGGAAGACTTGCCTGGCTAGAATTCGAAAGGCAGAGGTGGGAGTAACTGAATTTAAAGACTGAACTTAAAAAACCAGGAAACATGGGGTCTGTGGGTGACAAAGTGGACTAAGGATTGGCTCCTCCACGGTACCAGTGGAACTCAGGAAAGATCCATGTGGTCCAATCTCCCAGCGTGGACTGGCAACTGCTGGGCCCTAGAGGTGTGCTGATTTAAAATCTTCAGACTAATTGCAATTCAATTGAAGAACCTGGTGCCTACCTAAGCTTAAACCGTGCCTCCAAGAGCTGCGCTTGCTGCGGGATTTCCTCTCAAACTCCAGCAAGCCCACCCTGAGGGTGGAGCAGACATCATACTCCAACCCATCCCAGTTAACTACTGGGAAGGGAAGCCAAGAATCTTTTGATCTCCATCAGGAACAATTCATTAACATTCCATTGAGATTTTTTTGTTTCTTTTCTCTGTTTAATTATGAACTGAATGGTTCATAGATACTTCATATTTGTTTCTGTGTTCTCATTTCTAGCATTTTTTGAAGGCAGTTATTCTTCATGGATCAGTATTTTGAGGAATAGGAAGTTTAATTCATATATTTTGGTTTGGTTTTATATAATTTTATATTTATTTATTTATTTTTAATTTATATTTTATATATTTTCCCTCATTTGTGTATTTCCCTCAATTCTTTTTCTTCTAACAGTCAATCTATATTGTTCTCTCCTTCTCTCTTTCTTTAAATTTTTATTACTATTTTCTCTCCTCCTTCATAATCATCACATCCTACATCATGTCTGATCACTCCCTGCTCACCACTCAAAATTGTAAGCCCCTTTGCACACTCACTGTTTTTATTGTGGGCAATAACTGATCACATCATTTCTGTTCATTGTGATAACTGTATAGATGTCACAGCAGGAACTACTTGATTTAATGCTGTATATTGTTTGCATTGATGGTTGTTGTTATTTGTCTCCCCCTAAACGGTGAGGTACTGGAAACCTTCAGGGACACTTTAGTCCAAAGGATAGAAACTCTTATTGCCTCAGATCCATACTGTTAAATGGGCAGACACAAAAACAACATGAAAAACCAAGGGAACAAATCAGCCCAAACAAACCAAGATACTCCAATAACAGAATCCATCGACACTGCAGTGGAAGAAACATCAGAGAAGAAGTTTAGAATGTTCACAGTTAAACTGATCTGTGAGGTAAAGGAGGATGTAAGGAGAGAAATCAGAGAGAAAATACAGGAAGTGAAAGAGCACTTCAATAAAGAGATAGATTCTGAAAAACAAAAAAAAATCCAGCAGAAATCCTTGAAATGAACGAATCAATAAACCAAGCTAAAAATTCAATGGAAAGCATCACCAGCAGACTAGAACACTTGAAAGGCAGTGTCAGGAAATGAAGACAAACTATATAATGATGAAAATAAAGTTGGCCATGGAGAAAAAATGCTAAGAGATCATGAACAGAACTTCCAAGAAATAAGGGATAACACGAAAAGACCAAATATAAGATTTATCAGGATAGATGAAGGCTTGTAGATACAAACCAAAGGAATGGACAATCTTTTCAATGAAATAATATCAGAAAATTTCCCAAATCTTAAGTATGAAATGGAAAATCAAATATATGAAGTTTACAGGAACCCAAATATACAAAATTACAACAGATCCACACCAAGGCACATTATTATGAAAATGCCTAACATACCAAACAAGGATAGAATTTTAAGGGCTGCTAGAAGGAAAGAAAATGACAGGTCACATTTAGATGAAAACCCATCTGGATCTCAGCTGATTTCTCAACCCTAGGTCTTAGAATAACATATACTAAATTCCAAAAGAAAATAGATGCCAGCCAAGAATACTATACCCAGCAAAACTAAGCTTCAGAATTGGCAATAAAATAAAAATCTTCCATGATAAACAAAAGTGAAAAGAAATTACAACTAGAAAGTCTGTGCTACAAAAGGTACTCAGCAAAATATTTCATGAAGAAGAAATGAAAAATAAAATTGAAAACCAGCAAAGGGAGGAACTACACTAGAAGAACAATCAAGGGAGAAACTAATTCAAATTAGAAACCAGAAATAAATAAAAATGACAGGAACTAGAAATCATTTCTCAATAATAACATTGGATATAAATGGCCTAAACTCATCAATCAAAAGATACAGACTGGCAGACTGGGTTAAAAAACAAGCCAAAAATATGCTGTGTCCAAGAGATTTACCTCACAGGCAAAGACATCCACAGAGTGAATGTAAAAGGCTGAGAAAACAATGTATCATTCACATGAATCTGTAAACAAGCAGGGGTTTCTATCCTCATATCAGATAAAGTGGACTTCAAGCCAAAGTCAATCAGAAGGTACAAAGAAGGTTATTTCATACTGCTTAAGGGAATTATACATCAACAAGACCTAACAATTATAAATATTTTATGCCCAAAACAATGGAGCATCTACCTACATCAAAAAAACCCTTCTCAATTTCAAGAATCAAATAGACCACAACACAATAATACTGGGTGACTTTAACATGGCCCTCTTATCAATGGACAGATTCTCCAAACAAAAACTAAATAAAGAAGCTATAGAATTAAAAAACACAATAAGCTAGAATTAACATAGATAGAATACTTCATCCACCAATGACTGAATAAACTTTCCTCTCAGCAGCACACAGATCCTTGTCTAAAATAGACCATATCTTAGGCCATAAAGCAACCCTTAGCAAAAACAAAAAAGATATAGACAATACCTTGCATTCTGTCAAATCATAATGAAATGAAATTAGAAATCAATGATAAAATAAAAAATAGAAGCTACTCTAATACCTGGAGATTAAATAATGCACCACTGAAGGACCAATGGATAGCAGAACAAATCAGGGATGCAATTTTAAAAATACTTAGAAGTAATGAGAAGAATGACACAATATACCAAAATTTCTGGGACACAATGAAGGCAATTCTAAGAAGAAAGTTAATTGCATTGAGCTCATGCTGTTCATTAAAAGAACAGAAACTCACCAAATAACCTAACATTACATCTCAAAACCCTAGAGAAAGAAGAACAAATCAACATCAAAAGCAGTAAAAGACAGGAAACAATTCAAATCAGAGCCGAAATCAATGAAATTGAAACAATAACAACAACAAAATACAATTCAAAAACAGCAGTGAAACAAAAAGTTGGTTCTTTGAAAAAACAAATAAAAATTTATAAACCCTTAGCCAACCTAACCAAGAAACAGAGGGAAAAAATTCAAATTACTAAAATCCATTATGAAAAAGGAAGTATCACCATGGATGCTACTTAAATACAGAAGATATCAGAAACTATTTTGTAAATTTATGATCTAATAAAATAGAAAATCTTAAAGACATTGACAAATTTCCAGAGACATGACCTACCCAAATTGAATCAGGAGGACATAGAAAATTTAAACAGATCAATTACAAGCAATGCAATTGAAGATGTCATCTAAGGCCTACCAAGAAAGATGGATTCTCAGCGGAGCTCTACCAGACCTTCAAAGAAGAACTTACACCAACCCTCCTCAAATTATTCCATGAAACAGAAAAGGAGGGAACCTTTCCAAACTCATTCTATGAAGCTAGTATCACCCTGATATCAAAATCATACAAAGACACATCAAGGAAAGACAATTTCAGACCAATATCCCTGATGAACACAGATGCAAATATTCTTAATAAAATATTGGCAAATTACACACAAAAACATATTAAAAAGATAGTGCACCATGGTCATGTGGGTTTCATCCCAGGGATGCAAGGTTGATTCAACACAAGGCAATCATTAAACATAATTTACCATATCAATAGACGTAAAGACAAGAATCACATGATTATCTCAATAGATGTGAAAATTTGACAAAACACAAAATCCATTTATGTTCAAAACACTAGAAAAACTAGGGATAGTAGGAACATACCTCAACATTGTAAAAGTGTTACCCAAGGCCAAAATCATTCTAAATGGAGAAAAACTGAAAGCATTCTCTCTAAAAACTGGAACAAGACAGGGATGACTTCCTTCACCACTTCTATTCAACATTGTTCGTTGAAACTCTAGCCAGAGCAATCTGGCAAAAGAAATTAAAGGGATACAAATAGGAAAACAACAATTCAGTAGTTGTACCGGGGATTGAACTCAGGGGCACTTAACACCTGAGCCGCATCCCTGCCCACCCCCTTTCTATTTTATTTAGGGAGAGGGTCTCACTGAGTTGCTCAGTGCCTCACTATTCCTGAGGCTGGCTTTGAGCCTGCAATCCTCCTGCCTCAGCCTCCTAAACCGCAGGGATTATAGGCCTGTCCCACTGTGCACAGCAGACATGACTCTATATTTAGAAGACCCAAAAAAGACTCCACTAGAAAACTTTTAGAACCCATAAACGAATTCAGCAAAGTAGGAGAATATAAAATTAACACCCATAAATCAATTCATTCTTATACACCAATGATGAATCAGCTGAAAGAGAAATTATAAAAACTATCACATTCACAAAATTCTCCAAAAACAAAATGAAATACTTGGCAATCAATCTAACAAAAGAGGTGGAAGATCTCTACAATGAAAAATACAGAATGATCAAGAAAAAACTGGAAAAGACCTTAGAAGATGGAAAGATCTCCCATTTTCTTAGGCTGAATTAATATCATCAAAATGGCCATACTACCAAAAGCACTATACAGATTTAATGCAATTCCTGCCAAGGTTCTGATGATCTTCTTCATAGAAATAGAAAAAGGCAATCCCTAAAACCCAAGAGCAGATGTTCTCTCTGATATGTGGATGCTCACACACGATAGGGTTGGGGAGAATAGAAGTTCACTGGATTAGACAAAAGAGAATGGAGGGAGGATGGAGATAGGAAAGACAGTACAATGAGTCAGACATAACTTTGCCATGTTTATATATGAATACATGACCAGTGTAACTCCACATCAAGTGCAACCACAACAATGGGATCCTAATTAGAATAAGGTATACTCTATGTATGTATAATATGTCAACATATACTCTACTGTTATATATATCTAAAAAGATAATTTTTTTAAAAAAAGCAAGAATGCTGGAATGAACCAATGAAGATGCAGTCTAGTGCTGCCTTGTGAGGTTAGGTCAGGTGGTGTCCCACTGGATGCTCAGAACCAGTGAATAATATATGACAGTGCTTCTCCTGCAGTCATAATGCATGGGCTCAGGAGTCAAGCGACAAAAGCAAAAATAGTTTCACATCTCCTCCCCCTCATCACACCTAATGACCAACTTGCAATTTTTTCCCCATCACTGCAACTCTGGTTCTGCTGGTTTAACAGTCTCAGTACCCAAGCAGAGAATGATTTCACCAAGGCTTCAACAATGCCTCCACTGATTTGGAAGCTTAAACTGCAGCCTAGCAATTTTGAGCTCCTCATGACACTGCACTGACAGAAAAAAGGGAGGTTACAAAATTGTTTGGGTTAATGAATCTTGATCATCAAGAGTAAGCAGGATTGCTGCTGCAGAGTAAGAAACAAGAAGTACATGTCTGGAACCTGGAACATCTCTTGGTTTTGCCACATCTAGTGGTTGGTAAAAGATAATGTAAGAGAGAAACAATTCCATATGGGCAGGACCACCAAGAACTCAGATTCTCCAGGATTAAAGGCCTTGGCACCACACTCAGATAAAAACTCACCATCAGCTGAGGACACGCTGCTTGAGGAAAAGAATGTGGAATGTGCAGTGGAGAAAGGAGTTCAAGACCAATAGCAAAAGCAAAGACTGAACTGTCTATTCATGTTTCTTTCCTCTTTGATACATACATATTTATGTTTTTAACTAATTTCTCTCTCCTTTTCTCCTAATATTTTATCAAAATAAGTTGGTTGCTCACTAGTTAGAGAGTACCAAAGGGAACATTAACAAAGGGAATAAGCTCACTCAGACAGCCTGGACTTGGAGTCAGAAATTATGAATTCCATGAATGTCTTCTTCCCTCTTTGGGGAAGGAGAGCATGTTTTTCACTTTCATAAAAAGCAAGAAAAGAAAGCTGCAGGAGGGAGATTAGGAGGGAGCTTTTTGTTAAATGTTGTCACTGTTACAAATTCATTTAAACTGGAAGAAAAGTGTGCATTTACAGAGGTTGAGCAGTAAAGCTTGCCTGCCTAGAATTTTCTGAACACCTATCCTAAGTTTGGGAAATTGCTAACCTTGGTGGTGATAAGAACCGGATAAGAACCATAAATTCATTTTCTCAGCCCACTTTGCAGCAAGAACACAGATGTGCCATGTGGCCTTTGCTCAGGGGCCCTCAATTCTTGAGAATGACATGCCAGAGGTATAACATAGAAGGTGCTGGCACAAACCCTGGAACTAGATTATCTAGGTATTTAACCTTCAAATCCCTTCTGCTTCAAACTAGCTGTGTGATCCTGGGCAGGTTACTTAACTTTTCAGAACATCAGTTTTCTCCTCTGTAACTCTACTTAACTAAAAGGATATCATATTAAATGAATTAATGTACATACATAATTTAGAGTTTTGAAATCCAATATAGTAGCTGTTAGATATGTGTGATCATTTAAATCTGAATCAATTAAGTAATATGAAAAATGAAGTTCCTCAGTTGTATGGCCACAGTTCAAATGCTTGATAGCCTCAGGTGACTAATGCTGACCATTCTGGATGATGTGGACATCTACCAGGATATTTCCAGCACTGCAGGAGATGGAAATGCTGACTGAGAGAATACTTCCTGGCACTCACTAAGCATGCAAATGATAACTGCTGCTATTGCTACCACTGGTCCTTATGGTCACATTATTATTATCATAAGAGCAAGCCTGAGGTGCAGCCAGCTCAAAATCTGGTGGAGAAGATAGACAAACAAAAAGCAATTACAATATGGTCTTATAAGAATTAGCAGCACTATCCCAAGGAGCAGCTGGACAGGTAGGTTTGTTGAATTGCTAAGGACATCACTTCTACCGTAGACTTCACCAGCTATTTCTCTATTTCCTGAGAGCTTGCAGGGGCCACACACTGCTCTAGATTCTGGTGCTACAATAGAGACCAAGTTCCTGCTCTTGTGGAGTTTGCATTCTGGATAAGTAAATGATAATAAGAAAATGCAGAATAATAAGAAAATATATAATTAGCCTGATGGTAAGTAATATGGAGAACTATTAAGCAGAGTGGAAAGGGGTGAGCTCTTTCATGATGGACAGTCAAAGAAGAACTGGCTGAAATGATGAGCCTGAACAGAGACCTGAAGAAAACAGAAGGGTGGGACCATGGAGCTGGAACCAGAGTGAAAGTGGAAGAAAAGTGATTGAAGAGGTCAGAACGTACATGGGGACAGATGATGGTGGCCTTTTTAGTCTTTATTCTTAGAGGTAAGAGAAGGTTTTAAGCAGAGGAGTGAGAAGACCTGATTTTCTTTTTAAAAAGATTACTCTGCCTGTTAAGATGAGAACAGATCTTTAGGGGACGACAGTCAAAAATAGGAGACTATTCAGGAGGCTGCTGTAGTCATCTGGGCAAAAGTGTCAATATCCTGAATTTGGCTGAGAGCAGAAGAAAAAGCAAGAAGTGATCAGATTCGAAACATAAGATGAAGGCAGAAAGAATAGAGTTAACTGATGGACAGAATATGAGCTGTGAAACAATTAAGGACGACACTGGTTTGGGGTCTGTTAAATTGATAAGGATGTCTGGAAAAATAGCTAGTTTTGGAGGGGCTGACTGAGAGGAATCAGGTTTGGTTCTGGAAAGCTACATGCACAATGCCTGTGGGAACGAAATGAAGTAGAACTGAAAAAAAGACAAATGTATATCTGATGGGGGTTTTGGAGAAAGGACGGGCTTACTGCTACAGATGCCAAAAAATGCTTACACAGAGTGTTGTCAAGAGGGAGGAGCAACCCACCTGGCAGGGAGAGTGGATGATGTCAGGTGGGGACCATTAGAGAGAAGCTCAACTCAACTGCCAAGGCTGAGCAGGAGTTGGCTATCTGAAAGTGCGAGAGCGTGCCAAATAGACAAAAGAATGGTAAAAAATGAGGCTATTTATTTTTTAAACCACATAAAGGAGTCTTCAATTACTCCTAAGAAAAAAACAATAGCTGAAGAAGGCAAAGCTGTGGAAAAGGCAGGCAAAATAACCAATTTTCAACTTAGAATGATCACTTGGGTTGCTAGCAGGAAGCACAGCAGAAAAGAACAAACTTACTCCAGGAGGGCATGAAAATGGAGATGCAGGTAGAGGAATGAATTTGACAATCAGTCAAATTTGGAGATGGAATATGAGATATAAGGAGCCTGGAAAGAGTAACAATGACCACCAGGTCTCTGTGGAAGAAACTGGGTGGTAGATATTGCCACTTCCTAAGTTACAGAATCCCAGGAGACATTAAGAGGAAACTTTCAATATGGGATGTTGAATTTAAGTGGAGAATGTCAAATTCATCATTGACTTCATGTGTGTGTTTCTTGGATGAGAAATCTGGAATGGAAACAAAGGATTTGGGACTCAGGGGCATAAAGACAGTAGTTTAAGTTGAAAGCATAGATGTCACCTCTCAGGAAGAGTGTGTACTGCAAGAGAGAAGAGAGACAAAGAACAAGCAGGAAAACTAAGATCTAATGAGTAGAGTGATGGAGCAAGGCCCATCAAAGAGGGTATGAAGGAGAAACCAGGAGCCCAAAGGAAAAACCGATGCGTGCTGTC
>CM053400.1:168324699-168372755 GCA_028644305.1 Xerus rutilus | reverse complement strand
ATTTTATAAGGTTACTTTCAGGCTATGTGCATAAGGTCTATATGAAACGTAAATGAATGCTGTGTCCAGATGTGGGGCCCATCCCTGATATATCTCACTGTGATTATACAAATATTACAAACTCCAAAATATTTCAAAATCTAAAACAATTTTGGTACCAATTATTCCAGATAAGGGATACTGTATATCATAATGCACTGCAAAGTAATTCCATTAAACCACTACATTTCTAGATTTGGTAGCTACCCAGTAAACTGGGATCTATAGGCTATAACCCATTTTCCATGATTTCCCTGTACATTTTAGTTCAGAAGCGCTCAAGGAGACAACAGTCAATAAAAATGCCATCTTACATTAGAAAGATATTTTAAATTTTTTTCAACCAACTTTTAAGTGCTGTTTCCCAATTTATTTTACAACATCATCATGCATGAAGAGTAAAAGAAGCAATTCATATTTTCTAAATGCCTACTACATGACGCCTCACTTCTTTTGAAGGCATGAAGCATTTTATCTACATCACCTCATTCAACCCTCACAACTGTCCTATCAAGTATTATTATCCTCTTTTTGCAGATAAGGAAACTGAAAGTTTATGAGGACAGGTCACTAATGCCACAATTAAAAGCAGGCATGAGGTTAGGTCCTCTGGTCCCAATTGCAGTATTCTTTCCACTGTCAGCAAAACACTTTTCACATGTTCCGTATAAATGTCACATACAGACCACGTCACTGCCTTCATTTGGGGAAAGACTTCTTTTACTGTTTCTAAACTTGATCATGAACAAGTCACTACGCTAGACTAGCAAGAAAATAATTATTTATGGGTTAGGACTATGGTTCGGTGGGAGAGTGTCTGGTTTCAGTCCCCAGCACCAGAAGAAAAACAAATCAACCTGAGTTAAATAAATACAACTTAGTACACTGCCTGGCATGTAACAAGCACTAGAGAAATGTTAGCTATGCTTACTTTTATTGTGGAAAGGGCCGAATATCTTAATAAATATAAAGTATCTCATTAAAACTTTAAAAAAGCTTATTTCATTTTTAATTTACTTTAAATCCCTAAAATTCCTTCATATTCACACCACTGCCATCTTTACAGTCTAACTCAAAGTTTTAGAAGGGTTAATAATATGGGCTGTTCTAAAGTTTTTCTTCTTTTCCTCCAGTAGTTCTTTTATACTAACAGAATTCCATACCTGCCAAATCAGTGTGAAGAGTCACTTTTTGTTTAGATAGAATTTCTCAAAGCTTTACTTTTGGGAAATATATAATAAGATACCATACTCAGAGTCAATAATAACTACCTTTCCTTTTTAAGGTTACTGTGCTCATTAAAGAGAAGACTGGAAAAGGTTTCTTATCCCTTTGCTGGGCAAAGAAGATTGGTTTTAGACTCTTGATCACTGGGTGAAAGGACTGAAGCATGAACTGATATTTACAAATCTGGCTTAAGCAAACCCTAGGGCAACTATTAAATAAGCGGGGAAGGCAGAAGAGAAGTAAATTCACTCTCTTGCCCTGACCTTGGCTATGTACTCTAAAACACTTCAAATGAACACCAAACTGGTATCTATACTAAAACTAGTTTTGCTACAACTTTATAGAAATTGGATCACAATAACTCCTTATAGTTTAATCTCTCTCTTTTTTTAAATGGGCCAGTCCAGAAACCTAGCCACTGAATGTTCATGTCTGTGGAAAACTGTATTCCATGATTCAATTCAGAAATTGAAACACTGGGAATACATCTTTTCTCTTTCCAGCTCCAAGAGCTAACAGGGACTCCCTTCTTACCCTCTTTGAAAGAATCAGAAAGTCTCTTTCACTCTAGTTTTGTAGCTATTCCCATACAAGATGTCAGATGAATGAATAATAAATATGCAGCAACCACATAACCACCTTTCACTTTTTTTTTTTTAGTCAAAACAGATTCCATCTATAATTAATTGCTCAAGGAGTTATGTAGGACAAATACTATTATTACCTCATTTCAAATGAGGAAGCTGAAGTACAGAAGTTACATGACTTGTCCAAGGTCACAGTCTGGCAGAACTAGGATTAATTTAAAGCCAGATGTTATTTCCCAGCCCAACACTCTTATCAATCAAATACCAACTGCCTAGAAAGGGGCGAGAATGTGGTACTGGTGGTTGTAATTTATTTAGACTTTATATTTAGACTATATCTAGCTTTGTGAGTTTTCATTAATTTCATTCTTTACTGGTGCCTGATGAGCTAGTCGCTAAAACTATCAGTTCAGAAATTATAAATTGTTTTAATTGAATCACTGTTTCCTCCTTGTTATATATAGATGTTCAACTTTAAGTGTTTCATAATGAAACGACTCCATGACTAAGCAAGCCCGATCTACATTAGTCACTTGTTGAACTGTTCCCTGAGATTCACACAAAACTCTTAGAAGGAAGGGGAGTACAGGAATAAGGCTTTACAAAAAAGATGACTAAAATAAGGACAAAAAGTGAATGTGAATCTTGTACATTTTTTCTTTCCAGTTTAAACTGTGAGTTAGGAAAACAAATGTGAGTCATTTGTTACAAGTCCAAGTGGCTTAGAAGAAAGAGTTCCCTAACATAAATCAGCAATGTGGTGGACATTTCTATGGCAAGAAGAAGAAGTTAAAAGTTAACAGGATAGAACAGTAAGGACTTGCCTTTATATAGCACTTTTACCTCTGCAGTACTTTCACATACATTATCTCATTTTGTAATCAAGATATCACCCTAAGATGGGTAGGGGCAGATATTACTAAGCTGATTTTGCAAACAAGCATAAAGAGTCTAAGAAATTTGCTGAAAGTCACACAGCTATGCAGTGTACAGGTACAGAAAAAAACTCAAAAGTTAAACTGAACATTAACACCAAACAACTTAGTACTGTAACAGGACAATACAAGACATCATGTGTTATAAAGGCAAAGCACTTTCATTCCATATTCTGGTTGAGTAATTCCATTAGTGTTATGGAAAATGTGATATAACATATTCTAATTTCATCTACATTATTTATAGGTGTCTTAAGCAGTACCTTAAGAATCTGTTCTAAGAAAAAGCTGAGCAGATGATATTTTTGATGAGTCTTTTAAAACATGGTTTAACTACACCTTATGTGTCAGATTAAATTTCTGATTTTGCAAGAGGAACATTCTCTGAGCACATCCAGAACTTGGTCCACTAACGACTTCCCATTTAGTGTTTTATGGGACACTTGGGCTTCTGTTTCAAGTCAGGGGCTAAAATAAACCTCAGGGTGACAGAGGATAACCTGATGGGTTCAGGGGCTTGCTTCTCAGTACCAACAGCATTCTAAGAACCACACAGTGCTGGGTTCAACTGGGAGGCAGGCGTGAAAGCTGTGAGGCCCTGCAGGTGCCAGCCAAGGGGAGGTAAAAGCAAGCAGGTCATAATGCCTGGAAATCTTCTGTGTGGAGCAATCATATTCAACCCATCTGGTTACTGCTTTCAATGTTAAGTAATGCCGACTTAGCCTTTCCAAATATCATTTTCTATTAGAAGTATATGATTATTTTAAGATAAAATAAAGGATAAAAAATAAGTAAATTAAAAACTATTCTACCCATGATAGAAATGAAATTTAAAAAGCTCCATTGGGGGGCTGGGATTGTAGCTCAGTGGTAGAGTGCTTGCCTCACATGCGTGAGGCTCTGGGTTCGATCCTCAGCACCACATACAAAGCAATAAAATAAAGACATTGTGTCCATCTACAACTATAAAAAAAAAAAAAAAAAAAAAAAAACTCCAGTGGTCAAAGCATCAGGATGGGATAGAACAAAAGAATGAAAGAGCGGTGGGTTGCCAGAAGCTTCATGCTCTAAAAGACACAGAGAAGGTCTCTCTGTTTTCCCATTGACAGCTCACTGGACAACTAGCTCCATTTCAGAAGGAAAGGGCTTTTCCTTACCAGGACCACTGCAAATGTGCAAGGGGGCTCGGAAAAATAAAATCCATTCATATACTCTACATTTATACTCTTCCTACTCTTGACTGACAACTTGCATATGATGCCTCAGGAGAAGAAATCCAACACGTTTCTCCTCTCATAATATTTTTCAAATCTATGTTACTAATAAAGTAAACAAAAAATTGCTTAAAGATGTAAGCAGGATAGTTCAAAATGTAATTATGAGAGAAATTTTAAAGTTGTATTTCCACAGTTTTCACTTAAAATAAAATATGTAAGAAACAACAAATTATTTCTGAATCAGAAATTATGAGTTTTTAGTTGTCTGGTTCTTATCTCTAAAATGATCCCCCCACCACCATAAACCAGTATATGTTAAAGGGCACAATCTCTTTTTCATTGTTATAGACATAAATAAGAGTTAGCATCAAGGAACTTTGAATTCAACTGGCCCAATGCCACACCACTCACTGGCCTCTGCACCAATGTGGGCCCAATTCCGCCAGTCCTTTCTAGGTGGTGCAACACTGACTAGAACACCAAGCTCCGCTCCATCCCACCTCTCCATCTGCAATTATCAGAGAAATCCCTTCCAAGGAAAGGGACACTTCCTTAATTGGGAAGGAACACAGTCCTGACCTCTCCCAGTGGATTCCTACAGCTAACTCTACTCTCCGAATGTGAACCCAGAGAATCCTTCTGGGATACTATTTGAAGGTCAAGGGACATGTTCTCCTCTACCGAACTTCTCAAGCAACCTTACAAATTTGCATGGCAGACTGTTCCAGGTGCTTTCATGCCATCGCTTTTCACTGTGACCTACACCGTCATCCCTACATTCAGAAAAAACTCAGGTTCAGAGTTAAAGCACACAAGAGCCAGGAAGTAAGCAACAACTCTTTGTCTTTACTCTGAATTTCCAAAGTGTGTTTTTGTTGTTTCTATCTATTTCACTGGTTTTTTTTTTAACAGTTGATTCTCTTTATTTTTTCATTTTTATTCTTTTAACATTTTTTAATTTATTTTTTCTAATTAGTTATACATGACAGCAGAATGCATTTCATTTCATTGTACACAAATTTCATTTCTCTGGTTGTACACGATGCAGAGTCACACCATTTGCGCAATCACACTGCAAAAAACAGTGGGCTGTTTTGTGTATGTATGTCAAGAGGCTTTTGTATTTCTACTAGAGGAAGAATATTATTGGCACTAACTGAACAACTTAATTATGAGATTAATAACCAACTGCTTTCAACTTCACACTGTGAAAATGCATTAATCTTAGAGTGAACCCGAACATCTGGTAATCCATTCCCCAGTTCAATCTGTTCACCCACCTCTCTTCTGCAGTTGTCCATTCAATATCACTGCCAGATAGCAGGAAAAGGCCCAGATTGCAAGCTTTTCAATACTTATCAATTATGGTAAAAAATCAATATTGAAAGGAAGTTAAAGAAGTTCTTTCAATACGGGTTCAATGCTATACGTAGACTACGTCCAATGTTAGCAAAACCAGGAGTGTGTTGTATTAAAGAACAAGCATACCAGTTATTCTAGTACTTAGCCAGGCTGGGCCTGCCTGAGGTCCTCGAGGCCAAGGTATTCACTATGCACACTGGCACCCCCTGCCTACCTGCAGCGTGTAGTGAGCCTGGTTTTCAAGTCTGTCTGCTTTTCTTACCCTTCTGCCATTCAGTAAGCCCCTTCTTCCTTCTCTCTAGAGCTTTTTTTGTAAAAGCTGGCCACTTTCCCCACCTTCTGGCCTACTCTGCAAACCCTCTTCCCTTCCTCTAAAACATTCCTTCTCTCCTCTCCCCAGGCATCACTCCACAGAGGGGTCTTGTTTGCCTCAAACAGAGGCTCTGACAGCCACACAGTCACTGCATGTTCTTTACTTTCCTTCTCTCTTTTTCACTGTTGAAATAATGCATTGTTTTTTCAGAGGTCTGGCCCTTTCCTGACCTTCTGCATAGAAACATCTCCAAGGCATGTTTCAGGCAAGAGTTCAGTGCACCCCACCCCCCCAATACACACATCAGTTCCTTGGATGGTACAAAACCTCTATCACAAACTCCGGGATCTAGCACTGAGCCTTCTTTGTAAAATTAGGGGCTGCAACTTTCATCCAGCACCACTGAACAAAGTGGGTTCGACAGATCAGTCCCCTTAGCCCAGAAGATTTTTTAGTTAACCAAGTTTAGGAAATTTCTGAATATCCTCTTCCTTTGGAGAACCCCATTACATAAAAGCCTATTAAAGGCACTGGAGTCCTTAAGGAAAAAAAAATTTTTTTTTAATCAAGCATTCTCCAAACTTATTTGATCACAAAATCCTATTCTCTTATACTTATTGCTGATTAACTAGTATCATGGAGTAAACTTTTGAAAATGCTGCACTAGAGGCACTTTAAGGACTACTGGAGTGTAAATGTTTTATAATTCTGATTAAAATTCAAGGTTTAATACATCCAAAATATATGGATTTCTATAAATTGAGTGAAAATCAGTCTCAATATAAGACAGAATTCTCACGTACTAGCATTCATATTACCTCAGAGCTTTTATACTTAGACGCTTTCCTATAGAGGCAACTTAATTGCTTCAATGCTATATCCAGGCCTAACTCTGTATATTAGACAAAATGCTACCAACACAACTTAGAGGATAACTGTCGAGGAGTTCTAAAGCACTGAAATAGAAACTAATCACCAGTAATCACAGAAACAGACACATTCTAGGACCAACGGGCTGAAGAGTAAATATTTAAAGCTGGCTTTTATTCCCCCTATTAATTTCCAGACCTGGGGAATGTTGACATAGATAATAAGGCTTATATATGATATGGCTCATTTGAAATCTTTTGATGTGAAAGGCATTAAAAAAGAATGCACTCTGTTCTGGAGTGCCAAATGTAAATGTGAGGACAAGCAGCAGAGAAGAGGGTTGGCCCCCAGGACTTGGCCATCTGACTCCCAGAGCTTTTCACCAATTTCTCTCCCATCATCTCACCTCCTTGGTAGTCCACTGACAACAGTAATTTTTCTTGTGCTCAGGAATCTCCTATCGTCAATTTTTATAACCCCCAAACTACTTTCTTTCCCACCCCCTTCCTCCTTGGCCAGTGATTCACAATGTCTAATAGACCAAGGTGCATTTGAATGTTCACTAAGCAGGTGATCATACCTAGATAATTAAATTCTCTGGCCTTGAACTTCCTTCAGATACTCGAAAACACATTATCAGCTTTCTAAGTGACCAATTCTTCCCAAGTTTAGTTTAACTAAAATGGTAACTCCCATCTTACAAGATAACCTATAAGATTGCATGTTAAAGTAATGGCTATTGAGATGAGTTTAAAGAAGGTAAATGCAAAGCTTAGCAACTGATGAAGGATGAAGAGTGAGTGGGTACTTGGAAGTGATATGTCCAAAACAGTCAAAACTAGTTGCACAACAAGGCTGAGATAAACTATACCTTTGACCCACCTTGCACTTTTATTATATCTAAGATTGTGTCAAGTTCAATACTTTAATGAAGTGTATTTCTACTCTTCCAATTCTCAATACATAGCTCAGGTGAGCTATCAAGTAAAAAACCACAGTAGGTCCTGGAGGGCACACCATGAAGAGATTATACACGCAGCAGAGATAGACACAAATGGGCCCATTGAGCACTTCACTGGTCCAGTTCAGAAGGGAGATTTTCTCTCTCACCAGGCTTCTGGGAAAATTTGTTATAAGACACTGACTTAACACAAACAACTACGTGTCTGCAATCTGATTTAAATGCTTTAAAATCTTACATAATCTCTAAGATGCAAGTAGCAAAAAAGGGTTTTGAGGAGCGTGAAAAATAACACCCATGACCTAGGCTTTCCAGTACCAGGCTGGAGCAGCACATGTAAAAGAACAATGCATAGGTAAGGTTATTTAAGTTTAAAGTTTGTTGGTTTAAAATTTTTTAAAGATTTTAAATTAAGGGTTATGAAAAAAATGTGGCATGGTATAATGTGAACCTCAAGCTTTATTTTTTTAATAAACTCTTGAACTTCATCTATCAAAACTACAAGAGGATATATATCTTACTATTGATTGGTAATAATTTGTGACACTATTCGGAACCCATTAGGCCATTTTTCATTTAAATTCATGGTTTCAATCCCTTTTCACTATCAAAATTAAGATTATAAAAAACTGCAAGGACTACTTCTCCGATGGTGATTGGACTTTGTTTTTGTTATTGTTTTTGTTTTTTTTAATCATTTCTTATTTTAAAAAACATATACCCGAAGACAGATCTGAGGATTTCTTGAATTAAACTGGCACTCATTCTCCATGCCTACCCTCAGGAATCTGAAAGCCACGTGATAATCTACAGGTTTAGTTGCAAACATTCACAGACAAAAAATCAGAAACACACAGGACCACTATTGGATTTACTCAATACTTACTAAAAAGTCTCATTTCAGGAAGAGTAATCCCTGCTTGAGAAGCAGAATATCAGTAATGAAATTATTCTTAAACCCACCAGTGCCTCAATTTGTACCAACAGCTACAGCACCTGGTACATAGTAAGCACTTAAAAATCTGTTAATGAATGAATCATTGACCAACATTAGGTAGGTTACTCAACTACTCTATAAAACTTTAACTTTCCATATATAAAAGTAGGCCTTCCCTGCCCTAATTTTCTCAAATTCAGTCTTTGGATTGGTCAAGGCACTCTGAAACTCAGACATCAAGACAATCAGAAATAAGGTGCTTCCATTTCCTGCAAATGTCACATAAAGAAGTTACACCCACGTTAAGGCTCATTTCACTCTCATCTTAAATATCACTTCCTCAGGAAGGCACCTCCCAACCACTCCAAGAGATATCATGCCCTTAAGTTATTACTACCCCTGAATGTCTTATTTTCCCCTTGTAGAACATACAACAACAGTACTTACATAACATCTGTATTGCTCTTTGTTAAATGTTTGGCTTCTATTCTAGGCTTTGGACATCCTGAAGGTGAAGGTTATGTGGGCCTTGCTAACTGACTTATTTCCTCCATCTAGTAGTGTTTGGCACATAAGTATCTAGTAAATATTTATTCAATAAACATTTGGGAACAAAAAGCTAACCAACAGTGTTCCTTCATGTACTCAAACAGTAGAAGCTTGCGAACATCATGCTGGCAGAAGTCTAATGTCAAGAAAATCACCACTCAACACAAAGCTAAGAAAAGTTTTTCCCTACAGTAAGTGATAGAAGTAGTAACTCTCCAGGAGCAATGGGACACACCTGTAATCCCACCTACTGGGGAGGCTGAGGCAGGAGGATTGCTAATTCAAAGTCAACCTCAGCAAGTTAGCCAGACCTTGTCTCAAAATAAAAAATAAAAAGGGCTGGGGATGTAGCTCAGTGGTAAAGTGCCCTGGGTTCAATCACCAGTACTACAAAAACAACAAGCAGGAGGAAGAAGAAGAAGAGGAAGAGGAAGAAGAGATGTACTATATATCTGTGTACCATTTCTAGCTTTCAAAACACTTTCATCACCTGTGTGGTCTTACAACCGAAAAGTCTCCAAACAGCTCATATAGAACTGTTTGAGATGCTATGAGAAGTTTTTAAAGAGGTTTGACAGCCATATAACCCATTTATCCAGTTTTTATAAATGTCTTTAGAAGCTATTTGGGGATTTTCATTTTAGTCCTCACTGCATAATATCCCCTTTACAAACAGGCCAGCTGGGACACAGTCCGACTGTATGTTCATTTTTAAAGTTTCAAAGCACTGAAATAAATACCAATTCCAAATTAAACTCACAGGCAGTATAGTATATAGTAGCCCTATTTTCTCAAAGGACAAAGGAAGGCAATCTAAGGTCCTCTGCTAACTGCCAAGGAACTTCTCAGGGACTTGCTACTAAGTTAATTCATACTTCTAAGGTTCCAAAGTCAGCTTCCAAAACCTGTTCAGAGATGCACAACCTTCAAGATTCGTTGGTGACAGTAGGAGAGAAATGCTTGCATAAATAATAAAATAAACACTGATTAAAAAAGAAGATGGATCAGAATTTGGTCGAATGCTACTATAATGGAAGTACTGTAGTTCTAAAAATTCTGACAGAGCAGAAGGTTAAATGGGACTCATGTGGACTCCCATTATCTGCCTTCTTTCTTCATTGCTGGACTTAAAACCATTCTTCATTCTAGAGAACACAAACACTTCATACTATGACTTGAAGAGCTTATCTCTGATCCTCCTGATTCCTGAAGTCCATATAACAGGTCAAAGCCAAGAAAAGCATCTTGAAATAAAGTGAGCAAAACAAAGCATCTGTTTTTTAGAGAGAGTTTGTTCCACCTCTCTAAGGAATTCTGTGTAGAAATCTGTTTGCAGTAACATAATATCTAACAGCTCCATCAAATTTTATCAATGCCAAAGTAGTTTGATAGACATTACCTAATCTGATCACATAATGATCTTGTGAAATAGGCAGGCCAAGGATTTTATAGACGAAGAACATAAGGTTCCAAGAGATTAAGTTTCTTGAGCAAGGCTCCTAACTTAGAAAGTAGAGGAACTAGGGCTTGAAGTGTTTCTGATTCCTAGAAGTGTTTCTGATTCCTAGACCACTGCTCTTTCTAAAGAATGATACCACTCTGGGTCCATCTCAAGCTGCTACTCATTCTTTTTTTTTTTTTTTAAATATTTTTTTAGTTGTGGATGGACACAATGTCTTTATTTTATTGCTTTGTATGTGATGCTGAGGATCGAACCCAGGGCCTCACGCATGTGAGGCAAGCGCTCTACCGCTGAGCCACAGCCCCAGCCCGTACTCATTCTTTATACCCCACTAAAAGAAGTGATAAGACAGTAATGGTCATAACTTTGAATATGGAGAGTCATATCAAACATATCCATCAAAATAATGGTTATATTCCTATTGAGTCCCTAATTGTTTCGGGTCTTAGAGACCTTATAAAATAATGATTTACTACACTGGTACTTGTATTGAGCTCTCATAGACAGCATTTGACAACAGGAAAGGAAACATGTTTTTGTTTTTTTTTCTCCTATGAAAGACAAGGGGCCGTCTGACAAGCAGTAGAATCCTTAAATCCATTTCCTCCATAGGCGAGAATGAAATAAGGGCTAAGAAGTAGGATAAAACTCACAATCTTCCCTGTTGAGGAAGGTGAGCGTAATAGGATGAAACCTCAAAATAAAAGAAATGCTGAATATAGGTAAGAGTGGGGGATTTCTTTGAGTTTAACTTTTCTTTTATGAGTGACTCAGTTTATTGATGGGGGAAGAGTTCAATTTTTACTGCAAAACTACCTTCACTATCAGTGAATCTTAAAGGTTAGTAGAAAAAAATTGACATTAAGTTCTTTGACTCCCAAGTCTCATTTTTTTCTTTTAAATCAATAATATACACTTGCTGTTATACTGACACAGTATGAAAGTTAAAGACAGGTATCAAATAATCTCCATAGAATGTAAAGATCAAAGCAAGACTGAGCCATACAATAGGACTAACTCTCATCTTTGGCAGCAAACACAGTTTACTCTACGAAGTCAGCCATGTTCTTTTAAGTTAATGGTTTTCAATCTCAGAAACAAAATGGTATTTCTAAAATATACTAGTGTCCCAACCCTGCTCCAGACCTGTGCAATTAGGTATTTTAGAGTGGGAACTGGCTGATTCTAGGACTCAGCTATACTTAAAGACCTCTAGTCTCAGTGCTTTGTTATCCATTTCAAATATGATGTCAACAGAATGTCATTTCATATTTCTCTATGGGAGAAATATTCAGAGAACTAGGACTAAAAGTCACATTGGCCTGAAACATTAGAATTCTACAAGCTGAATCAGTTTATTGCTTAGATATAAACAGATATTATAAGAATTACTTAAATATTACATTGAATATATACTAGCCATTCAGGAAAAAAATGTCATGTAACAATCTAAAGCTCATTTCCACTGGCATATGTAGTAAACAACACTGAAACATTTATCTTGCACTGAACTTGTTAAATATTTGGTTTCTGAAATTTTCTCATAGTTATAAGAAAGAAAAGGCAAATAAAGAAACCAGAAGTACAAGACACCGTATTACACAGGTATATGAAATCAGTTCAACAGGGAGTTTCCACTGCTCAGAGGACAAAGGGCTTCTCAGAAACATTACTGCAATCATATTGCTCATTTCTTACTCAACACAGTAGTACTAAAAAGGATGTTGCTATGTTCCCACCTTAACTGCCTTATGTGCAGTTCCTGTGACAGCTGGAGTCAACAAAGATAAGTTTGGCTTCTGGAAAAAACAAAATGCCAACCTTCTTTATTTTTACACTCGCTCTAAAATTTTTCCATATTATCTGATTATAACAATTTTGCAATAGATAGTATATTAGCTATAGCTAATGAGTAACTAAACCTGGTCTAAATTATATGTCTAAGCAAATATAGCAATAAAAACAAGCTGTTTTAACAAAATGTTAGTTAAAAATCTCACGTTCAAAGAAGGCTTACACTAAAAATTGTGAGATTAAAAAAATGCAAGACAATCTAAGGTGGATTTAATATGCTAATTAACCTCCATGGCCTAGCTGAGAAAATAGTTAAGATTCCTATTCTATGAGATTTCCTGATTAAGAGGGAATTTATAGGTGATACAATAAGGATAAGGAAATACTAAAGATTAGGAAAGAATTCTTATTTTGTGTTTGTATTTCTAGGTCAGAGGAGCTATAACCAAAAACAACGAAGTGAGTGGTATACACTTACATGATTAATTGTAGACTGAACAGCCTTAACGTAATGGTTTAGGTCCCGATCCATTATAGCAAATTCAACCATCGCCTTGTCCATACTATATTCACTACTCACTTCAGCTGAAAGATAAAAGAGATTGTGATTATTATTTTCCACTTAAAATACTGTATCTACCTGGAAACAGTTACAACAATATAATCTTTACCAATTTTGTAAAAGTATTACATATTTTTTAAAAATCTCCTCAATATAGGCCTGCTTCATTCAAAATTCTAAGAATACAGAGAAGAAAAAAAGCTTAAAAGCAGTTTAGGAAGTGGAATGAAAACCAGATTTGTTCTCAGGAGGTCCCCTACAAGCTGCACCACTTATTTTAGAAGCATAAATCAAGACACTTCTCTCAGCCTCAGTTCCCTTATCCCTTAAAGCAGCTCAGTCATATATCCACCACACAAATCTCACAGGACTGTTACAGATCAAATAAAGAAGATTTCGTAACAATGGGCTGGATTATTTGAATCAATTCTATCAAAAACAAGTGCAAATACTAGAAAGAAAGGAGGAAAAAAAAGAAAATTCCTTAAAAACAAGAGTCCCACCGTAGTAAGAAACAACCAGGGAAAACTGAAAAAGAGAAGTAGAGCAACAGGACACCTAAGTCCCACTAAGCTGGGATCCCTGCTCCTCAGCAGTCCTGCCCTGCTCTTTGAGACTGCAGGGAGGTTCTCCTTGCCCATTAAGTGCAAGAGTGGGAGGTGGAAAGGGAAGGGAGAAAGGACTTGTTTCTGAAAAACTGCCCACAAGCTATCCCTCCTGGATTTGCACCTTGGGAACCCCTACCCTAAGTGGCCCTGGGACCCTATGCTCTGACCTTGGTGCAGAGTGGCCTCAGGTTGATAGTACCCACAGGTTTGTGGCAGAAGCAAACGTAACTCTCAGGAGAAGACACTTTCATCCTAGGGAATCAAATAATCCCCAGGAATAATTTTAAGGATAAGGAGATCACAAGGGAAAAGGTTTAAAAAAAAAAAGCCTCACACACCCCAAAACAGATAAGAAAACAAGCCACCAAAAGTAACAATCAATAGAAACAGACCCACAAATGTTCCAGTTATTGCAATAACCTATATCAGTCAGAGTATGAAGCAATTACATTTACCACATTTGAAAAATAAAAATATCCTCAAGAACAGGAGGACTGGAGGTTAGAAAAGCAAGGCATGTTCTTAAAAGTGCTTTTAAACTGTTCCCCCCCCCCAAATAAATATATAACTTAACAGATCCAGAAAAGATAGAAAACACAGGATCATAGGAATCTGAACATTAAAAAAACTGAATGAAACCAGGTGTGGTGGCACACGCCTGTTATCCCAGCACTTTGGGAGGCTGAGACAGGAGAATCGCGAGTTCAAAGCCAGCCTCAGCAATGGCAAGGTGCTAAGCAACTCAGTGAGACCCTGTCTCTACATAACACACAAAACAGGGCTGGGGATGTGGCTCAGTGGTCAAGTACCCCTGAGGTCAATCCCCGGTACCCACCCAAAAAAACCTCCCAAATGAAAGTAACGTTGAATCACTTAAATCACATTTGGAAATGTACATATTCAAACTCTCCCTTCCAATACCTTAGCTCACACAAATGTTAGTGTTTCTTGTCTGCTCTGAGGAACAATATCACAGATCATTCCATGGTCACAAGAAATGTAAAATCCATTCACATTTGGCTTTTAAAATTTATCTTCCTAGACCTTTAAATTATATTTTAATTTTACAACAGTCAATTATAAGCACAATCATACATCTCCTGGATTTATGAATACCTCTTATATTTTAATATCCAGACTTCACAGTGTGTATATGTAGCTCAATGAGTTTTTTGGGAGGGTATGGGGTGTTTATATTTTAAAAATCTATATTTCCATCCCCAAATTAATATACTTTTAACAAAATGGGGTTTGAGAAAAGTCTCAAGTCATATCATCATTAGACCACTGGAGCCAGGAGATCAACATTTTGAAAATGTCTGAATGTCAACACAGGTAATATGCTGCTCAGATATTGCCAGTATCAACAAGTACACACCGCACATACATAGAATCTCTGTGTAAAAATAATATTAACTGTCAGATGATCAGGAAGAGAATTTTAAACCATTTATATCCTAACATAATGATATGCAACCTATATTTATAGGCATTTACTGCATTTAGTTACATTTCAATATATGGGTTAGAAAGTTTTGGTTGACCTATAGTTTATTTTTTTCCATTTAAAATATATTTTTAAAAAGGTTCCTATTTCACAAAGCCTTATCTAATTAAAAGAAAGTTCATGTTTTTTCTTAGTGGAATTGGTGCATTTTATGGGTATTAGTATTAAATTCTGAAACTCAGGCCAGAGAATGGGTAAAGCTAGTAATCTGAGCAAAGACTAAGAACATAAAATACTTTTTCAAAAATTTAACATCAGAAACAACACCTCCAAATTAAACAGAAATCAATAAAAGGATCTACTGGGGACAAAAGTATAAAGCATAAGAAATCAAATTTGGGGGCTAAAATCAGTGGGAATTTACATATTGTTGGTTATATCCCTCTGGATTAAATGAATTAGTTTTCTAAAGCACCCAGAATGTGCCTGAGACTCTCAAAATGCTATAAAAGGATTTATGAAATAAAACAAATGGGTCAATGACTTTCATTAACAAGGTTTCACAAATGCTATCAAGTTCTGAACCAAAGAGTAATTTAAAAGATAAGGCCAAAGAGACTTTCTTGCAAAGGAGAAAAGGAGCAGTGGCTGTGGCAGGGTTTCATCACATGACACCTACAGAAAGAATCTTTAGAGGCCAACTGTGGCCCACAGGCAAGCTCGGCTAAGACTCCAATGCCCCACCAGTGTTGAGACCAGCTGAAGAACACAGGTGAAGAACAGTACAGCCTGAGGCAACAAGGGAAGCTAAAATACCAGAAAAGATCAGGAAGGTAACCTAAAAAGAACTGAGAATCATCGCCGGAATTGGTGCCAGCCAGACAGCTTCAGTCCAAGTCCCCTGGTCTGCTACAGAGAGGGGCTGGAGAGGTGAGGCTAGAACTTGAAAAGACTCCCACAACTGTGACTCAAAGACAAAAGTCACATGAGTGTCCAATTCAAGCAGCAATCTGGTATAGCAATGTTAAGACCATTTCTGTGATTCTTTTTGTTCTTCCAACACTTAACTCCCTCCTGCAATACTAATCTGTCTTTGAAAAGCTGGTTTTTGTGCATGTTTCAGAAAGAGAGAAGGCACAGGGAACCTGTGTGTTGCTCTACAGAAAAACTGAGGTGGAGAAAGAGTGTCGTGTGTTGCATAAAAAAGACAGTGTCCCTGCAAACCCTTGAAGACGTCAGGGGTGGAGAAAATACATAATAAACACAAGAGGAGTTGGCTATTTACTAAAAAGTGTCTGGGGAATGGGGCAGGAGTAGAGGGACTGACCAGTCAGAGGCTTCCTGCTACTTGATCTGAAGTTCACATTCCTACATAAACATGCTCTCACTTTTTTAGAAGACCCTTCCTGAGAATTTGCACCAAATTCAATCCTACACATCTTTCAAAGACTGAGCCCAACATCCATCCGCTTTGAAATTATACCAAGTTAGAAATTAACCTTTGCTTAATTTATCTTAACACCTACATTTCATGTTAGGGTGCCATGAACAATCTTGACTTTCTTGTCTGTATTTGTCTCATTTGTCCAGATTTTAATCCGTTTGAGGGTAAAAACAATGCCTCAGTGTTCAGATCCAACAAATAATTATAGAATCAATCTTTCTTCAATATTCTTCTGAGGCCATTATCTCATAAATTTGAAAATTAAACTTTCACCAAACAATAAATTAGTTGTCCTACCTCACATTCAACTGAATTAAAATGTAAAAAGAACTTACAATATAAACTTGTTTGTCTATTATATTTTCATTGTGACTTTTTCACAAGAAAAAAGGTGGTACCAGCACTGGGGTGATGGAGGAAGCAGAATCACACAAAAGATGTTACAATTCTCAGAATGACGATTCCAGAGAGTAAAGCATTACTGTATCACACATGCCTGACATTAGAGAAGTTTGGTGCAGATGATCAAGCATGGAAACTGATCACAATGATGAAATTTAACATACATACACATGTAAATAGCTGTAGTCAACAATCAACAAACACTTTATTATGTGTCAGCACTACATTGAGAATACTATACTCACATTAGATCTTGAAGCAACATCAGAGGTAGTCTTACAGGCACTTTACATATGGGAAAACCGAAGCAACTTGCTTAAGGCCACAAATGTAGCAGGCAGCAAAGCCACGCCTCTAACTTAGGTTTTCTATCTCCAAAGTTGTACATTGGCTCACTTGTGCAAAAAGGTGTTGCACAAGAAGGACAAGCACCTCCAACTCCTTCAGGAATATCCAGGGAACCAAGACTCAAGAGAGTCAATGGCCCTGAGGCTCTGAGCCACTCCATGGCATGCCTTAACACATAGCAACACTTCCAAGTAGACGACAACGGACAATGCCACTCAAGGGCTATCAGTTGGTCCTGGAAAGCTCTTTGCAAATTCCCTAAGAAGAGGAAACTGATAACCAAAAGAAAATGCTTTTTCTCCTTTTAGAAGAATAGTAAGTTTTTAAGCGTGAAAAGACTGCCCTTTCATATCTGCAGGGCTAATCTGAAGCACCATGAAAGCAACCAAGTCACCTCACTGAATGCTAGGAGAAAAACAGTCAAGACCAGCTGCTCAAAGGTCAAGGATGTAGTAGGCCAAGAGCACTAGCAGCCACAGAGAAAAACGGAGGCTACTGACTTGAAGAGTGGCCTTAGAGAAATGACGGGGTGGGGGGGGAGAATTCAGGGAGACATTTCTGTAGAGTTCAGAGTCAAAAATCATTTTTATTACACCTTTGACTCTCCTCCCCAAGCCAAGGAAGGTCTAGTAGGTTAGGAAATCAAATTTCTTCAATATGCCATTCTATTAGCATTTTTTTATTAGAGTCAATCTTTGCTTTTGTTGATCAAATGAAACTATGTGACATATCTGAACATTCATTTACAAGCCATATAGGGAGAAGTTTCATGAAGGGGTCTTCAGGACTCTGGGAGAACTACCACCTGGCTGGCACACTAAGAAACTGTTCTGAAAAATTAGTACAAGAACAAGCTAAACTACAACCACCACTCCCATCTCAACAAATCAAGTCCAGAGGGCAACAACAATCCCCGATTTACATGTTG
Source organism: Xerus rutilus (assembly GCA_028644305.1). Classification (NCBI taxonomy): domain Eukaryota; kingdom Metazoa; phylum Chordata; class Mammalia; order Rodentia; family Sciuridae; genus Xerus; species Xerus rutilus. Next base: position 168,354,763 of record CM053400.1, on the reverse strand, counting down.
AAGTTCTAGCTCTTTTTGTAAGTGTGTCCATGACCTGTCAGGAGCCAACAGCCCTGATGAGCATTATTCCAAACACTGGGCCAAACCACTGTAGGCTGATGACCATATTCCCTGAAGAACTTAGAAATGCTGTTTAGAAAGGCCATAGAATTAAATGGGCCCTTTAAAGGTGGTTTCTGTTTTGTTTTTTCCTATTAAGTGGCAAATTCTAGAAAAATAAAGAATAATCATCACCGAAGGAGAGGGTTTTTTTAGACTGAAGCGCTCTGACACATATTTAAAAATTTTTTTAAACATGTTTATTTATTTATATCTTTATGTGGTGCTGAGGATCGAACTCAGTGCCTCACAAGTGCGAGGAAAGCGCTCTACCACTGAGCCACAGCCACAGCCCCTCTGACACATAATTTAAGAAGTTTCTGAATAGATAAAGTTGGCCTGCATATGATTTTCCTAAAGTCAAACAAACCTATAATTATGCAATTTAAGCAGTCACACTATTCATTAGACACGTCATGTGTTACTCAATGTCAAAATGCATTAACAGCAGTATTGTCACTATTATTAAGTGTTGAACAGGCATTAAAGGCACATGATCAGTACAACATTAAGCAAAAATGGGTGATTAGGTGCTATAATTTCAAATTCAATGTAAACTTTATGAAATCAATGAGAGGAAGAGGCTGGCTGATGCAGGAACAAATATGGAAATATGAAGGCAAAATAGCACCAACGAAGCCAGGCGTGGTGGCGCACACCTGTAAACTCAGCAGCACAGGAGGCCGAGGCAGGAGGATCGCGAGTTCAAAGCCAGACTCAGCAAAAGTGAGGCACTAAGCAACTCAGTGAGGCCCTGTCTCTAAATAAAATACTGGGGATGTGGCTTAGTGGTTGAGTACCCCTGAATTCAATCCCTGGTACTTCCTCCCAAGCTCCCCCCCAAAAATAGTACCAATCAATACTGGCCGTCTTGAATGTGGAAGGCCAGGAGAAGAGATCTGACATAGGAAAGAGAGGAGACAAACCAGCTATTTTTACTGAGATAGACTCAGGTAAGCCAAATTGCAGGCCTACTGTGACTAGAGGATGCAGGAAGTAAGTAGGTAGCAGGTCTGCACCAATGCAGTTATTCTCATGCAGCATAACACGTGACACTTTATCCAGCCCAGTTCCAACACTGCCAAGGGTCTATCCACACCTTATGTGTTCAATATAATTTTTCAGGCCACAGGCTAAAAAGCAACAGCAGGTGGTGGAGAAGATTTTCTATCTTGGCATCCCAACTTCAGGTGGGCCAATACTGAATCAGTAGAACAATTAAACGTTTCTTCTATACCAGCAGCCTGACTGGCAAGGGACAGTAAGTGACATATCTTCTTAACCAACTATTTTAAATAGGGCCCTTCCACAACCTCTGCTGTCCCATGGCCGGCAGCTTACAGGGCACACGGGAGAGAAGGCCGCTTTCCTGAGACCCAGCCCTGAGGTTTTGGAAACAGAGATAAGACATGTCTTGCAGTACATGGTACCAAGAACCACTAAGATCCTACATGGTCCCCCAGGTCTTCAAGCAAACTGCCTTCAGTGAACCTGACATGAAAACAAAGACTCTTCCTCCCTCTTCCCCCTACATCTCTCTCTCTATGCCACCTCCACATTCCCAGATGGTTGTTTCTTTCCTCTGCTGTTTTCTATGATATCGGCCCAAGGTCCTTTTCAGAATCCTCCATTAATTGCTAAAACAGAGCCAAATACTTCATTACCTTAAAATCCATAAAACTTCTTCACCACTAGGACATGTGTGTGCACACACAATAGGAAAACACGCCTTCATGAAAAATTTCATCTACTCATTCCTTCACCTTTATATCTCTGATTTAACTGTACAGTTTTGCCAATGACCAGGCTATTTCCTGATATTCTGTCCTAAACAGACACAAATTGCAGAATTGGTATTTTTCACTCTACAAACCATGTGTAGGCATGTCTGAACAGGACCATTTACCAATTGGATATAGTTGATTAAATTCAACACCACGTATTTCATTAGTGAACTACCAAGCTAAGACAAAGCAGACATTTAGTGTTCTTAAAGAGTTGCTAACTCCAATTCAACATGACTCACAGACTAAGAAGAATCTGATAAACATTAAGTGTCATAAAGTACACATGACCATTTTGCAAGCAGGAAGGAAGGAAAGGAGGCAGACACTGCCTGGTTATATTTTAAATTTCTTAGAATAAAAGGGTCATATATTAGAAAGATCTTATTTTCTGACATAGAGAATAAACATTTCCTAATCTCTTCAAATTAGAACTTGATTCTTCTATGAATAAGATATTTATTCCTTTCGCATAAATTCAAACGACAGTATGAATCACATCTCCAATCCCTCCCCACCAAAAAAAACAAAAATGAAAACTTTCCACTCTGAAATTCAGCTTTAATTATCTCTAGTAACATACACCTATGCACACACCTACCTCTGTGTGTGTGTGTGTGTGTGTGTGTGTGTCTGTGTGTGTACCCACGCGCGCATGCGCGTGTACTCGCAGGCACATGCATGTGTTTCCTGGCAACCTGATATTAAACAATCATTATACATTCATCAGGAGTTGAATTTAATGACTTACTCACTGCTTGAGCAATATTTAATAGAAACTTGGTTACTTCTCACTACATTAAGCTTTAAAGTTATAATTATTTCTCCACACAGATATTAGTGTGATAAAATTAAAACTGAATCTAAATTTTATAATTGTCTCCCACTGGCAGTGATGGCCAAGAGTGTAACAGTGTATGCCACAGACTAGTAAGCAGTTGGTTTTTTTACAGACACAGTGACTATGGGAGAAATTCTCAAGAAATCTTCACCTCTATAAACATCTTTCCCGGCCCACACAATTCTCTTATCATAATAACACAGAGAGGGAAGTGGTATAACATAACAACTGAAAAGGCAGCTCTGGAGTCAGGTTTCATTCCAACTGGGGTATTTTATTTGCTGGCTATGTAATCTTTGACAAGTCACTTCTCAGGAGTCTCTTCTCTCATCTACACAATGGGTATAATTATAGTACCTAGTTCATCGTGTTGATATGAGGACTAAGTGAGATAAATGCAGGTAAAATGATAGGCACAGGGCCTAGTCCACAGTAGGCATAAATGAAATATTATCTGTCACTAGGATTATTACAAAATTGGTCACAAATCTGCAAATGTAATTAGTCTAAATATTGAAAGTAATTTGCCCTTGGATCTAAAAAGTATCAAGTGCTGTTAGTACTAACTTTGCAAGTACCACGTTGAACTCATGAGACTGCAATGCTCATTGAGAAGCTTTGTAAACACCACACTCCTCCCCAAGGTCAGAAACTTACTGACCTTGTAAATGCTTCTTGAGTACTTAGTCCAAGTCAGGCAGAGGGGGAAATGCTTTGAAGTAAGAAGGAGGAGGAGCTAATACTTCTGCCTGCAGCGGAGGGCAGGTAAGGTGTAGCCGGTGAGTGAGGGCTAATCTGAACTGTGTCTTGCAGGATGAACAAGTGGTGGTCAGCTGTTCCCCAGACTGGATTAGGGCCTACAAACAACTCATGCCACTCTACTCTCCTCCATTAGGACTGATTTAGAGTTAAAATGGCCAAATAAAACCACTGAGAATGAACAGAGAAAGGCAGAGATTTTTAAAAGGAGCAAATCTTCACTGGGTACTGTGTACCAGGCAGTCCTTTGTCACGGCAGTGTGGATTGGGCATAATTACACATATTGTAGAGATAAGAAACGTGACGCATACAAAGGCTAAGTCATTTGCCCAAGTCATAAAGTTAGTAAGTGGTAGAGTTATGGCTGACCTTAGGTGTGACTTAAAGTTACCATGTCAGTGTCTAACCTACTACACAGAAATAAGAAAACACTCTCACAAGTCATGGAGTAATAAATAAGCTCTTCTCATCTAAAGGGGTTCTCCTAAGAATTACTTCTTTTAAGAGAGAGAGGGAAAGTGAAAGAAAAACAAAGACTGACTGAGCTCTACCTCAGAAAATACCTTCATTTTATAGACATATGTTTCCTTAGAACATTGTAATCTTCTATAAACTACAACAATAAAGGCACAGTGCAAAATTGTGCATGAAATAAATTCTATGATTAATTTAATTCATAAAATCATGGATCTGCCCATTATTCAAAGCAATCTGGACATCTACAGACTCCTTAATCTTCAAGGTCAGGTCTATCTTTTATTAAACCTAAATGACTTTTCTACATTCTTCTTACCCATTTTTCGCTGGTAGACTAGAAAGAAAGAGTGAATTCAAGGTAGCAAGCAATATTTACACAGAATTTCCCATCCAACATGATTTCAATGGCTGCTATTTTCTCTCAGGTATTCAAGTCCTCGGTTGTACTCAAGTCTTCTCTACAGCGAGGACAAAGGCTTGAGGAACAGAGTTTGGCTTTGACTCTATTCAATACCAAAGTTCTCGCATGAATTTGTGGAAGCAAAGACAAAAGGGAATGAGGCTCAAAGCCTCATATAATTATTGAGAGTGTTGGCAAAGTATTCAATATGGTGCCTCAAACACAAAGAGGCAACATTAACAAATGGGCATGCTGTATTAACTGCACTTTATAGTATTGCCAGTATAAATCTTCTACTTCATTTAGGCTAGTGTCTGCTGAATCATAGGGTTTTCCCACTCGCTTTAGAAAAATGTTTTAAAATTAATAAAGCATATGGTTGAAAAATTCCAACAATACAATAATGTAGTATCTCCAATTCCCAAACTCTCCTCCAAAGGCAACCACTGCTATGAAGTTTTTGATGCTATAATCCCATGGGAATGTTCTATGTATAAGAGGTCCCCTTCTAAAAAGGACTACAGCAATTGAAATACTTACTGAAATAGCAGAAATAAGAAAACAAAAAATGACTAAGCCTGAGGGAAAACTATTCTCAGAATGGAAATCATATTAACAGTCTCTGTGCCCTACTCTTCAATAAGTACACAGAAACAGAAAGAATAGTGAGTGGCTATGTCTGTTTAACATCGAAACCTCCATTCTAAAATAACAACATAAAGACAAACAAATATATCTTGGAAGAAAACAAGCAACATATTAAAAACAAGAAAGGAGTAATGCTAAACAAAGAATAGAAAGTGATCATTAGTGGGGGGACTTCCATTCACTCATTCAACAAATATTTGCTGAGCACAAACCATGTGCTTAGCACTCTGCTTGTGGCCCCAAAGAAAGCAGTCAAATAAGGTCGATGCGGTATCGCCTCTCAAGAGCTTTCGCAAATCTGTACTCCATGTAAAATTTTCTACAAAGCCCTCATATAACTACCTGGACTTTGGCTCTTGGTGTGATGAGAAAGTCTGTTCCACGGTTCAACAGCACAAATTATTAGAGTCATCCCAAAGAGGGCTGGTTCAGCATCTCCTAAAATGCACCAGGCAGTAACAACAATAAATCTGAATTACACTTTCACACACTTTAACTTATTTATATCTCATAACCTTTGTTTAGAGTTATTTTATTCTCTGTGTTCTATGGTTGATGAAACTGTGGCTCTGACAGTCTAACAGATGCCACCTCAATCTCACAAGTAGGACTTGAACCCTGGTCCTCTACTCCAGAGCTACAGAAGGAAACCTCCTGGGCCATTATAGAGAGTCAACTCTCTTCCAGATCACAGTCCTCTGAAGATCAGAAGGGGGCTATTAAATATATACCCTGCAAATTGTTCCTTCTCAGGACAAATAAGAGTCATCAAGTGCCTTCAACCAAGTTGACTTGCCTTCATATAAACATGTTTCATTTGTTAATTTAAAGATGGATTCCAGAATAAATAAATAAAAGAACTATAGCCATGGATGTTATGGTTTGAATATGAGGTGTCCCCCAAAAGTTCATGTGTGAGACAATACAAGAAGGTTCAGATGAGAAAAGACTGGGTTGTGAGAGCCTTAATCCAGTCAGTGAGTTGATCCTCTCATAGGGATTCACTGAGTGGTAACTGAAGTAGCAGCTTGTGACTGGAGGAGGCCGGAATTGGGGACATGCCTTTGGGTATATATTTGTATCTAGAAAGTAGAGTCTCTCTCTGCTTTCTGATTATCCTATGAGCTGCATCCCTCTGCCACACTCTTCTGCCATGATGTTCTGCCTCACCTCAAGCCCTGAGGAATGGAGCCAGCCACTTATGGATTGAGACCTCTGAACCCATGAGCCCCTAACAAAATCTTTCTTCCTTTACAGTTGTTCTGGTCAGTTCATTTTAGTCACAGCAGCGAAAAAGCTGTCTAAAACAATGGGTAAACAATGAAGATTATCATACTACTACTACCACGTTTGTACCACATGTCGGTCTCATCAATTAAAAACAAAAACAAACAAAAAGCTTGACAAACTATTGGACTTCTCCCTTCTTATGCTTGTGCCACTAAATTCTTTGATCTGAAGTTCAAAACTTAAGACTATCAGATTTAATGTTTCTGAAATCTGGTATTTCATTTCATTCAGGAGGTGGAGGTGTTTTTGAATTTCAACTTGCCATTTAATTTATCAGTTGGTCTCTCTTACTTTCTTTGATACATTAACTTGACAACCTTGCCTTTCTTTCTTTCAATTAGTTAAATAAATAATTACTAATATCTATTGAACACTTACTTGCTGTGTACCAAGTAATTTGCATGTATCATCTCATTTGAGCTTTACAATAGCTCTGTGAGGAAAACATAATCATCTCCATTTTATGGAAGAAAAAATGGTTCAGAGAAGCTAAATACTTTGCACAAAACTTATACAGCGAACAGACTCAAATCAAAGTCTATTACATAACAGAGTCCATTTTCTCAAGTATCTCAGCCATTATCACCCTTGGGCATAACTTACTTCCGCACCATAAGACTTGGGCAAAAGTCCTCCTAGGATCTGAGCAGGGATTGAAAAGCATCCTTACTGTGTCAGGGCAACATGCTAGCAAAAATAGGCAGGGATGAGGGGGAGACTTAGGGTGACCAATGACAAAACATCAAGTTTGTGCATGAGATAACTATTTAAAATAAAAAATGGTTGGGCTGGAGTCGTAGCTCAGTTGTAGAGCACTTGCCTCATTGTGTTCGATTCTCAGAACTACATACAAATAAATAAAATAAAGGTTAATCAACAACCTAAAAAAATATTTTAAAAAAAGGTTGATGACTTCAGACTGAAAATGCATAGTAACTATCTTAGACCAGTTTATCCCTGCATTTATTTTAAAATATATACAAGAAAAAAATTACAAATAGGAACAAATTTCTTTAAAATAGTTCATGAAGAAACAGTTTAATTAAACAAATTAGTCCTCAAAAATTGTAAATGTTAAATTTTAGGATATCTGATCAAAAGTTCATTAAATCTATAATGACAGGACCTATAATCTCTATTATTTATATAACTCTCAAGTGTTGGTCTAAATGAGAAATGTTTTATTCTGAAAAACATTTCTTTTCTTTTTTGCAGGGGATTGGGAATTGAAACAAGAGGTGCTTTATTACTAAGCCACATCCCCAACACTTTGTATTTTTTATTTTTGAGACAGGGTCTCATTAAGTTGCTTAGGGTCTTGCTACATTGCTGAGGCTCACCTTGCACTTGTGATGCTCCTGCCACAGCCTCCTGAGTTGCTGGGCACCACCAAGTCCTACCTGAGAAACATTTCTTTAAGGAAAGATTATAAGAGCCACATCACAAAAGGAGGGAGCAACTGTATTTCAGGTTCCTATTTGTTAGAGAATAATTTCTCTATTATTTTCCACACTGCCACACTCTTCTGCCAAATAAACTTGATTGCATGAAAAATGGCAAATCAATTGGTTAAAATTTAAGTCACTGACAACTTCAGCAAATAAGTCTATCATAATTTACCACAAACATAACACCTGTCCTGTCCAATACTGCATTCCTCCTCACATTTGCACCTCTACATAGTTCAAGTTTCTGAAAAGATATGTCTTAGGTTTTAAAAGAAAATTCTTATTCTTCCTGCATTACTTACGTTGTAAGTTTGTTTTTTATTTAATTAAATCAGCAGCGATACCCAAGTCTTTACTCCTTTAAAAGACTCTCACTGAAGGACAAATAATTTATAGACACTTAAAACACTAGAGATCTTGCAGAGAACTTCAGGGTGGGTAAAGTCAAGTCCTCCTGCAATGGGAGTGATCAACCACTACCAAATCTGGTTCTGGATAACAATTACATCGAAGTGCAAAATAAGGAAGAACTATTAATAGTCACTGAGTAACTGGTTCTGAACTCCAGGGTATCAATTATAACACTGTAGTAGTATTTATAAAATGAGACAGTCCAATCAATCACATCCCACATATAGGCACCCATTGTTGAACCAAAAAATCCAATACCCAGAGTCCTCTTAGACCACCCCCGTTCAGCTTCCTCCACATCTAATGAGGAGCAAAGATCTATCAATTCTGTCTACCAAAATCAACCAGCAGCTCCTTTCTAACTACAGCTGCCTTAATTTCAATCTGTATTGCTTCTTTCATAATTCAACATGATTTGCCTCTTTACACATTTCCTTTCCAAAATCTTTTCCGTCTAATCCTTCCTCAATGTTGTTACCAATTCTTTCTTTCTTTCTTTCTTTTTTTTTTTTTTTTTGGTGTTGGAGATTGAACTCAGGGGCACTCGATCACTGAGCCACATCCCCAGCCCTATTTTGTGTTTTATGTAGAGACAGGATCTCACTGAGTTGCTTAGTGCCTTGCCGTTGCTGAGGCTGGCTTTGAACTCGCAATCCTCCTGTCTCAGTCTCCCTAAGTGCTGGGATTACAGGCTTGCACCACAGCGCCCGGCTACCAATTCTTTCTTAAGTACAAGTCTAATGTTACTCTCTTATTTAAGAAAGTCTGCTATAGTATTTCCACTTAGGGTCAAGATGGAATAACAGGGACTAGATTTATTCTTCTGCCTAAAATAACAACTACAACAAAAGTTAAATGAGAATTTTTTAAAGATTTGTAAGACACTAAACACTGCAAGAAAAAAAGGAGAATGAAAGCACCCGAAAAAGTGTTTCTTAGAGCTTCCAGGCTGCTGGATACACCAATAAAAATCTCAGCAGACTGGTAGAAATTGACAAGTTGATTCTAAATTCATATAGAAACCCAAAAGGCCTACAAATGGACTAAACCTTGAAAAAGACTTGAAAAAGTTAGAGAACTAATACTACCTGGTTTCTTACAAAGCTTCAGTCATCAAGACAGTGTGGTATTTACACAAAGACAAAGAGATTAACAAAATAGAACCTAGAAATAGATATATACATCTGTAGACAACAGATCTAATAAAGAGGCAAAGGTACTTTAGTCAAGAGAGGGGACTGTTTTCAACAAATGTGCTGAGATGCTGGGATCTATATGAAGAAAGAAAGACAGAAAGAAACAAAGTCTTTGATCCATACCACAACCCTGTATCATATACCAAAATTTAGTCAGAATGGGTCACAATTAAAAGTGCAAAATCTGAAACTATAAATCATCCAGAAAAAAATCACAGAAGAAAATTTTAAAAACTTGGGTGAGGCAAAGATTTCATAGATACAATAACAAAATCCATAAGAGAACATGTTGATAAACTGGATGTCATCAAAATGAAAAATTATTCCTCTTCAAAAAATTCTGTTGAGAGCACAGACTGGGAAAAAATATTCACAAATTAGGTATCTGATCTGATGAAGGACTTGTATTCAGATATAAAGAGCCCTCAAAATGCAATGATAAGGAAAAAAATCCAATAACAAATGGGAACAAAATACAAATAGAAACTTCACCAGTGTAGTTAATACCAAATAACACATGAAAAGATACTCAATTTTATTGATCATTAGGGAAATGTAAAATAAAGCCACAATTAGATACCACTGCACATCTATTACAATAGCTGGAATTAAGAAGACTGCCTATACCAGGTATGGGCAAGGATGTAGAATGACTACAGTTTCCTTATACCTCATATCAATTCCTAATTTTCAGATAACTATATTACTAAAAAAGTCCATATAATCTAAACCACATGTAATATCATTTATTATTACCACAATGACTTGAGAAGACTTCATAATATGTCTTTGTGTCATCACTAAGATTTTTATGTAAAGTATGAAAACATTAATCAGTTGGAATGTTTATAAAAAATATCAGAAATCACTTTCAGTCTATAATCACCTCACCTGAGTATGACTGTTTATTATTATTTGTTTCTCTAATCCAGTGGTTCTCAAGGTGTGATCACCAGACCAGTAGCATCTGTGAGACCTGTAAACTTGTTAGCAATACAAATTATGGAGTCCTACACCTGAGGACTGAATCCCAAACTCTGGGGGCGCAGCCATCCATCTTTGAACAAGTCCCCCAGGTGATTCTGAGGCATGGGAAGCTTGAGACCTAGTGTTCTAATGTATGGTTTAAAGTAATAAATTGTCTTTTCTCTGAGACTCTTTCTGAATTCACAGACTTGTAAGGCAAAAGGATCAAATCACTATTTCCAGCAAATCTAGAACTGATTCTATCAGCTGTTTTCCCATTTTTACATTCCTGAATTATTTTAAGCCTTTACTGAGCAAGAAAAACCAAAACTGGATGTAAGTACCCATAAATAATGCTTTCTACAAAAGTGTTTGTTTTAAAATAGGCTTTTCTACTTAAATATCCCATTTTCTCACATTTATTTTTGAAATTGCACCCAACATTCCTCCCAAATTTACTAGATTTGCTTCTAATTTTAGCTATAATTTATCCTCTTCCAGTGAACATCTGTGCAACTTTTAGTTAGGTTCATCTAAATAGGATGAATGTTTTAAATCTGGTTAATAAATTTCTTACATACTTCACAAAGATAATGAAGATAAAAACAGAATGAAAGTAAAAATGATATCAGGCTGAATCAGAACATCTGGGACTGTCAATAATTTCTTCTTAGACTTCAGGTTAATAACTTAATATTTCTAGAGTGCAGTTCCCTCATTTTAAAGAAGGAGTTGGAATAGATGACCAACGAAGTTCATTTCAAGCCTAAAGATGTATAAATCTGTTATCTTACACTTACGTTTACAGTACTATATTTTTACATTCATGTGACATTGCTAAATTACATGAAGTATTTCATCTATTTTTAACAATTTCAAAACTGTTTTAAGATGCATGCCCCTTCCTGAGATTCAGGAACCTTGTTATCACACTACTTCCCAGAGAACTGAACAAAGAAGAACATGAACCACATTTTGTTTTTAACTGCTGAAGTACCAAAATGGCAGTGGAGTTTCAATTTTAAGTCTCTTATTCTTTCTTGAATCAGTTAGTTTATCTTTGAAACTATGGGGATGCAGAGCATCATATCCCCAAAAGCTTTGCTTTCACACTGTCAACAACATGGCTCTGGAGGTAGCCTGCCTGAGTTTGAATTCCAGATTTCCCACTTAAGAACTACCTTGGGCAAATGATTTAAACTTTCTAAACTTATTTTTTTCTACCTTCTATTTAGAGAGGATAATAGTAGTATCTTCTTCATACAAATTAGAGAATTGATAAAGAGCATGCAGCACAGAGTCTAGCATGAAATGAACAATAAACATTAGAAATTTTAACTATTATTATTTGCAAGACTGGCTTTCTAACCAGAAGGTAACAGAACTCATGTGCAATCCAATTTAGTAAACAGGAGAACCTACTTATGCAAGGCACTTCATCATTTGAAGTAAGAGGCTAGGGTTCTCAGGATATATCAGAATTACTTGGGAAGGTTGCTTCAAATGCAGGTTCCTGAGCTCTACTTAAAATAAGTATCCCAGGCGTTTCTAAGGCAGAAAGACTACAGTGTGAGAAATATCTCTGTAGGGGTTTCAAAGAGACAGAACATCTGCCCTCAAATACTTAAAATCTCCAAGCACTTTTCTCATTACTCTCTACACCTACACAGTGCCACAGTGCTGGCTAAGCACCATACGCTTCTTACATAGTCCTTCCATTGAGATTCCATCCTCCATCACTTAAAGTTCTAGTGTATCCTGATGCAATAACCTATCGCACCTCTTTGCTTTATATATGAGATCTGCCAAACAAAAACCCAAGCACCATTAAGCTCTTGACTACTGAAGGTTCCTGATATAAAGACCAATGGCAACTCCTGAAAACAGAAAACTTACTCTGACTGCTGACCTATGAAGCTGCCTGTGGCCTCATTCACAGTCCTGGTCTCAGTCTTGTATGTACAACACTGCAGCCCACAAACACATACCCAGCATGTCTTCCATGTGTGTATTTTCAAAAAGAAATTGCAATGTGTCAAAACCCACATAAATGTTACTCATGAAGAACTTTAGTGCAAACAAAGTAGCAACAATTAGGGACCAGAGAGTCTGGGATAGAATGTAGACTACAAAAAAAGAATTGAACTACATTATAAATGTATGACAAGCCTCCTTGAAAGATGTAAGGGGGGACTGACCAAAGTAACCTTAGAAATGTGTTTTGAGCTGGGCATGGTGGCGCACACCTGTAATCTCAATGGCTCAGGAGGCAGAGGCTCTAAGCAACTCAGCAAGACCCCGTCTCTAAATAAAATATAAAAAAGGGCTGGGGATCTGGCTCAGTGGTTAAGTGCCCCTGGGTTCAATCCCTGGTACCAAAAAAAAAAAAAAAGAAAGAAATGTGTTTTGATTGAAAACTGTGAGTAAAGGCAAAAAGAACTCTACATAAACCCTGTGAGCTAACTGAAGCTGTTTGCCACAGAGGGACAGGTTCATAATTCTGGATTTGTTTTACTTGTATACTGGGTTCAAAGCAGTAAATGGATGGTACATGGCAGGAGCCAAGTTTCTTAGTTCTGGAGAGGGAAGTGATAGAAAAGCAAAGGGAAAAGAACACATTTTAACCATGCAGTACTAGATTAAAGCCAAAGACATTAGATAAATATGGCTACCTTAATATGGGTCCAGATGGATAGGTATAAACAACTAACATTCCTGCACACACACATGTTGGTACACATGCACACACTTCATACCTCTGTCTGCTGAAAACAGGACATTCTAATGGCAGCAAGCACACCCAGAGCCAGAATCCTAGTACCTAAATATCATTTTCTAAAAAAAAAAAAAAAAAAAAAAAAAAAAAAAAAACAGAGAAACTTGAAAGAAATAACTGATTCTGCGGAAGAGACAGGAAAAACACAATTCTCTATAGAATCTCAAATAACTTACATGGCCACTCATCCCCCCAGGAGGTGGAACTTAATTTTAGCTCCCTCCCTTAAGTGTGGATGAAATTAGTAACTTGCTTCCAAAAAACAATATGTAGAGCAGGCAGGGGAAAAATACATTTATACAAAGAAACATTTATACAAAGAAACATTACTGGGGCATGATGATCGGGGTTAACATGACTGGTCATACTGATAACACGAAGTTCCCAATACAATGTGATGAGACAGGCATTTGACCTCTGTGGTCTGCTTTCCAAAAACCCATATCCCCATCTAATCATAAGAAAAACATTAGATCAACTACAATTGAGGGACATTCTACAAAATACCTAATGAGTATTCCTCAAAACTGTCAAGGTTATAAAAAATAAGAGTGAAGCAGCCTACAAAGCTACTAAAGAAACAATGACTAATGCAGTGAGATATACTGGGTTGGATCCTGGACAATGTCGTTAAAAAGGACATCTGCAGTATCCAAATAAAATATGTAGTTTACCCTTTTATTTAGTCAATAGTAATACATCCATGTTGTTCCTTAGTTTTGACAAATGCATTGTGGCAATTTAAGATCTTAACAGAGGTGAGGGCACAGGGAAACTCTCCATACCATCTGCAACCTTTTGTAAATCTAACATCATTCCAAAATAAAAAGCCCATTTATTAAAAAAAAAAATGAAGCAAGAGAATGCAAAAGGAGATCATGTAGAAAAGTCTACATGATTTTTAAAAAAATTCTTAATGTTGATATTTAGAATACTTGCACATAAATAAGAGACTGGTCAGACATTTTCCCACCAATGGTCCCTCCGTATTCAGAATACCAATCTTTCTTTCATATGCAAGTGCGTGTGCACGCGCACACACGCAGTCAAAATCTTTGCCTAATATCACCTTCAAAATGAAAAGATTAAGCCTGGAACACTGAGATGTGCCTATAGTCCCAGCTATGTGAGAGCCTGAGGACAGGAAGATTGCTTGAGCCCAGGAGCTTGAGGCCAGCCTGGACTCACTAAGAGACCGCAGCTCAGAAAAGAGGACAGGAAAGATGAGAAGAAGTGAAAGTGGAGGGAAAGGAAAAGATTAAACAGAATCAGGTTGAACTGTGGCAAATAAACTGAAGTAGGAATCAAGAGATGCTTCTAGTAACTAGTTATACCGTCTTAGACAATTTACCTCATTTCTCTCTGGGCCTCAATTTCCTGGTCTGCTATAAAAGTAGATTAAGAAAGGTGTTCAAGCATCCTCTCAGAGCAAAGAAGTGAGAGTCCACAAAGGAGACTATTGACTTCCTTAAAACCTTACTCTTCTAGATTTCCTCCCATCCTCCAACAGTTCCTTTCATTCTCACAGTCTACACCTTTACCCAACCCTTCAACATCTCAAAGAAAACCCAGGCCCTCTTTTCAAACTTCATACACTTTCCCTAAGAAGCAAAATCATTCCACAGCTTTGATTCCCTTGTACAGTTCATTTCCAAATCTTTACCTTTATCAAATACAAACTGCTTACTGTTACCTCTACTTAGCAACATGTCTAAACTAAACTTATCTCCCCTCCAAAATGTATTCCTGTCCCAGGTTCCATCTGTGTTAAGCAGAATAATGAAGCCCCCAAAGATATCCATGTCCTAATCCCCCAACCCTGTGAACATGTGATGTTACATGGAAAGTGGCAGACAAAAGTAAGACTGCTAATCAGCTCACCTTGGTAAAGGAGATGGCTCAGGATTACTCAGGAGACCAGACAATCACAAGGTCTTTATTAGTGAAAGAGAAAAATGGGAGAGTCAATGTCACAGTGATGTATGATGAGAAAGACTTGACCTGCCATTGCCAGCTTTGAAGATGGGCTATGAGTCAAGGAACCTGAGCAGCCTCTATAGAAGCTAGAAAAGGCAAGAAAATGATGGTCCCCTAGAGTCTTCAGAAAGAGCTTTGATGACATCTTGATTTTAGCCCTTCTAACCCCAAACAGGTGCTATCTTAATCTATAGCACATGGAAAAGGAGAACCTCCTGAGTTGGTTCAGTCAACACACCGAATCATGAGACATTAAACAAAAACAAAAAAACTGTGGCTTTACAACACAAGTTTTGGGTGGTTTATTTTGCAGCAATACAGTCATGTAACAACATAGATTCAAATCCCACTTCTGGAACCAATTTCATTACTACTATTTAGCAAATTATCCCAATAAGCTGCATCTCTTGATGTGAGGAAGAACATATATGCATAATGGTAGGAGGACTTGCCGAGGTAAACAGTAAATACTTAATACCTCCAATAAATGCATAAGTCTTGAGACTTGTCCCATTTCTTACCCCATTCCCTTTCCAGATCTACATACCCAGTCCTTTTTATTTATTTATTTATTTTTATTTTGAGACAGGGTCTTGCTAAGTTGCTGAGGGTCTAAGTTGCTGAGGCTGGCCTCAAATTTGCAATCCTCCTGCCTCTGGCTTCCAAGTCACTGGGATTACAGCATGTGTCAACTATGCTTGCCTCCAGATTCAGATTTAAAATGTGTTTTTTGTGAAAAAGAGAAGGTAATGTGTTCATTTGTTAAAACTGTGACAGATAAAACATGGTTTAATAAATTTTTGCAAAAATTCACTGGGAAAATCTATTCCCATGGTGTTAATTAGAACCAATCAAAACCATTTATTAAATATAGAACAACAGTATATTAAAGTCCCTATTCACACAGCAGTCACTCACCTTGCTTATGCTGTGATGCTGTGACAACATTAAAATGGAAGGAGTAGAGCAGGTGAAGGATTTTGCTTTTATGTTGAGAGATTCCCACTGATGATATGGTCAAGAGTGATGGGGATGAAAAGCAAAAATAGTATCACTGGAGTGAAGATGTAAATGTGTTAATACATGAATAAAAAATAAATTATGAGAACATACAATCAAGTAACCAATGCATAAAAGAGGAAAGAAACTGCTTTACAGTTGAACTCCTGAAATACCTATTACACTGTGCGGTTTTCTTTGACGTCCACTTGGATCTAAAAGATTTCTGGCCGTTACAGTGATTTGATACACAATTCTGGTAGAGTTCATTATCAGAATTACTATTTGTATTTTGTTTCTCAATTATTAACCACCTGACAAAGGCACACAGAGCACTTTGGAAACTGTAAAATTAGAAACAAGTCACAGATAATATCACTATCCATTTCAGTATTATCAAGTTTCAGTCAAGATTCAAAAACACTCAGAAGCTTGGCACTGAGAGAACAAAGATAAGGTACAGGGCAATTCTTTCAAACTCCACAAACATCAGAACTACCTAAGAACTGTGGAAGGTTCCATTTCAAGAGAAAGCATTAACAAAAACTGCAACTTCTGAGCCTTACATAAGCTCTCTTTGTTAACTGGTTTAAACATCTATTTCAGTCTCTCCCACAGGGGTGCTAATCCTTTTTGCCTGAAATTAAATCCCATACCAATTTTTTGAAACCTGAAAATATTACTGCTTCTTAATGCCATTTTTTCCCGTTAAGATAATGCCCACCTCCCACACCAACACACGTCCCTCTCTAACATGAACTTCCCACAACCCCAATACACATTTTCAATGCCATTTCCCATCCCAATAAGACACATCCCAAGGAAGACACACACTTCAAAGTGGTTTTTCCACTAATTCCGTTTATAATCAAAACAAGAGTTTACAGGCTGATCAGCCAAGGTTAGAAGTAAATTCTGCACAAGAAAATATATAACTGTTTCAAACCAGGAACAACCATGAAGGAGATAGATATTGTCCATATTTTACATACAAGAAAGAGGAAGCTCGAGAAAGTAAAGTAACTGGTTCAAACTCACACAAGCTAGTGAATAGCAGAATTTGCATTCTCATCACTGTATTTTGTACAGAATCAATTCTGAACCAAATGCTCCAAAGGATCCATTTCTCTCAACTGCAATGGGCCTAAAAAATTATAACAAAAGTAAAACAACTAACTAGTAAAATGTGAATGCTATGTGCCACACATAATGAAAAGCCCTTTATGCATGTTACTTAATTCTCACATCAATCCTGAATAAGGCAGAAATAAGGGAGATGTGGGGGTATACATAGTTAAATGCTCACTAGATATTAGCTGCTATCTTACAATATTATCCCCATTTTACAAATAAAAAAAGCAAAAAAGGTCATGAGGCAGGAAGATCTATAGCTAAAACATGTGGTAGTGAAAGTCCTGGAAAGGGCCAAACTGAAGTTAACCTGAAACCTGAACCACCTGCAGTTCCGGAGTCGGCCAGGTGCTGGAAACAATTCCTTCTAGTTCTCACACATTTCTGTTCATCTTGTGAGCAAAGTCACCAACTGCCCTTTTGTTCCAGAATATCTTTTCAAGGACATTTGCATAATGAACAAACCTTACTCCTTGCAGAGCAGAGGGCAAAATAATACAGATAATAACTTCCTCCGGGGTGATGGTCAGGCAGGATTACTGCCCATTACAAAAATCTGGATGCCCTAAACCCAATGATTCTCAGCTGTGACACAAACTCACCGCAACATCTCTCTGGGCCCTTCCATTTCACCACCACAGGACTTTGGGTTGTGGGTAGCAAGGCAAACTACAACATTCGAACCACATGACCTACAAGAAGCACTAAAGGCTTTTGTTTCTAACCCAGAAGTCTCCTGTCTTTTGCCAGCATCCAGAAAAAATGGCAGACTGCCTTGTTAGCTTCCATTTGGAGTAAAATCTCAGCCCCTTCATAGATCTTGACAACAAGCTGCTCACTCTGCATCTTGGCTTCCCTCAGAAACACCGTCTCCCACTATCCTCTCCCACTCTTCAGGCAACACCTGCTCCTCTTTAATATCATCTTCTGCAAGAAATTTCTCCTACAGATCCTCAAACAGAATTGACCGCTGACTCCCTGGTGTCCCCAGCGTTTCTTGCAAATAGGTTTGTATCATAGCACTCTCACAGCTTCATTCCACCTGCTTGTTTGTGTGTTGTGCCAGTTATCAGTTAATTGCCTGTCAGCTCAAAATTCACCCTTCAATACACATAATGGATGAGACTGCTTTAAGCATGCCGCTAAGCTTTCTCAATAGAGGAGCTAGAAGGCAACTCCAAGAGAAAGGAGCTCTATAGCTAACATGAGATACTTAATAATGGAAGACGGGTTGCCTATGATCAAGAATAAGGTAAGAATACCACTCTTATCACTTCTATTCAACACTGTACTGTTCTAGCCTAGGCTACTAGGTAAGAAGAATACATAATGAACACCTAGCTTGGAAAAGAAGGAATAAAACTATCCCTGTTCACAGATAACATGATCTTGTATACAGAAAATCCTGAGGAATCCACTAAAGAAAAAAAAAAAAAGAATAAATGAGTTTAACAAGGTTACAGGATACAGGACTGATATATATAAAAATCAACAGTATTTTTATACACTTGCAATGCATAAACTAAAAATGATAATTTAAAAAATTCCATTTATAATAGCACCAAAAAGAATAAAATGTTTATGAATACATTTAACAAAAATACTCTTTATGGATACATTTATACTCTAAAAACTACAAAACATTGTTGAAAGGAATTAAAGGACATCTAAATAAATGGGAAAAAATCCTGTAGTTGGATCAGAATATTTAATATTGTTAGAATGGTAATAATAGCCTCTCAAATTGATCTACTAATTCATGCAGTCCCCTCAAAATCCCAGCTGACTTCTTTGTAGAAAACAAGTTCATCCTAAAATACATACAGAACTGAAAGGGATTCTGAATACCCCAAAAAATCTTGAAAAAGAATAAACTTGGAGGTCTCAGACTTTCCAATTTCAAAGCCTAATTACAAAGTAATTGCAACAAGACAGTGGTAGTACAGACATAAGGAAAGGTATTCAGAATTCCACTCATGGAAGAGAATGGAGAGTCTAAAACCAAACTCCTGTGCCAATGGCTAGCTGATTTCAACACTCAATTAAGGTCTTTCAGTGGGGAATGAACAGTGCTGAGACAACTGGATAGCCTTGTGCAAAAGGATAGAATTGGACCCGTACCTCAAACCATATATAAAATTTTATTCAAAATCAATCTAAATGTAGTGTTTAAAACTATAAACCTCTCAGAAAAAAATTGGAGTTAATGTGTACAATTTTCTGTTTGGCAAGATATTCTCAGATAATGACACAAGAAACATGAAAAACAAAAGAAAAGTAGACAATTGGACCTTATTAAAAACATCTATGTCTCAGAGGTTTGGGAGGCTGAGATAGGAGGATCGTGAGTTCAAAGTCAGCCTCAGCAGAAGTGAGGTGCTAAACAACTCAGTGAGACACTGTCTTTAAATAAAATACAAAATAGGTCTGGAGGTGTGGCTCAGTGGTCACTCAGTGCCCCTGAGTAGTTCCATCCCTGGTGCTAAAACAAAACAAAACTATGCTTCAAGGAACACTAATAAGACAGTAAAAACACAACATATACAATGGGAAAATATCTGCAAATCATATGTTTATAAAGGACACATCTAGAATACATAAAGAATTTGTACAACTGAATTTTTAAATGGTAAAGGATCTGAATAGACATTTTTCAAAAGATATAAAACTGGCCAGTAAGCACTTGACATCACTAATCTTATGGGAAATACAAATCAAAACCACAATGAGATAAATACTAGTGTGTACATGAATATTAAAGCCAATAATAGCTAAACAATAATTTATCAATAACAATAGCCCAATGTCCATCTTCTAGTAGATATTAAAATGTGCTATATCCATACACATAAAATGTCCAGAACAGGCACTATAGCCACAGAAAGCAGAGCAGTGGCCCCTTAGGGTTGGAGAAATTGGGGGACAGAAAGGTAATAGCTAAAGAGCATGGGATTTTTTTCCTCCAGTCCTGGGATGGAACCCAGGGCCTCCTACATTCTAGGAAAGCTCGCTACTACACCTCAAGCCCCAGGGGTTTCTTTCTTTCTTTTTTTTAATATTTTTTTTAGTTGTAGATAGACGCAATATCTTTATTTTATTTATTTATTTGTATGTGGTGCTGAGGATCGAACCCAGTGACTCATGCATACAAGGCAAGCAAGCCCTCTACCACTGAGCCCCAGCCCCAGCCCCCCTAGGGGTTTCTTTTTTTGAAATGACAAAAATGATCTAAAATTAACTGTGGTGATGGTTGTATATACCTATTAATATTCTCAAAAACTCTAAAATTGTACTATTTAGACAGGTGGGTAATATAGTATATGAATTATACCTCAATAAAATAATTTTAAAGTCACCAAATGGATAAAAAATCAGAGAGAGTGATTACCTGGGACAGATTAAAAAGAAAACCAGCTTAAAGAAAGTAAGGCCCCATCAAGAAGAATATGTAAGGTAATAAATACCAAATTAATTCTCTACTGAAATTTCATTATAGAAAACTGCACCCCATAATGAGGGATTCTTTACGTAATGTACTGAACTTAATTAATACCTACACTAACAAAGCAGCTGGTGCTGCAGAGGACATATTACCATACAAAGCACGTACCCAAATGTGTTTGTGAGTGTGAGTGTGCACTCTCAAGCATGCACTTGTTCAGTTTGGTATCACAGAATCTATTCTGGTTTTGAGTACTACCTCAGTCAAACTAAACTTTGTGACTTCAGGAAAGTCACTTAACTCCTCTGGGCTTCAGCTTTCTCCACGTTTTCACAAGACTGTTAAGACAGTATCTATAACAAGATCTATAAATTTGTGGAGGATATCTTCATATCTATATGTTTCTAGTAAAGATATAATTATCAGATAAAAGTAAGTGTTGTAAAACTAACTTGGAAAATATAAAGTGCTTTTGGAAGAAAAGTAATTAAAATACATAAACTTCAATATAGAAGTACCTGAATTTATAAATTACATCCCATGCTTTTATGTCAAAATGAATCCTAATGTTATATAACTAAAAAGAACCAATAAAAAAGAAACATCTGACTCTAAATATTTTTCAGTAATTCATGACAGTGAAATATATATATTTCCAAGAACCATTTCTGCTATCTTCTCCATAATCCCTTCTCAGATATCACTTTCTATTTTGACTTTGTGAAGTTTAAACCCACTCATAGCTTTACAGATATGAGAAGAGACATCATCACAGGATGGATTTTATACATGAACCAGGGACTGATCAGTAAAGTACAATGCACTGCCGGTCTAATTACACCATTTGTTTACATATTGTTGACGGCTACTTTAGAACAAACTGGCAGAGGAGAGTAGTAGTCCAATAGAAACTGTATGGAATACAAAGTCAAAACTTGGTTGGAAAACAGGGCTTTATTAACTGGCCTTTTCTAACCCCTGTGTAGAGTGGTAGGAATTTAGACTTAATGACAAACAAATGCAAAGAAGTGCTCAATTGTTTTGATGGATGAATGCATAGTAAACACAGAGGAACCAAAGAAGAGATCCTTTGGTCTGAATTAGAGAAGAATGTCTAGGAAAAAGATGACACTGAAGCTTGGCTTTCAAAGATGAGTAGGTACCCTTCAAGCACTCAACAGGGAGAGGGCATTCCAGGGAGAGCAAGTCATGTGAACAAGAGGTTTACAGAGCACATACTGGTGGCACTCAGACCCAGCCTCCACCACTGCAGTACACACAGTATAAGGAGGAGGGAAACTGGTGACATCATAAACATTCTTATTAACTATGCTCAGTGGTTTAAAATGGGTGTAGAAACTAATAACTACCATTTGGGGGAAGTAAATGCCAGATGCTTCAGTCACAGGTAGGGAAATGATCAAAGAAAGATGATCTATGGAGACAATTCATGGTAATCGAGATTTATAAATATGGACCCAGAAAAAGCCTTTTTAAAAGTTTAGTAGAGAAACCATGTAAGTCAATCATGAGAATTTGTGGACTCTTCAAAGTGCTTTAATGAGGAACTCTTCTCTTTGGGTAGAACGGTGGCAGAGCTCTGTAAAGCTCTGCAGTCTCTCCAATGAGCAGCGGTGTGAGCCAAGTCTGAGAAGAGGACTTATCTTAGAGCTCACTGCAACTGAAAAGGGCTAAGTTGTAAAGGACAATGGGTTGAAAAATTAGTAAATAACTAAAATGTATATTTCTAATATATTGGAAATAGATTATTGTGGCTAAAAGAAAAAGAGAAACCTCCTTAGAGGTACAGTATGTTGTCTTTAATCAACCTCAAGGTTAATTATGTTACCTACCTACCTCACAGCATTTTTGTATGAGTTAGATGAATGAAAACACATAAAGCATTCAGAACATACCAGGCACACAAAAAGCTCTGAGTGTTGGCTATTAATAGGCTGCCCACTAAGGAGAGTAGACAAGAGACATTTGTGTGCTAGATATAGAATCAGGTCATAAAGTAAAAGGTCGTTCACTGGTTCCTGTTTAGGGCAGTCTCATAACCTTCTCATTTGGAACATGTCACTTATAACCATGTAGTTCTCCTTATCTTTGCATGTAAACATATTTGTCTTATCTGCAAAGCAAATTGTTAGCCTTTTGAGGGTGCAGGTCAATAAATAATTGATCAACATAAAGTGCTAACAATCCCTAAATTATGTGAACTGAACACATTCATGTAAATGTTTTGAATAGGTATTATATAGGAAAGGGGGGAAATGCCCTTGTCCAAGGACTGCCCACAAGTAGAGGAAAGCTAAATCTCTGTTTTCAAGTAAAAGCCACCATTGCTGCCACCACCAGTTATGGAGAAAGCAACTGATTTAAAAATATTCTCTCCTCCTTGATTTGGCACTGCCCCTGACTTCTCATTCCATGAAACTCTTTCAGCCAACATTTTTTTCTCTTCCGTTATTCAGCTACCTTATTCCAAATCAGACTCTGCAATAGTTGTAATAAATACAAAACCAAGAGGGTTAAGAAAAAAATGGCTCCCAACTCCTCTTTCAATAAACTAAAGAGGCATTATGAAACCGATGAAAATGACTGTGTATCATTTTTAAGCCAACCGTTATTATGGCAGATAAGCACTCTAGTGAAGAGTGAGAGCAGATGCAAAAGTGAATGGATCGTCCTTTCAACCATAGTCTAGGCATATGCATTGGATTCTACAAGGCCTTCAAAAAGAAATTCACACGCCGACTATGCCTCTTGCAACTTGGTCACATGCAAAAATGAAGCAAGAAGCACATCTGTTTGGAGCTGGCCCCAAAGGCCTCCAGTTCTTCTCCAAACTAGGATCAAAACTCCCACCCACAGAGAGAAAGCCAGTGCCTGAGGCAGCACCCAGGGACAAGCAAATTAGCATTTCCAAGGTCAATTGCTGACAGGCTTAATTGTTTACAGCAACCAGAGTATGCTGGCTGCTGAAGTTGAATCCTAACCTCTTGCCTGGCTTGCCTAACACCATAAGAAACTAATTTACCACATCAGTTACAAAATATGAAAGTGCTGTAAATGTGGATTCAAGTTAACATATGACATTTCATATAGATGCAAATATTAACAGGATCCCCTAAAAGCACATCATTTTTCATTTTAAGCTAGCTAAACCATTTTGGGAAAAACCTAAAATACCAACCACATCAGTGGTAGAGAAGTGACAAGTCCAAAAGAAATCAATAGATAATTTCATTTTACCAACTGGTTTGATTTGAATACTCACCCAAACTGCTACAAAGTTCCAAACGAATTAATTTGGCTCCCCCTTCAATTTATTGCCTTTCTCTGATAATGTCAAAGAAAAGTAAAATAACCTATACACCTGCTTTTGTGTAGGAGCCTTTGTCACATGTAGCTATTAAGCACAGGAAACATGCCTGGTCAGGGTCAGCTACATTGCAAGATTTTGATTTTCATAATGCCCTCCTCTCCCCCCAAAAAAGAATACCAAAATAACTCATTAGTCACTTTTATATTGATTACGTGTTGAAATATTTTAGATATACTAAGTTTAAAAAATTACTAAAATTAATTTCTGCTTTTTCTTACCTTTTGTAATGAGGGTAGTAGAAAATTTTTAATTACACAAGTAGCTAACATTTTATTGGACAGCACTGCTATATGTAAATAATGCTTTCCACTTGTATGTAATACAAATAGATAATTTCATTTGTAAAGTACAGAAAGGAGGGAAAAAGAATAGGCCTGGATAGTAAAATAATTTCCAGAATAATTAAATTGGTTTCTACTATGTTAATTGTTAACCTAACCTTCTGCTTTACCACAAAGACATGAAATTTTGTCTTTTCAAAAGGAACCTGAATTTCAAAAATGATGTAAAGTCTGTTCTACTTCTGCCATGAGTAGTCATCTTTGTTTAGCATTAAGCTAGTCTCAATTCTTCCCAATTTTCAAAGATACAAGACACAGTGTTAGTCCATTTTTCAAATCTGACTGGGTAACTCCGATTTATTTTCTGTAGTAGTCATTTTCATACCGTTAGGTCACTGAAAACCCAAGTCTTTACTCCAAAGATAAAAAAGCAGAACCAATAAAAAAAAGATTACCTCCAAGAGTCTAGAAAAACCCAGATGCTACTCAGATATCACACATACTGTTTTAAAAACCAAAAAGTGACTCATTAAGTATTTCAAAAAGTGACATCCTAATGTGAATGGGAGAGCTCAGCAAACAGGAGAACTAGCAGCAATTATTTCCACACTCCCATCATGTGGAGAAACCATGAACCAATGTTCAAACCATTACAGTCAGTGGAAGAAGGAAAATCTGGAGGTGTTGGAATGGCTGGAAATGTATGCAGTAAGACTCCACAGTAAGGGGGGTGGGGGTGGGGGGTTAGCAGCACCCAAAACTTACTTCTCAGTAGCTCTTTAAAAAAACCTCTCAACTTTTTGGCTAAGGAAGCCAAGAGGAAAGGAAAGCACATTTCACACTTCTCAACATTCTAACACTGTCTCAAACGCAACTGGCCCACTGATAGGACAAAAGGGCAGGATGTTTATGTGAACAATATGCATAAATCTTTTTAAAGTGATTTTAAATGTAGTCAACAACAAAATCAAGATCCGTTAACTTGGAATAATAAATACTATTTGTATTTATAATTCATATAAGATGTATATTTCTGTTTTATAACAGGGCCTATATCAATCCCTGGTAAATAAAACAAAATGACCTTGGATTACCAAAGCCAGCAGAGATGAGAGGTAACAGTAATCATCCTAGATGAGACCATCTTGAAAGGTTGTAATCTTAAAATTCCTATAGTTCCTCTGGTCTGACAGAATCCAAACATTTTACTTTTTACATATGTGCAATAATTCAGGCCCCAAACTACTAAATTCCAATAATTTAGCAACTGTAATAATCCTAATAATCTTTTACATAATCCTAAACTCTGCGATGGTCATTAAGACCAATGGGTACCCATAAGAAGTGTTCTGATGCCATCTAGCGGCATGTTTCATACCAAATGAGATACAAGGAAAGGTTCTCAAGCATGGTACCTGGACCAACAGCTTCAGCATCACCTGGGAATCTGCTAGAAATGTAAATTCTTGGGGTCTGCTTAGTGGTTAGTAGAACCACTAAGACTCTTGAGGTAGGTAGAGTCCAGCGATCTACATTTTAATCAGCCCTCTAAGTGATTCTGAGGCACCCTCAAATTTAAGAACCACTAGCTTAAACAATTCTTACATAAAAATTGAGTGAAAAAAAAGTACAAAAATATTAAGTCTTCAAAAAATAGGTTTATAAATTAACAAAATCGTTTGTTTTCTAATTTTGGAAAGCAATTTATGTTTCCACATCTGGATCAAATATTTTTATTAAAGGAACAGTCTTAAAAGATATCTACTACCACATTTATATCTGGATCAACATCTGATCAGCACCGAATGAGTCCCAACCTCTGAACATATCCAATGAGCACCTGAGGTGTTTGTCTTCAGAAGATCAATTCAAAAGGGAGACCAGATACATTAATCAAAAATCAAGAAACAAAAACAAAATACACACAAAACATACACAGTAAACAAAAATGTTTAAATGTAAAATGCCCTCACAGAACAAAGAAAACAAATTAATTCATATCAGGATATGGCATATTACTGTATCTTAGGAGGGAGAAGTGCCCACCTAGGAACACATGAAAAGCCAATGAGGTCAAATGTTTTTAAAATGAAGGATCATCTACCTTAATGACAACAGACACCATGCAAGTCCACTGTATACTTCTGCTCTGTACAACTATGTTACAAAGTCATCAAGTGAAAAGCAGATCTGATGAAGTCTTGCTACACTGTTTCTTTTCCATTTAGGTATTAGAGGAGAACTTTACCTTAAATAGGAACTTAAAACAACCTGGGTTCAGTGAAAGAACTCCTACAATGTATCCCAATGTTTGTATAGGTTTAAATTCATCTTGATTATGCTATTCCCTGGTGAGAGTGGGAGAGGACTGAATTTTTATAAGTACTTGTTTATTTACAATTAAAAGTTACGTGCTTGAAATTTAGAAACTGCATCAGGAGATACATCTCCAGCTTGGCCATTGACCCTTGGTCATAATTAAGAACCATTCCTTACTCTGTAGCTCCAACTATGAACAGCACTTGGGAGAAAAGAAAAAAAAAATCAACTCCAAAAAGCTAGGCTTGAAAACCAAAGACTCAAATATGACAGGTAACACAGTCATTACCATGGATGACATAGCATATAAAGGAATTTCAAAAACTTACTCTATTCATTGGTATCTATTTTTGTCCTTTCAAAATATAAACTTAGACAAACCCACATACACAGAGAAACCAAGGATTTAATTCTAACATTGCAGAAGCTACTCATAGTTGGGTGAGTGTCCAACAAAATTATTTCATTTTTTCTTTTTGGACCTTCCCTCTACACACAAATGAGTTAGTGAAAATAAGTCACAGAAATATGTGTCAGGTAAAATATAAATGAAAATAATATTTTTTTAAACACAAGAAAAGAAATCTCATTGTAATTGTCATTGCACAGAAGGATCTGTTATGCATCATATGGGCCTATATGTATATGGCTTTGCCCGTTCAAATGCTCTGTCATCAGCTGGCTCAGTGATATTGGTCAAAAAATTAACTTTTTGAGTTTTAAGTTTTCTCACTTGTAAAAATGTAAGTAACAGTACAAATTTCATATGATTGCACTGAAAAGTAGAGGAAATGCACCAAACAAGGCCTTGGGACATCACTAACAGCTGTCAGGGATTACTGCCATCAGAAAGGAAAGATCCTAGATCTGGAGTAGGAAGAACTAAGTCCAAATTCAAATCCCTATCTGCAGTTTTGAATGAGGATAAGAATGTTTACCTCTTTCAGTAAACAGCATGGGCCTCTCATAGGCTATTACAACTCCCTTTCCTTCCCTTACTTCACCACTTCGTGAATGGCTGCATCAGTAGGCATGCCCCAGGCCAAGACTAAACAATTTAATACTAACATCTCACACATATTTCCAAAACAAAAATCAATGTATATGCAATGTCAATAGGAGAGGAAGAGGTGGACCCTGAAGCTCCTCCAATCTATAGGCTTTATAACCTGCAGAGATTTTTGCCAAACATCTAATAAATGCAAATCTGCTCCAGTGTGACATATGCCCAGTGATGTGCTGTTAATTCCAACTTTCCCTTTGTCAGGAAGCTGCTGGTGTTTGCCCATTTCCACAGGTGAGTGAGGTCAGTACTCCTATCATGGCCTCTACATCCCAACACCAGTTCTTTAATTTCTTGACTTGACTGATTTGCTCAATAAGCATTATAGAGAACCTAAAACATACAGAGTGCAGTGCCAGGCTCCAACAGAAGGGGCCTGTGGATGACTATACATGGATCTTACCTACACTCAAGTACGTACAGTCCAAGTGGGGAATGCAACATATAAAGGAATATGAAATACAAAGGGAACCTGAAAACTGGGGAAAGTCTTAATTGCCAGCAGGCAAAATAGTAAAAACTCAAGTGTTATTTACTTAAAGTATTTTCCATGCTTTCCACTCTCCAAATTTCAAAAATTCCAAGCAGAAAAAAAATTTTAACCCAATTTAATTGATATGTGCTAGGCATTGTAGGGTGCTTAGTAGTATCTCAACTCCTGCAGGCCAGAAGAGGGCAGCAGCACACACATGTGACACCCCCAAGCTGGGACAACCAAAATGTCTCAAGGATTGCCAAAGGACCCAAGGAAGACAAATGGGCCATGTCTGTGTGGAAACACACACACGGAACTATGCATCTGTGGCTATGAACAGGATACACACATGGGTGGAGTGTTATGTATGATCTGTGGGCCAAGACAATCAATTAGAGGAAAAAATTTATAAGTAATTTTTTCCTCTTAGGTTTTCAACGTATTAATCCATTTCCTGAATGCTTACTATGTATCAGGTACATATAGGCAATGGCAGATGGCAGGGACACCTGACAGAAAGTTCTACTGTCAGACTGGGGATGTGGCTCAGTGGTAGAGCACTTCCTTAGCATGCATGAGGCCCTGGGATCCATCTCCAGCATCATGGGGGCGGGCTGGGGGGGCAGTGAAAGCAGCCGTATTGCCATGGGGCTTACATTCAAAACAGAGACAAGCAATAACCAAAATTCATAAATTAATTACACAGTATGTTAGAGGATGAGGTAATGTAAGTAGTAGGAATAAAAATGAAATGGGAAAGGAGGTTAGAGCTTCTGAGAGGAGTGGGAAGAGGGACAAGTTCTAATTCTTAATTCTAGGGGCTTAAACATGACAAGCAAAACCCTTATGCCCAGGTTTTCAGATCATGTATTTATAGGTAACTTCTTGACCATACAATCTAAAAACAAATCTAAATTTCATCAGATTTAATCTTAATAATCAAGGGAATTTACTTATTTTGCTTTAGAACCACAGGGAGAACTCCATCAAATTCAGAGGGGAGCAGCCACACCACCGTCACTAGCTCACTCCTCTGTTCTCTGCCCAACCCAGCTGGTGAACCTTACTCATTCTGAAAAGTTCTATTCTCTGAGGAAAGAACGAGAGAACAAAGCACCTGATTTCCTACCCACTAAGGTTCCTTTCCCCACTAAGGTGATATTAACAGATTATCAACATGAACATGGTGAAATGCTAATGAGAAAAGAGGGGGTGATGAGGAAAAATATGAATTTTATTCTCATAGATCATTTTGCAGGCCTAAACTGATATTTTTTTATATGAGGAAATGCTCTATTTTTTTTTTAAATATTATCTTTTTTTTTATTCTTATTAGGTTTACATGACAGCAGAATACATTTTGATTCATTGTACACAAATGGAGCACAATTTTTCATTTTTCTGGTTGTACACAATGTAGAGTCGCACCATATGTGCAGGCATACATGTAGCTAGGGCATTATTGTCCATTGCATTCCACTATCTTTCCTGCCGCCATGTCCCATGTCCTCTCTTCCCTCCTCTTTAAGCAAAGTTTCTCCATTCTTCCCATGCCCTCTCCCACATTATACATCCACTTATCAGAGAGAACATTCAGCTTTTGGTTTTTTGGGATTGGCTTACTTCACTTAGCATGATGTTCTCCAACTCCATCCATTTACCTGTAAATGCCATAATTTTATTCTTTTAATGCTGAGTAATATTCCATTGTGTATATATACCACAGTTTCTTTATCCTTTCATCTATTGAAGGGCATCTAGGTTGGTTCCATAGTTTAGCTATTGTGAATTGTACTGCTATAAATATTGAAGTGGCTGCATTACTGTAGTATGCTGGTTTTAAGTCATTTGGATATAGATCAAGGAGTGGGATGGCTGGGTCAAGTAGTG
>CM053400.1:168288369-168324599 GCA_028644305.1 Xerus rutilus | reverse complement strand
ATGTTGAACATTTTTTCATATATTTGTTGATTGATTGTATATCTTCTTCTGAGAAGTTTCTGTTCAGCTCCTTAGCCCATTTATTAATTGAGTTGTTTGGTTTTTTGGTGTTAAGTTTTTTGAGTTCTTTATATATCCTGGAGATCAGTGCTCTATCTGATGTGCGTGTGGCAAAAATCTGTTCCCTAAATATAGGCTTTCTGTTCACCTCACTGATTGTTTCTTTTGCTGAGAAGAAGCTTTTTAGTTTGAATCTATCCTATTTATTGATTCTTGCTTTTATTTCTTGTGCTTTAGGAGTCTTGTTAAGGAAGTTGAGGCCTAATGCGACATGATGAAGATTTGGGCCTACTTTCTTCTCAATTAGGTGCAGGGTCTCTGGTCTAATTCCTAGGTCCTTGATCCACTTTGAGTTGAGTTTTTTGTGCATGGTAAGAGAGAGGGGTTTAGTTTCATTTTTGCTGCAGTTTACCCAGCACCATTTGTTGAAGAGGCTATCTTCTCTCCAGTGTATTTTTTTGCACCTTTGTCCAGTATGAGATAACTGTATTTATGTGGGTTAGTCTCTGTGTCTCCTATTCTGTACCACTGATCTACATGTCTATTTTGGTGCCAATACCATGCTGCCTAAACTGATATTAAAAGGCTGGTTTACACTTTATTATGTTGAGGTCCCACTCCGACTCACTGTAAAAATTTTCCTTGTGATTCTTTTTATTAACACACTTCAATTTCCTCCTCCAAAAATTTCTCATCAGAAGCTCTTTTTACCCAATCAACTATACAGTCTACAAGGATGCCACAACAATGAAGACTTAACACTGTCCTGGGAAACATGAAGATATTGGCAAGAAAGAACTGAGTTTTTCTTGAGCTAGACTTTTAATATTCTTTAGAAATCATCCCCACACCCTCCTTTATTATTTATATATCAATATTCACTTTTAATTTATTCTTTTTTTGAATATGTAAACTAAGTTGACCAGGCTGGCCTCAAACTCCTGCCTCAGCCTCCCAAGTTGCTGGGATTACAGGCATGCACTACCATGCCTAGCTTAATTTATTTTCTTTCTTGACACTATACACACACACACACACACACACACACACACACACACACAAGCGCGCGCACACACACGCACTACAATGAACCTGAGAGTGCACATGTCCCCTTGATACACTGATTCCATTTCCTCTGGAAATATACCCAGGAGTAGGATTGCTGGATCACATGGGTAGTTCTATTTTTAACTTTTTAAAGCATGTCCATGCTACTTCCTGTAATGGCTGTACTAATTTACATTTCCACCAACAGTATATTTCAAGGGCTCCTTTCCCTGCATATCCTGGTATAGAAACTGCCTTTATAATTTAAGCACTAGAGATAGTATAATTAAGTATACAGTTTCAATAGTTCTCACTTTAATCATTTTTACACTTTTTCATTTTTTTAATCTGTCCTCCCTTTATTTTGGATTAGCCTCTATATATTAGAGAAAACATTTGATTTTTGACTTTTGGGGTCTTGGCATGATAGTCTCCCAATTCCATCCATTTACCAACAAATGCCATAAAGTCATCCCTCTTTATAGCTGAGTAATACTCGTATGTGTATGTGTGTACGCACTACATTTTCAATTTCGATTTTCTCCTTCCTCATTCATCCATTGAGGGGCATCTAGGGTGGCTCCATAGCTTTTCTAGCAGAGGGGAACAGGTACACCAGTGACCAACAGCAAGCACAGGGGCACTTCAGAGCCTGCGTCCTGAATTTCTGCAACTTTAGAATCAGCCAATTCACAATACTGCACCCTTCAAGAATATAAACGAACCTAATGATAACTTTGATTATATAAATTACTCCTTAACTTGAATGATCATTGTTAACTTAATAGCCAATCCATTTGAATTTTTTTCATCTAATGGTTTAATAATATTTTGCTTTTATAATTGACTTCAGTTATAGAAGTGATATAGGAAACACAAAAACTTACTTCTTATGGTTATTGTTATTTATACTGCCATCGTGGCCACCATCACCATTAGAACCAACTACTTCTAATTACTGCTTCTATCCAATAATATAATTAGAAATAAAGTACAGAGGCAAGGCCAAAGGGATTTAACAAGAGTCTAATAAAAGGAAACAGTTCTCTAGATGGAGAAATGTACTACAACATAGTGAAAATCCACATGGTGAATCTTCCTAAGGAAAAAGCCTTGAAAATATCAGGTGGGTTGTACTAGCATATCAATCAAATCATTAAGTAAGTAATTTTCAAGACATTTTTAATGTAAAAGCAAAATGCCTACTCCTTTTTCCTAAAATAAGGTGATGCGTGATAAGGCAATGGATGATCACAAATTTCTGAGGTTTTTTTCCTCTATACTTATCAAATTTTTAAGTTTAAGACTGTCAGGAGTAGAATTGGAATATTACCTCCAAAGCACCCAGACTCCCAACTATCCTCTCAACTAAATGGTTAACCTTTGCAAATGATGAGAAGTCAACTCTGCTTGAGGACACAAATGTCCAGGACTGCCTCACGTTTCACTCTGATGTTCCTTCCTTACCAGCATTAACTCTAAAGTAACTAACCATCATTAAATGAAAACTGTGCTTCTTGGTTAGGTGGGAACTAAAGCAAGAACAAAGGAAACAGATCTAAATACTAATTTTCAATACATTAAAGAACAGTATATACACATAAATGTGCATATTTTTTTCCTCCCAATCAATTTGCTGTATCACTTCCATCATCAGGGCTGCGAATGGCTACATGAGATGATAGAGGGCACAGTGGGATGAGATAAGGCTGGTGGACAGACACTGGGTCACAGATAGAGGGAGTGGCTCCGGTGCTCTACTACACAGGAGGATGACTGCTATGTAATATATAGTCATCTATAATGTATAGATAATATACTATATTTTTTTCAAAAAGCTAGAAAGGATTTTGAATGTACCACAAACAAATGATAAATGTCTAAAGAGATAGGTATGCGTGACCAGAACATTACACAATGTTTTCACACATATGTACATATGGTAACCCTAAAAATATGTACAATTTTTAATGTTGTCAATTAAAAAAGACGATGGGAATGTGATAAAAGTAAAAAGATAAAAATTAAATAAAAAAGACAATGGAACAATGTGTCATGTCAAATATTAATTTTTTTCTATAAAAATTTTGAGGTTTGGTAGTTTTGTTTTTTATGTAATTTGTCCATAAGAAACTCATTTAATTTACAATTGGCTATGATTTGGTTTCTTGGGAATTGTCATATACACTTGGAAATTCTTGTGAAGAAGAAAGCACACCAACAAATTGCTTGGAAACATGACATTTTCTTGAGTTTTTAAGTAAATTTTTAAAATAGACAAATTATACTTTATACTATTTAATGATATTAAATGAAGATTCATTAATTTGTTAAACACACTGTGCTCCTAACAAGCTCTTGCTAAACCACCCCAGTGAGGAGTGCCCTACGCTTGCTCTATGTAGAGAATTTTCGTCATCTATCTCCTGCTTGTAAGCATTCAAACCCAGTTTCATAAGCCAGTAGTTCTCAGAGTATGATCCCGGAACCCTTTCAGGGAGTCCATAGGTCAAAACTATTTTCATAATAATTTTAAGGTGTCATTTGTTTATTTTTCTTTATTCCATTTTTTTTTACCATATTGGGCATTTGTACAGATGGCACAAAAGCAGTTGTGAAAAAAACTGCTGGAGACTTAGCATAAACCAAATTGTACTAGTATAAGTCACTGTATTACCCACCATGCAGTGGTGGTAAAACAGATGCCAATTTCACTTAAGAATGTCCTTAATGAACTAGCACAACTTATTAAGTTTATTAAATCTCAACTATAATCATATAAGGCACATCCTTTAA
Organism: Xerus rutilus; assembly: GCA_028644305.1. NCBI lineage: Eukaryota > Metazoa > Chordata > Mammalia > Rodentia > Sciuridae > Xerus > Xerus rutilus. The sequence goes on along the minus strand of CM053400.1, from coordinate 168,320,696 downwards.
TAGTTTGTGATGAAATACGAAGTGTGTATAAAACATTTCTGCTGTATATCAAAGAAATGTGGCTGTCTCAGGAGAAAGACTTGGAAATTGCCTAGGTTGGAAGCTAGATGAGCTGCTTTTTCTTCCATACCCTTTTGAATGGGAAGAATGATTGACAGGCAAATTGGGATCACTGACACTTGGGTATCTGGCAGACATTTTCTTGAAAATGAATAAACTGAGCCTGTAATTTCAGAGACAACAACTAACAATATTTGTTGCTAATAAGAGTTTTAAAGAAAAAAATAGAATTTTGAAGAATTTGTGTTCACCCTTCTGCGAATTTATGACTTTTTTGATAAGATCAGTGGTGACATTAATTATTTGCAGGCTTGTAACACCTTTTTCAGTTTCCCATTGTTCTTCATTTTATTACGTCCCATTAAGATGGTGAGCTCTGTGAAGGGAAAAACTACTTAATTCTTGTGTCCTCTTAAGGACTATAACTCAATTATACAGGGAACAATCATGGAATAAATATTCATTGACTACCTTATTATTCTGACTGTTGGTATTAATTAAAATATGTATATGTATATTTATGTGTGCCTTTGTTATGTATGTGTACATGTATTGAGTTCACAAATATTCTGTGCTCCTGGTGACTGCATCTCTCAAAGCTCTTTAGCTCATTTTTCCTCATATAACTTACTTGCAATTTGCCTTAAATTAGCTTTCCTCGGTAAATGAAAAACTATGTATTTGCTACAACACTGATCCAAATAATCAAAGTAAGCAATCCATTTTTTTAATAAATATTTAATAACTATGGTTCTAAAGCAGAGGTTGGCAAACTACAGTCTGTGAGCCAAATCTGGCCCACTGGCTGTTTTTGTAAATAAAGTTTTATTGGACTACAGTCATTCCCACTCATTTGCATACATATGGTGGCTCTGACACTACTACAGCAGAATTACAAGAGTTTATGAGACTGCATGGCCCACATATCTTTGAAAATATTTGCTATATAGTTCTTTATAAAGTAACTGCAGACCCCTGCTTAAGAACACAACCCTTTTGAAAAATTGTGATTACTTTTGTTTTTAAATTATACAAAGTATATTGTGTTTTATATCAAAATATACTTCTTATTTAAAATCAAATGAAACAAATATAGAACTCTGTAGCTAAAATACTCAGGCATTTTCAATGTAAATCCTAAAAAATCTAAATTCCCAAGGGGTATATGTCCTAGTTCTTCTTTCTTATGGCTTAAGATGTTATTATGACTTTAATCCAGGCCTACCTACCAAAGTCAAATATCCATTACCACCAAATCAGGCTAGGCAGAATTAAAAGTTTTAAAGGCCACACACCAAAAAGATGGGAACTTCTGCAGCTAGCCATGAGTGAATACCTGGCATAGCACTGAAGCCAGAAATAGGCAGGCAGGCAGTGTAGATAGGTATATCAAGTCAGGTTGATATACCTATCAATTCCCAGCACCAGACCACAAAAAGAAAACAAACTATTCATATATAAACCACAGAGTAAAAGGACTGGAAAAAATAAACTAAGCCCTACTGATTTATAGGACAATATTAAATAGCCTAACACATTACTGGAATCATAGGAATAATGGATAGAAAGGAAAAAATCCTTCAAGCAACAGTAGCAGAAAGGTTCCCAAAATTCAATCCACAAAACTCAAAGAATATCAGACTAGATAAACAAAGACAATCACACCAAGGCCCATTACCAATTGCTCAAAACCAGTGAATGGCATTAAGAACAAAACAAAAAGGCTACGCAGCTCTCCTCTATATGTCATATAAAATAAAACAACTCTAATCCAAAGAAAGTAGGCAATGTGTCTCCAGATTTTCTAATTGAAAAAAATAATGTGAATAAAGTTCATCAAAGTTGAACTTCTCTCACTTTGTAGACAGCTTCCTTTGCTGGTATCCCTAGCATTAGCTTAGTCCACCTGCTGGATAATCAAGAATGAACAATCTGGAAAAGAACAATATCACAACATATTTACAGACCTTAGTGTTAGGTCTGGTCAGGGTCTAAGATGTTCAATTAGGGGAACCGGTCAGCAGCTGCTAAGCGGAGCTACAAGCCAGATGTGATGTCACTAGTAGACACGCCTCCTGTCAATCAGCGAGTTTTCCTGACCTATCCAGGAAAGACTCTGGCCTTCTCTTCCTGCCCTCAAGCCCTCCCCCTTCCTGACCAGGCTTTCTTGAAATTCTCTGTGCTCGGAATCTCCAGCGCCATTTCTCCCTCTCGGGCGTGTATTCCAATAAAGCCTTGCCGAGTGGCTTAAATTCATCTTCTCCCTGGTCGTCTAATCTTTACACTTAGAGTTCACAAATGTCACATACTTTGGGAACTGCATGGCCCATGAGGTCAGAAACTTTCACATCTTTGAACTATTTCTAGTGCAGTCTCTAATGAAGCACAAGCACAGGACACACAGGAACGAGTCAGTCCAGTTCACCCTCAGTACACTGGCATGTGACTGCAGGACAAAGCATAAAAACAGATGTACAGAGGGACTGAATGACTGTCGCAGGAATATTCAAAAGATATCCTTAGAGTAATGCTACCATACAATGTTACTACAAAGTAGCCATAAAAGAAACATGCTTTAGGGGTTGGGGATTTAGTTCACTGGCAGAGTGCCTGATTAGCACATGCAAGGCACTGGGACCAATTCTCAGCACAGAAAGGAAAGAAAGGAAGGTAGGAAGGGAGGAAGGAAGGAGGAAGGAAGGAGAGAAGGAAGGAGGAGAGGGGAGGGGAGGGGAGGGGAGGAGAGGGAAGGAGCTTTAAGTTTTACTTACTCTGAGTTTCCACAAGATCCAAAGCCACACTAGACACTGTGTCCATTCCAGAGCTGATACAGGATTGGAAGGTTTTTAAGGAGGAGAGAGCAGACTCTACACCACTGAAGGATATGAAACCAGTTGATCCTGAACTTGAACTGGAACGCCCTGGCATCTTGGATTACCTAAATTTTAAACACAGTAATAAGAGTTGTATGTCAGAAAAATAACCATATATGAAAATAGAAGAGCTATAAACAATCATATGACTACATTCAATATCCATGTGCCATACTATTATCTATATTCAGTGTCTCTTGAGAGTACACCAGAGCACCATGCCATCATTTGGGCCACCAAACACAGATGTGCACAATACAGAAGGAAGGTAACTATCTTCATTTTTAAAGCAGGTAGAATACCCTCTCCTAAAAGATTTTTTGATTCTCTGAAGAATTCAGTAACAGCCTAAAACATAAACAGGTTAGAAAAAATAAGACTATCCATGATGCATTTTTCAAAAATAATAATAATAATAATAAAAACCTAAGCTGGTCACAGTGGCACATGCCTGTAATCCCAGCATTTTGGGAGGCTGAGGCAAGAAAATTGCAAGTTCAAAGCCAGCCTCAGCAATCATGAGGCACTAAGCAACTCAGTGAGACCCTGTCTCTACATAAAACACAGCATAGGGCTGGGGAAGTGACTCACTGGTTGAATGCCCCTGAGTTCAATCCCTGGTACCAATAATAAATAAATAATAATAATAATAATAAGTAAATAATAATAATAGAAGCCTAAAAAGGCAGGATTTTGAAAATCTGTAATTTTTAATTTATCTGACATATACACACTTTGAGTTCCAAAAACTAAAAATTATCTGGCAGCTTCTCTGAGTTCTAGCAGATTTATAAATGATTTATAAACTTGGGAGACCCCAGATTCAGTAAAAGCAAAATTTCTGTGTAGATTTCTCATCTTCTGTTAATTCATCCATTTTAACAGATTCAGTTATTACCTCATAATAAACTCCCTAAACTCTAATTTCAACCACGCAATCTTTAAGCTTTGGACATCTTTATGTAAAGGTGCCTACAGAAAGACATCTTTGCTTAATTCTGAAACCATCTGAAATCCAATTCACTGAAACCAACTAGAAATTAGAATCCACATAGGCTTACTAGGCTGGGAGGCTGGCTGTTCCTAAGGCTGTACGGTAAGAGCAAGACATTTGCCTAGAATCAGACAGATATAACATGAATTCAGACTCTGCAATTTTACTACTGTGTGACCACAAGCAAACTGCACGTCCTAGAAAAGGAATGGGAAGGAGTCATCACGGCATGGACTAGCATCTGGCACACAATTAATCAGCATGAGAACCTGCCCTTTCTTTCTTAGTAGAGAGTTGTGCACTATCTCTGGCATTTCCTCCTCTCCGTGACGACCATCTTTATCTCACACTTGCACTACTGTAGTTTCTCAATTATTTCCTTCTGAATTAGGTTCATTCACTCATTTCCACAAATAGGTATTAAGGGTCCTACATGTCCATCTTTAGACTCACTAAAAAAACACTGGGTACAGTGACACATAAGATGCTGATTTTTATTTCTGAGGTTTTAGTTTAGTGCATTATCCACAATGCAACTCACTGACAATTCAAACAATTCAGTTAACAAATATTTAATATAAGAACCTCCTTAAGTGCATGGTACTTCTAGCATGGGAATGTCATAGTTTTCAAGATAAGTGCTCGTAAGACCCATTTTCAAGCACTACGTTGTTTTTTCCTTCAGTGAAAACCTACCATATGTCAGGTACTATTCTAGACCCTAGAAATATTCCACCTCTTGTCCCCAGAGCTCACAATTGAGCAGGGGAGAGAAGGAGGGAGGGAGGGAGACAGAGTAAGAAAGAAAAGAAGAGAAAGCAAGCAAGCAGTGTGGGAGTTACTGAAAAGTGGAGGCATCAGTAACGCTGAACTTCGCCTTAGGTGATCAGACACCAAGATGAACTGATCTTACACGATAAAGGAAGAAATTTAATGGATGGAGAGAAAAAACATTCAAGGAGAAGAAAAGGAATATAGGAATAAAGAGCAAAAAGATAGCTGCAAAGGATATACAACTCTGTATGACTATTTGAATTTTCCTCATTACAGAAAAATAATGCCCTTCTATGACTCGTCTCTACAAATTTCCAACTCTTCCTCCTCCATCTTCTCCACAAACTAAAAATCTCATTTCCTATTTCACTGATGAAACACAAACAGATGTTTTACAAGTTCCCACTGCTTGCCTCCTCCTCTCTTTGTCTTCCTTCTTATTTACAGGAATAAACTGTGCCTGCTCTGTGGCAAGCCAACCCCCATCTCTTATCCCCTAGAGCCTTCCCTTCTCTACACACTGTCCCAGTAATTCTCCCTGCTCTCCAGATTCCCTACAGCAAACAAATAAACCATTATTTCTCTCACTTTAAAGAAAACATCCTCCCACTTTCCCTTCACCTTATTCCATGGTCACCATCCCCATTTCTCTGCTCACTCTCACAGCATTATCTAAAAACTCCTTCTTAGAGTTTTCTGTCTTCAAACCCTCTCCTCTCATTCTCTCTTGAACCCACTCCTACCAGGCCTCCACCCCTACCACTTGGCTGCAACTGCTCTTACAAAGGTCATTACTACACTCCCTATCTCCTTTGACCTATCAATCAACAGCATCTGACAGTTAATCATCCCTCCTTCCAGGTTCCTATTCTCTGCTGGTTCCTCTGCATCTGCCTGAGCTCCATGGGATGGAGGGCCTCAGGATTCAGACTTTGTTCTCTTATTCTTCTCCATCTATATCAAACTCAAGTACAACCCTGCCTCAGGGCCATTCTTCTGTTTCCTCTGCCAGGATACCTGTCCCCTAAATATCTACATGACCACCTCCCTCACTTCCCTAAGGTCTACCTTCAAATGCTGCCACATCAGTAATGCCTCCCCTGGATGCCCTATGCAGAACAGCAAGCGCTCCCTATCTCCATCAGATTTCAGGTCATTCCCTCTTCTTCCCCTGTTCTATCTTTCTTCATGTTTATGGTATCTAGTCCCCAGTTAGACTACAAGTTCCTAAGGACAAAGATTTTCTGTTGTGTTCACTGCTTTATTTCATGCACCTAAAATAAGTGGCACAAATAGCCATTCAGTAAAGCTATAGTGAAAGAACAAATGAGTGAAACACCATATGTGTACCCCCGACACCTAAAATAGTGCCCCTCTCCCTCCCAAATCCTAACGCTGGCAAATCCTAATGCTGGCATGCCCAGGGCTTAGTGCCCTAGTCACCTCTCTTCTCTATCCTCTCCCAACCACCCAGGGCTCCCAGCCAGTCCCATTCCATGTAACTACTATCAACAAGAACACTGAACATGCAACACCTCCCTTCCTACTTCCCTACCCACTCTCAAAGCTCTTCCTTTTATGTAGCAGGTTCCATCTTACTAAATAGCAACTCTATCCTTCTACTTCTTGAATCAAAAACCTTGGCCATAATCAATCCTTCTTTCATATCCAAAATCAAACTCATCAAAATTTTTGTCAGCTCTATAGTCAAAATATGTCCAGAATCCAACCACTCTCACCAATTCTACTGTTACCACCAGATTCAAGCCAATACCCTTTGTGTTTGTCAGCTTTTTGTTGATATGATTAAAACATGTGACAAGAACAATTTAGGGGAGGAAAAGTTTATTTTGGGCTCATGGTTTCAGAGGTTCAGCACATGGTCAGCCAAATCCATTGCTCCAAGCCCAAGTCAAGGCAGAACATCATGGAGAAATGGTGTGGTGGAAGAAAACTGCTCAGATTCTTAAAACTTTACCTTAAAAATGAAGACCTGAAGCAAACATGGTAAAATGCTATAGATGTTAAAATCTGGGATCAAAAAAGGATTCTCATTATATTATCTTCTGCAGTTTTAAAATTCACACCAAAAGAGAGAAAATATGAATATAAATTAAAAACCCAAAGGTAATTTTTAAACATGCGCGTTTTGGTGAAAGAGGGTGCTTATTTACAATCCCACCTTATTGCTTCGAACAAGATGGATTATTTTATACAATATAAATAAAAATGTATCTGATAACATGTGAAAGTATAAAATCTTTAAAATCATGGGGCTGGGATTGTAGCTCAGTGGTAAAATCATGGGGCTGGGATTGTAGCTCCCTTCACATGGGTGAGGCCCTGGGTTCGATCCTCAGCACCACATAAAAATAAATAAAATAAAGATATTGTGTCCATCTACAACCAAAAAAATATTTTAAAAAAAACTTTAAAATCGGAGTCAAAACTCAGAAATTAAAGGGAAAACCAGGTATATGAGAGAGAAGGCAGTAATGCAGGCTCTAGGATTCTACATGGAAATACATTTGTAATACAAATTTTGCTGTGAACTTCCTTACAATCAAAACAAAAGTGAAGGTTACTTTTCCCATGAAGAAAAAAAGTTCACCAGGAACATAGGAAAAATAAAGCTTTCCGTGGCAACTAAGGCAGTATGGATTATCATATGCGATGAGAAGAGTTATGTTTAAAAAATTCTCAATAATATCCTTATAATAAATGCAATAGAAAACTTTCTAGGACTGTTTAGTAAAACTATTCCTCAGGGTAGGCTAAAGACAGCACACTTGTGACAGATATCAGTTAGTTCCTCACCCAAGCCATTTCCTCAGCTACCTGTTTGACCACTGCGCTTCACAGTTTTCCTTGCATTTAGGTGTGGCCTATGACTGTACTCATGGCAATGAAATATGAGCTGTTTCCAAGCTCAGTCCATAAAAAATATTTTCTACATTTTATCCATGCACACACTCTCCTGTTTGGTAGATGATGGGCTAGTGCCCTTATAAGAAGAGACCTGCCAGGCATGATGGCACACACCTGTAATCCCAGCGGCTTGGGAGGCTGACACAGGAAGATCACAAGTTCAAAGCCAGCCTCAGCAACTTAAGGAGGCCCTAAGCAACCCTACAAGACCCTGTCTCTAAATAAAATATAAAAAAAGGGCTGGGGATGTGGCTCAATGGTTAAACATCCCTGAGTTAAATCTCTGGCACCAAAGAGAGAGAAAGAGAAAGAGAAAAAGAGAGAGAGAGAGAGAGAGAGATTGATTCCAGGGTTCTCTTCCTCTGTATCATGTGAAGACACAGCAAGAAGGCAGCCATCTGCAAGCCAGGAAGAAAGTCCCCACCTGAATCCAACCACTCTACCTAGCATCATGATCTTGAACTTCAAGCCTCTGGAACTGTAAGAAATAAATTTCTGTAGTTTAGGTCACCTAGTCTATGGTATTTTGTTATAACTGTCTAAATTAAAACATAATTTATATGTAAGAGTTAATGCAATCCAGAATAAAGAGAAAGCTACCACACAGTAGTTATCCTTTATTTGTTTGAATGGGAAACTCACATTACTCCAGTGAAACTTCACACCTACAGAGAACTCAGAAAAACTCATGACCTTTTGTTGTTTGGACTGAGAAGCAAAGAGAATAAATGGAAAAGAAGATGGAGTACACATACTTTTTTCCAATTCTTCCCAACAAGTAAAACTAAGTCTGCATACCAAAGGCAACCTCTTCTTTCCCTGACTCAAACACCTTCTCTGACATGATTTTTCAGTCACTCTATTTTGTGAAACACTACTATGTTCCATGATGTTCAGTGCTTCACAAATAGCAAGAGCTCAGAAATTACCCCCTAAACGATGAATCAACCAACCATCTGCCTCAGTCAGACCCTAATCATTCTTCTTTCATTCTCTTCTTCACATACACTATTCATAATTCCAGCTCAAGACTGTTCATCCTGCTCGCACCATGAGAATACTCTCCCCTCTTTACTTCTCAGTCTGCCCCATTCTTACCCATTCGCTAAGGTCTAAATGCTTGTGTTCCCCTGACCAAAAGGTATATGTGGAAAACCTAATGCCAAGGTATTAGGGCTTTGGGGAGGTGATTAGATCCACCCCCCTGAATGGGATTAGTGCCCTTATAAAGGACTCTTCAGAGAGCTGCCTTATCTCACTACCAGCAAGAACCCAGCAAGTAGGTATCACCTATAAACCAGGAATTAGGGTCTCACCAGGCACTGAGTCTAATGGCCCCTTGGAATTCTGAGCCTCCAAAATTGTAAGAATTAAGTTTTTGTTGTTTATGAACTACCCAGTTTATGGTATTTTGTTACAGCAGCTGAATTGACTCTGACACCTTCATGCATTCACTTTCTCTGACATGAGTATAGCTTTTGTAGTCACTTTGTCCATCCCCCAGGGTACATTTAGCAATATCTGGAGAAATTTTTGGTGGCTGTATTGGGGAGGGGGGCAGTACTAACATCTAGTGGGCAGAGGCCAGGGAGGGTACTAAACACCTTAGCTGCACAGAACAGCTGGTCACTAAAAAGAATCATCTACCCCCAAATGTCCACAATGAATTGATTTAAATCAACCTCTTCTTGGTCCCCAGGTAACAGCAATCTTTATGTTCCCTTGGAGACCTATGATCTCCAAGACAGTTCAAAACAAAGGTATGTATTTTCTGAGGTCTTCCCTTGCATGCTATTTTGCCTCCCCTGACAAGCCTGGAATATTCTTCATATTCTTTGATTTTCCATTCGATAATAACTCAGTTCTCTTTCTTTAGCCACATGTACACATATATTTTCCTCCCAACAATGCTCTCTTTCCCGCACTGTTCCTATCATTCTTCCTTGGATTGTCCCATTACCTTGTAATGGAATGCCAATATCATCTATCCCCTGGAATCTCTTTCCTGCATCCTGCCCCTGTGCTCTTATCAAGCCGTCAGTTCTTAAGGGAAGAATTGAAAACTGTACTTCTGTCACAAGAGCATCTGAGATGCTCCACCCTGAATGTAGCTGCACGCCCCAACCTGGAATAATTTATCCCTTCTTTGAACATCCACTGCATTACTTTTAAGGCACATGTATTTTTATTTGCATCATAGTTGCATATACTTTATGACCCTGCTAAACTAAAAAATTTTTTTAAATATTAAAGTATAGGAGCTGGGATTGTAGCTCAGTGGTAGAGCGCTTGCCTCGCATGCGTGAGGCCCTGGGTTCGATCCTCAGCACCACATACAAAGCAATAAAATAAATTTAAAAAAAAAATTAAAGTATACATAAAATTTTACCATCCTAACCATTTTTAGGCGTATAGTCCAGTAGTGTTAAGTACATTCATTGTTATATAACCAATCTCCAGAATTCTTTTTATCTCACAAAACTGAAACTTTACAACTATTAAACAACTCCCATTTCCCAGCCTCCCAGTCCCTGGAAACCACATTCTACTTTCTGACTCTGACCTTGACTACCTTCTGTACTTTATATACATGGAATCATATAGCATTTCATTATATTATATGATTAATAATTGGCCCTGTTGGTGGGGCCAATTATTAGTGGAAAAATAAAAATGCCTCTCTACTCTTGTCTCTTCTCACCTAACTGTAGAGCACCACCATAGACTCAGAGTAAACACTTTGTAGACAGTGTGCTGGCCTCCTCTAAGTCCCTAGTAGCCTGTGTCTCCTTTTTCAGCCCGCCAAGAAACATCTTTCTCTCTGAAGCCTTCTCTTATTCAGGTAGTTCCTTGTTCCCTCTCTCCTGCAACCACTACTCCTAGCACGCACAGTACACACACACTTCTATTATAAAACGTATCACAGCTATTTGCTCACATGTCTGTGGTTCCTGCACCCTGGGAGTTCCCTAAACTAAAATGCTGACATATTCTAGAAGATGTTAAACAGCTCCTCATACAAAATAGGCGATCAATAAAGATTTGTTGAAAGTTAGGAAAACAATACCACCACCATTTCTAGGTCACCTACAAGGTACCCTAAACGGTTCCCAGGCGCCTGGTTCTCACTACCGCTAATCCTGACCTCGGTCTACAGAAGCGAAAAGGAAACTGATACCCCGAAACTTTTATTGGAAACAACGGCTCCTGGCCCTGTTTTTAAAGCTTGTTCAAACCAGATTAATTCCTGGTCCGTCTGTCTGTCTGTCTGTCCCCTTCTTCCCCGCCACACACATCGCGGAAGGATAGAAAGACGGCGTCTGCCACCAGAGTACAAGGCAGCAGGCCCCCTGAAGTGAGAAGGGCCAGGACGGCAGCCCGGGCTGGCCGACCCAGGGCAGGTCCCTGTGGAGCGCCCAGAGGAAGGCGACAACTCCCAGAGGAAGGCGACAATTCCCGCCGCGCTGGCCACTACCGCCTCACCTGGCTGCGCCACCTGCCTTGGTCTGCTGCACCTGGCGTCCGCACGCTCGGACCCCAACACCTCTTCGCAACCCCGTCAGTCGGTCGCTGCAACGGCCAGCGCGGGCTCCTGCGTCATCAGCCTTCGCCAGCGAGAGGGTCACGTGACGTCCCTCCCTGCTCTCCGCCTCTTCGGTCATGTGACGGCCTGGGGAGACAGGGGCGGAAGCCGGGGTCCGGCCACCTCAAGATCTGGGGTCGGGGGCAGGAAGGGACCCTTGCGAAGCTGGACGGTGGGAGCGGGCCGGGGACCCCTCGCGCGACCGCCGGCCCTGCGCGTGCGCGGCTGAGCGGGCCGCTGACAGGTGAGCCGGGCGGGGCGCGCGCCCTCCTTTCAAGTCCCGAGTCCACTCCCGGCCCGGGCTGGGCCGCGCAGCCGAGGGGCTTCTGTCGCGAGGCGTGCGGTCTGGAAGGGGACCTGGGAAGGAGGGCTTAGGGGCTTCCTGCGGCAGGGAACTGCTGTCCACCTCTTCAGCTCCACTTGGAAATCATTTTGCACACTCCTTTGGCGCTCTGGGAGAGACTGCTGCCGGAAGCTGTGGCTGCTTGACCCCCATCCTTGCAAGTGTCCGGAGGCAATGCTGTGCGGATGTGGCCGTTCCTCCAGAAAACCAAGTGATTGGTGAGGGCTCTTACGTGGGTTCTAGTTCTCTCTTGGGCTGTGAGCCTGGGCAAGTCTTTGCTCCTCTCTTGCTTCCTAATTCCCTCACCTGTAACATAGTGATGCCAAAGTCCTTTGCGTTTCGAACAAAATGTTCCCTAGCTCCTGATTCCTGTACGGTTGCCCAAGAAGAATAACTAAATAAATTGCACAGAGCCAGTTATGGAACCTGGTATTCAAGTGCATGGAGCTCCCTCCAACGGAGGTGAAGAGGGCCGGGAAGGCGGTGAGGGACACATGTTTACTTCCTCTGCCCACAACTGGGGATACCTTCCCTACTTGTCCTTCACCTGTCTCTCTTAGTATTCAAAAATCGGGCTAGAATGATCAGGCTCATTTCCGAACTTTTCTGGAAGAGATTTGCCTCTCACATTTATCTTGTCCAATGACCATTATATTTTGTTCAGGATAATGGATTTGTGGAGACCAGTGCTTCCTTATTTATGGAACTGAGGTTTTGTGGAAGGATAAAATTAGACTGTCTTTTTTTATCCTTTGAGTAGGATCAACAGTGCTTTGTCCTGGACAATTTAATTTACTTAAGAACTTTTTGTTCTGTATTATTTGGTGTGTGATGATGTCATGCTTTATTCTTGAAAGCAAGGTATCTTTCTCCAAGTGAAATCCCAGTCCCATTCCAAATTCTTAGAAATGGAGTTACTACCACTTTATAACTTGTGAAATAATAATAAGGTTTCCATTTCATGCCAATAGAAAAATAGTACAACCTATATGGAGAAGACTGGTCTTTGTACATTTTCTTCATCTCTTGCACCAAGACAACTTCTCAAAGAATTATCTGATATAGCTTCTCCTACAATGTTTATTTACAACTCATTCTAGAGTAATTTTTTTAAAGACTCAACTAAGACTTCATGGTCATTGTAATGTGATTAGGCATCTAATGATGATTTTCTTCATTCTGTTCTGAAGAATGGTCCAATCTTTCATCCAATGGTTTACTAAATACTCTAGCCAAATAATATTCATGCAAGTTGTGGAAGTTCTGTTCATTACATAAAAAATCTAAGTAATTCAAGGTAGGGGGTCTAGTACACAATATGTAACTTACATGTGATAATGTAACTAAGTGATTTCCTTCTTTCAGTTAATCTGGTTTTAACTTGAGTCTTCAAAATTTTCACAAGAAATACTTGCATTATGGAGATAGAAAACTCAGTTGTTCTACATGAGGTGAGGCAGATGACAATGAGTTTAATTTCACTGAAAGTATATTAAATGTAAGCCACATTTTGCTTTTACATTAAAAATTTAACACAAACATTTATTTTATAGAATTTTAGATAAGGCAATTAGCCTAGGTAATAAAGATCCGTAACACTTATTTTTTGATTGCCAGACACATTTGATTCTTTTCTTATAGTGATCTTTTAAAGGTATCTACAGTGTGATTCTTGAGTGAAGGTCTAAGGATTAAAATAAGAAATTGACACACAATTGACTTGTGTCGTCATCCCAGGCCTGAACTTTCCTGAATGTGTCCTACTGAGCATGCAGGTGCTGAGTGTATCTGTCTGGCTGGTGGGAGAGCTGGTTTAGGCAGTTTTCTCCAGGTCCCCATTATCTGCCCTATCCTAGTATCCAAAATCTGGTAGCAGTTATAATTTGGCCTTATCTTCATGAATCTAGAGTTTCATCCTGCATAGACCTCCTGGATTAGTTTGACTTCAGAGGAACTCAGCAGGTGACTGTGTCACCCATTGTCCATTATTTTCACTTTTTTCCTCTCTCATTTCCCAAGCTAGACCACATCAGTGCAGAAAATAACATGAAATTCAGCCTGTTAGATAGCACTTTGATTTAACAAGCAGTCATCACAGAGAAAACTAAAAGGACTTGTGAATAATTTATGCCTTAATGTGTATTATATGCATAGCCTCATAAGAGAGCATTCTAGATAGCTATAGGTACTTGTTAGCAGTGCTTGCTCTCAGACCCAATCTGGTCCACATCCACTGATCTCTTTCTGTCCCTTGCTCATTCTGCTCCAGCCACATTAGCCACCTTGCTATTCTCTAAGCACAACTAGCACATTTCTGACATGGGGCCTTTGCTCTTACTTTTAACCTCTGTGTGGAATGTCCTTCTGGATCAGATCTTTACATTTTGCTGCATGGTTTTGTACCTCACAGCCTAGTGCCTTAGGATGATAAACATTTATGAAGTCACAGCTTCTGTGGTCAGGAATTAGGAGTATGGCCAAGCCAGCCAGATGCCTTTGCTCAAGGGCTCTTGGGAGGTTGCAGTCAATCTGTGAGCATGGGCTGTAGTCTTATGTGCAGGTTCCACTTTGGGTTGAGGGGGATCCGCTTTCAAACTTGCTTATGTGGTTGTTGGCGAACTTTGGTTACCTATGACACAGGCTCTTCCACAGGGCACTCTCATTTGCTGCAACCACTTCCTTCCTCAGAACTAGCAAGCTAGAAAGGGCACCCACACCAGACATGGTGACACATGCCTATCCCAGCTACTCAGAAGACTAAGGCAGGAGGATCCCTTGAGCCCACAAGTTTGAGACCAGCCTGGGCAACATAGGGAGACCTATCTTAGAAATTAATAATAATAATAAAGTGCTCAAACCAGTCACAGTCTTTTATAATCTAATCTCAGAGATGTTATCTTTCACTGCTATCATGTTCTGTTCTTCAGGAAGGACTCAGTAAGTCAACCCACACGCAAGGGCAGGGGCCTACCTAGTGTATGAATACCAGGAGGCAGGTCTTCAGAGATCAACTTAGAAGCTGTGAGCCATACCCAGACACCCTCATTGCTTACTCTCCTCCTGACTTCTGCTCAGATACCATCCTATCAGAGAGGCCTTTCCGAACTCTCCATGTAAACCTGCCCTTGCTCCGTCCTGCTACCACACTTTTCTTCGTAGCTCTTACCGCAGCCTAATGTCCAGTTATTTGTTTTCCCTTTCCCACTGTCATGAGTGTGTAGGCATCATGATAACAAGGACTTAGTTTTGTTTTCATTGGTGTATCCTCAGATCCTAAAGCAGTGTTGGCCCATAGTAGTTACTCGGTAAATATTTGTTGAATGAATGAATTTGTATCACTAAGAATGCTTTTACCAGATAACCTAAAACCCCATGAACAGTAGGGTAAACCACAAAGCAATGCATTGAATAAGGATTACAGATCTGTACAGATGTGTAGTTTAACAATTAATCAGCAGTTCAGTGACATCAACAAAAACTAAGATTCTGTCCTTCCACACCACAGTCTGCAGGTTCTTGGCTTTTACCCCTTCGTCTTATTACCTCTTGGTCTTGGCTACTGCAGCTCCAGGCATCATATGGTCATTGAACCACATCAATGGCAAGAAGCAGGAGAATAACCAGGGCAAAGAGAGATCTTTTTTTATATCTCCCTCCTCCTTTGTAGCAGGAGATAAAAAATATTTCCTAGACTCTGCCATAGACGAATCTCATGGGTC
This sequence comes from Xerus rutilus, assembly GCA_028644305.1. NCBI lineage: Eukaryota > Metazoa > Chordata > Mammalia > Rodentia > Sciuridae > Xerus > Xerus rutilus. Next base: position 168,305,422 of record CM053400.1, on the reverse strand, counting down.
AAAACTGGACTACATGTCTACTGCTGGTTTCAAGGGAGACAGGAAGGTCAGAATCTGACCCCTTTGTCCTCCATAGGATAAAAGAAGGCTGATGGGAAATGCTGTTAATGTTGTTGCCACAACAACCCAGCCAAGTAAGACATTTCCAAATGTTGAAGTAAAGAAAAACCTCTAAGGATTACACACTCAGTTCCAGATCATAGATGACCACAGTAGGTAGCTCACAATGTGAGTGAATTTGAAATTCATGTGCCAAGCTCCCAGGAGCATTCTCACAGTGGCTGCAGAGGAAGCCCTCTCCCACGCTGTCAACAGTCTTTCCACGTCCTGATTGTGTATATAGGAAATTCCTCCTATTTTACCTATTTTACCATTCATTATTTGAGCCCTTGCCATTAGAAGGACCACATATGAAAATAGAAGTAGGCATTAACAACATTTTAATGAACTGACTACTTACAAAGCTGTTCGTCATTCCAAAATCCAAAAGTCACTATCAGGTTGAATTCTTATTTTGGTCAATCTTCCTAATTGCTTCGTTTTGATGCAGCACAGTATTGCTGCAAAGTGAAAGATAAATGTTGGGAAAGACACAGGCTTTCCTGAAACTGAAAAATGCTGTGGGCTTCCTGGAAGTTGACAGATGATGACTCAGCTAAATTAACATGAGAGAAGGACAGCAAAGGTGATGGCCTAGTACAAGATGCCTCAGAAGATAAGGATCGGAAAAGGAACTGGGAGAAGTGGTCATGGTAAAATGAAGTGCACCTTGAAAACTGTTCACAAAAATTGCCATTTTTAACCCATTAAGTCCCAAGTTTTTAGTTCTGCAAATATTTCAACAAAATGGACACAGGTGCATTAAAGTAGGTTGAAAATTATAATATTGAGCTTATGCATCCTTTATATATATTTTCATATACATGTATGAAATGCATATTTGTGTGTGTGTTTTCAAATGTTCTAATGGTTCACCTATTACTTTTCTCAAAAGAATACAACTCTAAAAACACATTTCTTTCAAAAACTACAATATATGTGTATTGTTGCTCAATTTAAGTTTTTGTAAGTGTCCCACATCTGAGATAATGGAACTTACAGGTTGAGATCGTGTTCTGAAAGTCAGCTGTGAAGTACAAGAAGTTGTACTATCAAAAGCACAGTTTGGTAGAATCAACTTTGATTGATCCTTGTCCATTAAATCATTGCATAGTCATTGCAATGCTGAATTCTGTTGGTTTTTGTTTTTGTTTTTGTGTGGGTGTTGGAGATTGAACAACCCAGGGCCTTGCTCATGCTAAGTAGTGCTCTAACACTGAGCTGCCTCTCTACCCCTAAATGAAGCATAAAAACCTTCGCAAGTTTAATCCCCAGCACCACAAAAAATGTAAAAGTAAAGAACTCTCCTGAGTTTTAATTGTATCAAGATATATTCTCAATTAAAACTTTTCTACTGCTTCTTATGAAACATTTTTCCTTTCTTTCATTTCTCTGTAGCATTCCTCAATATGAATAGCCCTTGATAACGAGGACCTCCTCCTATACTTGACATAGGAGAAAAACATTTTTAACAATTGCTTCCTCGCCTACTCCCATCTGTTTTCAGGCATAGTTATTTTCTGAAAGGTAAAACAAGTGGCACTATGTCTGTAGGGAAACTTTCATAATGAGCATAAACAGACAGAACAAAAGTACCTGCATTGCCATTGTTATACAAAGGAGGGAACAATCCCAGAGCATTGTGGCAAATGAAGTATCACATCAACTACCTCAGCTCTGTCATGTTTACTATCATACTATTTATTTACTGAAAACAAAAACCATTTTAAAAAAATAGCAGGGCGGTGTCGCAAGCCTGTAATCCCAAGAGAATCGTGAGTTCAAAGCCAGCCTCAGCAAGGGTAAGGCGCTAAGCAACTCAGTGAGACCCTGTCTCTACATAAAACACAAAATAGGGCTGGGGATGTGGTTCAGTGGTTAAGTGCCCCTGAGTTCAATCTCCAGTACCAAAAAAAAATCACAATCCTGTGGGTTAGTAATTTGGAGTAGGCACAGAGGACTTTGCTTGACAGAATTTTCCAAAATGGTCTCTTCACTTGTATGTCCAGCACCTCTACTAGGAAGGCCCAAGAGGTGGGCAGATTGAAACAGCTTAACCAGGACCACATGGAGACACCTCAGTTTCCACTGTCTGCCGGCTTCCTTGAGTCTCCTCCATCTCATACCAGGACTTTCCCTCTAGCACAGCCTCTCCATTTTACACTACCTGTGATCTCTCCAACAAGATAAACAGACATCACACATGGCAGCTCAGGGCTCCCAGAGAACAAAAGGAGACAATGCCAAGCCTTGATCGTGGACTTCTAATCTCCAGAATTGTGAGAAAATAGATTTTGGTAGTTTTAGCCACCAGCCTGTGGTGTTTTGTTATGGTAGACCTAGTGAACTAATATACAAGCTCGGATTCAAAGGGAAGGGGAATAAGGTCCACCCCTCCTGAAGAACAGCAGACACTAAGTAGATAGATAGCAAGGACTTGTTGGGAGCCATATCTAGAAAACTAATTACCACACTAATATGATCAGATTGCTTTCCTAACTGTGGCACTAAGAAAAATGATCTTGGAGGGGGAAGCATACAGGCATGCCTGCATAAAGAGGGTGCCTGTGTCTGGGAGAAGATAATGTAAGAAATAGACTGATAAAACAAATTACCTACTCCCAGAACTTTCGGAAACCTCTTAGAGTGCAAGGAGTTATTTAGTTTTGTGTTTCTCACTTGGTTCTCTTGTTCCCCCAGCCCATTGCTCTGTCCTCTCTTTCACCCCTGCTGTCTGCACACTGACTACGGAAGGACACTGGGAAGAGGGGCAGGGGCATGTCACACAGCAGTTCTGTTAACTTGTCCCTGTGATACAGAAGATGCTTAGAAAATATAACCTGGGCAGCCATGAGATGCTCAGATTTTGATGTGTTCATAAAATTTCACAGACATTAATGGCTTTTTGTTGGATGGTTGGATTTTTTCCCCCAGTGAAGTCTTTTTTTAATTTTTATTTTTGTTTTCGTTTGGCTGCTGCTGCCTGTCTTTCCCTGCTTCCTCTCCACCAACTCTTCCTTTTGTGTTTTTCTCTGTTTACAATGGCAGGTGTAGGGTTTTTAAATCTTATTTGTTTTATAAGGTGAGAGCATCCTATCACTATGTTTCTGCAACTTACTTTTTCCATTCAGTACACAGCTCTCAGAAATCCTCCATGTCAACTAATAGAGCTCTAATTCATTCTTGCTAAGGGCTGCTTAAATTACATTTTCTTATGATGGTCATTTACTTTCCAAATGCTGTGATGCTTCAAGAAGCATCTTTGGACCCATATTTTTACGTGTTGGTGTTTATATTTGCAGAGGGTAGAATCCTAAGCACAAGATCACTAGATTAGAAGAATGTCTATTTTTAACTTCAGTAAATGTTGTTGGTTCACTTCACAAAAAGACTAACAATTCACATTTCATCAATAACGTACATCACTAATCCCTACTGAGAGCAAATAAAAAAATTATTATTCTTTTAACCAGTGCCAACCTAATGTAAGCAAAGTGATTTAGGGGCACTTGCTTTAATCCGTGGTTCCTTCACTGCTGGTGAGCTAAAGAGCTTTCCGTGAGTTGTCATGGGGATCACTCTTCATGAATCACCACCCCTTTGTACTCTTGCCCATTTTTTTGTTGGGCTGTTAGTTCTCTCCTCATCAGCTGGTGAGATCCCTTTGCAAGTTTCAGAAATCAATCCTGTCTGCCCTCTGCATTTCAACTCTGTCTTCCAAATTGTCTTTTATACTAAAGTTTTGACTGTTATTTGCTGAAATGTGTCTTTATAGCTTTTGAATTTCCTTCCTCCACCTGCATTCCTAGGAGATGCCACTTTATTAGATCACCCAGTGCAAGCAGAATACCCTTCCCAACAAGAAGACTAGTAAAGTCCTCGTACTGACAGGCGAATATGTGTTACACTTTCTTCTTTGCAGCCAGTCAGTCTGCAAAACTGGTTTCTTGGCCACGTACTTAAGCACATCATCTGTTGCTCTGATTTTTTTTCCTCTGGGTTTATCTCCTCAATTGTATTTCAAGCAGCTAGAAGGAGGAAAAATCACCTCTTAAAACCCTTCTATGGTGATTTATGTACCTGCCGTGCTAAGATAAATATCATTAACTTCTATTTATTTGCTGCAGTTTTGCACAAGGCCCAGCCATCCTCCACTCTTTTAATGACACTGACTTCATATCAAAATCCTCTGAGGAACTTCTTTAAAAAAAAGATGCTTAGAGCACCCTATAACCTAATTGGCAGAGACTCTAAGGTTCTAGGTGGTAATTCTGTGATGCAGCTGGTCTTGAGAACCACTGTACTGAAAGGTGACCTGTCTAAACATCTTCTTCTCTACCCTGGCAAAGAAGTACTCAGCATGGCGTAGTTGGGTAGTGTAGATTGGTCCTAGCCTTCAAGAACTTTCAGAAGAATGGCCTGTTGACAATAACTGCAGTATTTAGTATGCAAGTGATCTAACCATCCTGAGACAGTACATTGGAATGCAAGAGAAATGAGTAATTGATTCAACTAACAATGCCAGACGCCTAAGTGCTGCATAATGTGAGACTTTTGGCCAATTTGATGTAGTAGTTATAAATTATTATCACAGAATTTTGTAGAATCTGGCATTTGTAATTTGAAAAGGAATCTTGGTTACATTTATGCCCTAATCCTATAATCCCCCTGGGGAAAATGCCTCAAAATGATATCTCAGAGCTCTATTTATAGTGTTTACAGTTATTTGGTAAAATATGATGCCATTGCTTACAGTTAGGGTACATTCAAACCACAATTGTCCAATGATTCTTTCTTGCCCAGAGATGAGCTGATGAACTATGTCCTATTTTTTCTCATGAAGTAAATAAAAATCTGGGAAAGAGGCCAAGAGCGTTAACTTAGCAAAATCAGTCCCCATGGCACACATGAAGAATAGAGAATGATGCCCTTTCCTCATATCAAGAATTCATTATATGTTATGATATTTTTAGCAAATTTGGAAGAAAAAATATTAGGTATGTGTTTCAAAAGCCTACACATATGCTTCCTTAAAAAGTATAGATATACCTAGTTTACTTTTTTGGATACAGATTCTTTCATGGAGCAGCCAGTCAGTCTGCAAACCTGGTTTCATCTGATGATCTACAAACCCCAGCTCTGAAGCCAGTTAACCATCTCTGCTGTCCAGGCTTGGGCTAGCAAGTCATCCTCATGATGCTGGACTTTCTGGCTGAGAACAACCTCTGTGGCCAAGCAGTCCTGAGGATCGTCTCCTGTGGAAATGCCATCATCGCTGAACTGCTGAGGCTGTCCGAGTTTATTCCTGCTGTGTTCAGGTTAAAAGACCGAGCTGATCAACAGAAATATGGAGATATCATATTTGATTTCAGCTATTTTAAGGTACTCTCTCTGTTGCATCTGTTTCTCCATCTTTTCTACAAAAGCATGCTTTCTCTGGGAGCCGTGGCACTCTAAGAGGTCAGGGAACTATAGAGAAAGAGTTAAAGAGGACAACTTTTGAACCAAATTTAATATTATCTCCCAACTTGAAAATAAGATAAAGGCATTGTGTGGAAAGCCTTAACACAATATAATCAAATTTTAAAATATAACTTTGGCATATGTATTTCACTTTGAAATACCCACACTTAAAAGCATGCTAATCTTGGTTGCAATTCAAGTTCATTTTTTTCAAAGGGATTTATATCTGGGATTCTGTTGTCTTCATTACTTTCTGTTGCTCTGCTTTAAATTTTTTATAGGTAAGAAGAGAGGAACAGATTTTTAAAAGACTATTTAGAGATTGTTACCAACAAGGACACTTTCATTGGTATTTCACATAAATGTCTCTGTGTGTTTTTTTCCTTAGGGTCCTGAGTTATGGGAAAGCAAACTGGAAGCTAAGCCGGAGCTCCAGGATTTAGATGAAGAATTTCGGGAAAACAACATAGAAATTGTGACCAGATTTTATTTAGCATTTCAAAGTGTACATAAATATATTGTAGACTTGAACAGGTATTGATTACTTCAGTAAATAGCTCATTCTGGTAATAAATAGGTGAGAGGGAGAAGGGACCCAGTATATGTGTACATTTTTCTGAGATTCTATAAAATTTACTCATTTATGCCATATATATTCTTTTCCTTCCTAGGACACTGGGCTTCCTAAGACAAACTATTATAGTTCCCCCAAAACCACACACCAAGCCCCTTGTCTCCTCCCTGAGTTTTCTCACTCACCAGTTGGCTCTCTCATCTCACTCTGGCCTGACAAGGCCCAGGTTTTACTATAATTTCCTGCTCTTGAATATCATAAACTTGGTTATACCAAGTCATACAGCTTTCAGCACTATATTTTTTTAAATATTTTTTTAGTTGTAGATGGATACAATATCTTTATTTATTTATTTTTATGTGGTCCTGAGGATCAAACCCAGTGCCTCACGCATGTGAGGCAAGCGCTCTACCACTGAGCCACAATCCCAGCCCTATTTTTGGTCATATTGCAGCATATTATACAAGAGAAGTTCAAAAAAGGGAACTTACTTATTTTGTAAATTCATTTTCTGTCTCTCCTACAGTTCTTAAGAGTTTATTATTCATTAAACTTTAAACTGCTATGCAATGTTCCTATGCCATTACGCCTAAGATACTTATAATTCATAAATCAGTACTAAGGAATATTCCTTTTATGTGATATTTACAGCTATAAATATCAACTTGTGGCCTGATCACTGTGAATTATAGTTCCTAAGACACCGTGGTTTTTAAGAGCATGAAGGAAAACGAACTAGTTAAAGCCAGAATGCCTGATACCCTGTGTAATCTTCTAAACTCTTTTCTTCTTCAAAGATGTTAAACTTGCCCTGGGGTTTTCTTTCTAGGTATCTAGATGATCTCAATGAAGGTATTTATATTCAGCAAACCTTAGAAACTGTGCTTCTCAATGAAGATGGAAAACAACTTCTAGTAAGTAAAAATGAACATGTAAAGTAGAAATGCAAGAACAGAAACTCAGCATCTCTTCTCTTCCCCTGTAAGTCACAAATATATACAAAATGTCATTCTTTAAAAAGAAGCCAATAAGCTGATAATTATCTTTTAACTAGCGAGTTCACACATGAGTTTAGAACATAGATGTTGAATGAAATTATAAATGAATTATGATAAATGATTATGTGGAAGTTATGAGCTTCCTTAGTATAAGAATTGTATCTTCTTTACTTTTAGCATCCCAGACATATGGCCTGGTACTTAGAACATAGTAACCAGTTTTAAAATGTTTATTAAATATGTAAATGACTTTATGATGAAGAGGTATCATAATATGAGATTTCACTTTGGTATCCCAAGCCAAATCCAAAACATAAGCCAACTGAAGAATAGTCACTGTGAATTAAAATTTGTGTTGAGTCAATTCTCAAAGCCCATTCTGCACAGAAGGTGAGGACCCTTTGCAGAAAACCTAAATTTTCCTTGAAGTATAAAGCTTTGAGGACCAACGTAACCAAAATGATCTTTTTCACCATTGTCAACTTTGCTCCTTACAAATGAACATTGCTGTGAGTTGTCCTCTGTCTTTTCTCTTCATAGTGTGAAGCCCTGTACTTATATGGAGTCATGCTGCTGGTCATTGACCAAAAGATTGAAGGAGAAGTCAGAGAGAGAATGCTGGTTTCTTATTATCGATACAGGTATCCCTGGGCTAGGCTTGCCCACCCCAGCCCCTGTTACTGGTGAAATGTGGTGTATGTGCTCATTCTACTCCTGGAAACAGTGGCAATGTGGTATAAAATGCAAAAGCTTAAGATTCTATCTTCTGAACATACTGTAGGAATATAGCCGTTACTTTACACTATACATCATAGTAAATGATTATGCATCAAAGAACTTGTATACATATAAAATACTACTATAGACTATTAGAAACAAAAAGATTATCATATCCATTGTGATTAATCAATTTAGGAAAAAAAGGAATCTGAATTCTGAATTTTCTTTAGCTCAAGGGTAAGTTTCAAAGAACTATGGAAGTCTTAAGGAATGTTCTTTCTGTATTTGTTAAGTTTTCAAATATGCCTTCTTGGCAGACATAAACAAATGAACTTTCTGTTGTCATTTTCAAATCAACAACTGAAAAGTTACTATTCAAGATCAGGTTGAAAGTGAATCCTCACCCATACATACATAGACACAAGAACAAAGAAGCAACAGTACCCTTCCAGGATCTTGTGTTGTGTCTGTTCAGAACTGTGAGTCTTTGGAAGTACAGTCTTGAAAACAGAAGCTCCTTCACCAACTTTGTATTTTCAATATCTAGAATACAGTTTTTCAGTGTGTTGAATGAATGAGTCAAAAACTAGACACAAAGTCAATGCCAGAAATAGATTCAGGGAAGAAAAAGTCAATAATTAGGAATCATTTAGGAACTTGGGCTAAATAAATGAGGAATAAAATTAACATTTTCAAACTTACAAATTAGGACAAAATAAAAAGGGCAAGAGAAACAGAACAGAAAAAAAATTATTCGGGACATTATATTTTCCATAACACCATCTCCTTAGCTATCAATTCATCTGAGGCTTCTCACCTAGCCTGCTTCCTTTCAGCTAATTTGGTATATGAAGGAAGTATCTACCAGCATGCGTAATTCATTCACGTTGGTTTGATCATAATCTATTTTAACATCCATGTTTTTAAAAATGAAACTTGAATAACCTTGCCCACATTTCTGAAAGTACCTAGAAAAGTAAAAGCAATTTGTAATAATAAAGGACAAGAAGAAAATGCTTGTTTAACAAACCCAGCTTTGAAGAATAGGCATTGTCCCTTTAGGCAGCACAGCTAGTTCATTAGAGTGTGAACACGCATTATTGAAGACACTCAGCGGTTGCAGGTCAGTGTTGTGCGAAGGAGGTGCTTCCATCAAAGAGCAGGTCAGCTGAAGTCCAAGATTTTTTGAGTCTAGCTCCCTTCTTTAAGAGCTTACTATTCCACCCTGAAAATTACATTATTAGATTTTATTAGATCCCTGTCAAAAGATCAACATGCCAAGAAAAGCCAGTTGGAACATATACCACTATAAACTGAAATAATTTTTAAAAATGTTTTTAATTTGTGAAATGTTAGTTTGGTTTCATGTTCTTCATCCATAATTCTAAACATCAAAGAGCCCTGAAAAAATACACATATATGAATGTACAGACACACAGTAACACATTTGGCAGCCAAACCTTATCTGACCTGAAATTGTTTGGAATCAGAAGCTACCCACAACAGAGATGAGGCTATTTCCCTTATATTGCTTTTGTGAATTTTCATAAATTTTATTCCAGAATTACTTACATACGTCAATCATGGTATGTCAACTTGAATCCTGCTGGAGTATTGTATAGTATATGATTGAATCATATTTCATATATTTGAAAAATACTGTATTCTGAAATAAACCCAGCCCCAAGGATTTTAGAAAAGAAGTTATTGACTTTTACTTAGAACTAATACTTACAGACTTAAGGACGTATGAGTTTCTAACGTGTGTGGTTTGTTTTACCTTTTATTTCCTGTTGTGAACATGACAGTGCCGCCCGATCTTCTGCTGATTCAAATATGGATGACATTTGTAAGCTGCTGCGAAGTACAGGTTATTCCAGCCAACCGGGAGCCAAAAGGCCACCCAACTATCCTGAGAGCTATTTCCAAAGAGTGCCTATCAATGAAGCCTTCATCAGTATGGTCATTGGCCGGCTGAGATCAGACGATATTTACAACCAGGTAGGAACTAAGTCTAGTGGGACCTTAATAGGTCTGGATTAATAAGACTAGATTTACTTTCCTCCTCAGTTACTCCTTTCCTTTCTTCTTTCCCCAAAGAGTAAAACAAGATCTAGAAATGATTTCTTAAAACCTTTTGAGTTAGGCTGTAGGATAGAGGAAGGAAGGATATTAATTCTGGGAGAAGCAGAAATTTCAGGGAGAAGATAAGATTTGAGCAATTGGAAAAAAGATGCATTCTTTCAGTCACTCATTCAAGAAATATGTGTTATGTGCCCATTGATGTGCTGGGTGCTGGGGATCTGTCACTGAAGAAGGCAGGCCGTGGGCCCTACCCATAACAAGCAAGTAGCTTGGGGAAAAAAGTTCCTAAGGAATTCCAGTAAAGCAAGATGAGTGTTGTCGTAGGGGAAGCACAAGGTGCCACTGGTGCAGGGAGCAGTGGCAGCAAGATTACAGCAGCTGGCAGGGGAGCATGAAGGGAGTCCAGGCAAAGTTGGCAGCCTGAGCCGGGCTGGAAAGATCCTGTCGTGTTTAAAAATTCTCTTACTGTCCTTGCCAGAGGGTATATGATTTACTTAATGAATATCAAAGAAAGTTACCATTTGACTCCATTGTTCTGAAGAACAATGTATTATATATTTTTACTACTTGAAGAGAGGAGAGCTGGACCTAGGATGACTGTTGATATCACTTATTATACAACAAATCTGCTTTCAGTGGTCCTTTAGGTAGCTTGTTAGTGTTTGTATCAATATTCTAAGTCTAAATAAGATTCTCCTTCTTGGGTGGTAGTGGTGGTTGTTGTTCTCTCCAGACAGCTCAAAATTACAGGATACTCATGGATACCAGGTCTTCATAATATTTAAGGATACTCTCTAAGAGTCAGTCTAAACCAGCTTCATAGGAGATTTTTTCACATACATTTTCCTTATTTTTCACAGTCTTACAAAGTAGATGGCATTATCCCCATGTCACTCCTGAGAAAAATAAACCTTGGAGAGCTTAAATCATTTTTCACAAAGCCACATGACTAGGGAGCAGGTGCATTTGAATTCAGGTCTATGTGAATTGAATCCAAAGCCGGTGCTGTTTGCCTCTGTACGTCACTGCCTCTCATTACACTGCTGCCTACTTCTTGGTCCATTTTGTCCGTGTCTTAAGGAAACATGTTCGAATTTTGTCCTTCCCTATGACCCTCATTAGCACAGAGGCTGAACTATGGTTGTACTCTGTGTCACCTCTCTCTGTTCTGCATGTCCCCCATCCCTGCTCATGGCTGATGGGGTAGTTTCTCTGTCTCCTGGTAATTTGGAACTGAGCCTGAAAAATTTTCTGCCTCAGGGTTTAAATATTTCACTAAAAATAAGCAATGTGCAAAGTTTGGAATTTGAGGGCAGCCTTGTCCAGCCAGGTATGTAAATAACAGTCTAAAGAGGAGAAAGTTGGGCAGACACATCAAGGAGAGAAAAAGTGAAGACATTTTAAATGCTCTTCCTATGGCCTGGCCACATTTCTGCCTACAGGATCCACACAATGTGGCTGTGTCTGTGATAACGTTTCCCCTTTCTGCTTGTGGCAGCTCAAAATGACAGGTGCTTTCTGCAGCCAAACATTCCTGATACTTGAGGGGATGGATCTCTGGGGAGTTTCAACATTTAAAAGGCTGAAAAAACAGGCCGAGCAAATCACCTTGAGATGAGAGATTGGTATCTGAAAAACTGAAGTAGAGAATGCTGCCCTCCAAGAGTTAAAGGGAATTAACTCTTTTAGAATTTAAAGTTAAATTCTAAAAAGCAGCCCATTGAATTGGGTTAGGAAATTCCATTGGGATGATTGATGGTAGAGGCCTTCAGTAGAGGCCACTGAAGTGAGTCACAGATCAGGGAATGACAAAAAAGCAGCAGTGAGCAGAGTGTGCCAGTTCTAAGGACTGTCTCTGATGGGAAAGGCGGAAATGAGTAGCTTGTGGGAGATGCCAGGTGGAGACTTTTTTTCTTTTAGGAAATAACAGAATGGTAGCAAAGTCAAAGGTTAAGGAACAGAGTATTATGGGATTATCGATAAGAAGGAAGACCCTGGTTACAACCTGAGAATTGCCTCCAGTGTGTTTGTGATCATGAAAGATGGGCTTCTGGAATACTGTAGAATCCTAGAACAGATAACTGAGTTCAAGCATTGAGTACCTTCAGATATCACCGACAGCTCCCTCTCTGGGCTCGCATTTCAGGTCTCCGCATATCCTTTGCCAGAACATCGCAGCACCGCGCTGGCAAATCAAGCTGCCATGCTGTACGTGATTCTCTACTTTGACCCTTCCATTCTTCACACTCATCAAGCAAAAATGAGAGAGATCGTGGATAAATACTTTCCAGATAATTGGGCAAGTATTACTGATTTTTTTTTTTTCTCTCTCTCTCTAGTAAATTTGTTGCAGAACCAACTTTCTAGTCTTTTGGCCTTGAACTCAAAGTTAAATGTTGTGAATAATGGGACATAAAGTCACTTAGGCAAAACTACTTTAAATATGTTGAAAATGTAATAAGTCATACCATACAGGACTTAGTCAGTAAAATTTCCTAACAAACCCATTAGTATTTTCTTTACATGGATACTCTCAAGGCAAAAATGATATATTAAAATGTATCTTGCTATATAACTACTGAGAATGCAACTAAGTTACATGAGGATTTGTAAAGTTCTTTTCTATTTTATGAATCTAAGCTAGTAAAATTAGTATCTAATCTGTTGTTTTGTGAATAGGAATTTCACTTTTGTAATAAGTTTTATTTACAAGATGACTGCAATAGAACTATTAGGGTTCACATTACTGCACAAATGTTTCACTGAAAAATATTAACTCTTAAAGGAATAAAACTGACTTAACATACCTAATACATACAAAATGTTTTTCCTGTACAAAGAGGTTTTATCAAAGTACAATGAATTGAATTACATTCTCAGGTAGCAGATTTATTCCACTTCTTACTATTGAGTCATATTATTTGTCATTAGAGACCATTAATTTCCTGACAGTATAAGAAGAACCTACAATTAGCAGGTGATGGTTTCTGCCCACCCATGAATTAGACTCATGAGCTTAGAATCAAATAACCAAGAGAAAAACTGGTAGTCTTACTTCATGTTCCTAAGCTTAACAAACAAGTTTTGACCATACTATAGTTATAAGCATATTTTGTATTAAGGAAGGTCAAAATCCAGTTATATATTGCCTGTTATATATACACCTAAAAACACTCCACCACAAACACCTGGCATCCAGGGTTAAAAAAAGGGATGGGGAGGGGCAAATACCAACCAATAAAAAAATTAGTGAGAAAATGTCACACAATAGAAAATGTTAAAGAAAAACATGAATAGAGATTTTAAAAGTATCATTTATAATATTAAAAGGAATAATCCACTGCAGTGAATTAGCAGTCATGAATTTATATGCAGTCAATAACATACTCAAAATACATAAAGCAAAAACTCATGGATTCATAAGGAAAAATTGACAAAATCATAACATGGAAAATTTCAGTATACCTCTTCCTATATATAGTTCTGTTTTCCCAAAAATATGTACTAAACGTTCCATATGTATTCAAAAAGGACATAAAAATTGGATATATATCATGAGGAAAGTCAACAAAGTTTTAAAAAAAAAGTTTTTTGATCGCCTACTGCCTATATTCTTTTCCTGTGGTGTAATTAAGTTAGAAACCAGCATTAAAAAGATATTTTTAAATGTTTGAGGGAAAGTACACACTCAAATATCTTCTTGTGTTAAAGAGGAATATAAACAAAAAAATATTTAGCATTACCCAGTATCAAAGTGCTATGAAACAAAGCTGTAGGAGGTGGGTAAGCTGCTCTTACTGGAAAAGTATAACCCTAAGTACATTTACCAAAAACAAGAAAGAGTAAAAATAAATGAGTCAGATGTTAAGTTCAAAGTGTTAGAAAAAGTCAAATAAAAGGTGGTCAATAAATATATGAGCAGAAATTTGAGTTAGAGAAAAAGGAAAGGAGAAAATCAATATAATCAAAAGCTAGATTTTTGAAGAGCTATAAAATAGGTATTTACCAAAACTGATGAGAGTGCAAAATGCAACATTAAATGTTTGGAAAAGCCAGGCGCGGTTGCACACACCTGTAATCTCAGCACTTTAGGAGGCTGAGACCAGAGAATCACAAGTTCAAAGCCAGCCTCAGCAAGGGCGAGGTGCTAAGCAACTCAGTGAGACTCTGTCTCTACATAAAACACAAAATAGCACTGGGGATGTGGCTCAGTGGTCAAGTACCCCTGAGTTCAATCCCAGGTACCAAAAAATAATAATAACAAAAATGTTTGGAAAAGAATACCTAGGATACAATAAAGATTTTTGTTAATTGTAAGAAAATCCATGAAAAATTTTATTAACACATTGGGAAATTTAGAAGGAATGGATAATTTTGTTTAAAATATAAATACTGAATTTGACTCAAGAAGGGAGAAGAAATACGAATAGATCAATATTGAAGAAGTAGAACTGGTGATCAAATCTCACTACCAATCAACTGCCCCACACACACACACACAAAAGAGAATACCCAGGACCACAGGATTTCATAAGCATATTTTGGAAATCCTTCAAATTGCAAGTAATCCAAGTTTTAGTTAAACTAAAGTGGGTAGAGAAAGAACTGCAGAACAATGCTGTGTTTCCCTTCAGTCTAGGGGTTCTCGATGGGTAAACCGAGGACCATATAGGCTCCAGGACAATTTCAAGGAGTCAGTAAGGCCAAGCTATTTTCACAGCATGAAAGCGCACCTTGCATTTGCAGGGGCTGCATAACCAACAGTACCTCAGCAGACTGAATGCAGAACCAGAAGTGCAAATCTAGCTGCCTCATTCAGCCAGACATTTATAGAGACTGGGAAAAATGCAAAACAGTGCCTGCCACTCTAAATCTTCTTGGAAAACTTTTTTTTTTATTATTTAAAAAATACTTAGATTAGCATGTAATGAATTTGTTACTATTTTAAAAGAATGAACAAATACTTTTTCAAATTTTTCAGTTTGAATATGATAATGTCCATAGATATTTTTTTAAAGTTTCTAGGAATCCTCATAAGGGACAGAAATCTTTGAGAAACATCTGCTGTAATCAAAGTCACTGCTTTTCTGACCCTACCCCCCATACCCCTTTTTCTTTTCCATGTAGGAATCTAAATCCACATGGCAGTTTAAAAGGAAATCTTTTTTTTTTTTTTTTTTGGTTATTTTTTCATGTGTAGCAACCTTGTCACTCTTGTTCCAAAGTGCTCAGAAGGAAAAATCCTTACTTATATATGTGGAAAATCTTGGGTTTTCATTGATGCGAATTCAAACTGGAAAGAGTAAACAATGCTTAATACAACTTCATAGTGTCCCAGCCCCTTTCCTTGAAGTGAGCAAATGTTGGACAAATACTGAATTAATGTCTCCACTTTCAGGTAATTAGCATTTACATGGGAATCACAGTTAACCTAGGAGATGCTTGGGAACCTTACAAAGCTGCAAAAACAGCTTTAAACAATACCCTGGACCTTTCAAACGTCAAAGAACAGGTAGGTTTTGGCTAATCAGGGAGAAGCTCCTCGGAATTGCTGGGCTGGCTTATGAAGGAGGAAATGAGCTAAGTAGATTTCCTAGGAAATTTTAAAAATGTCCATGTAGACATTTTAGTTCATGACTAATGGAAAGTAAAATTTGCATTTTAGAATAACAAAAAATAATTATATGTTTTTAACTTATGTGGTATAGTAAATTGTAGACTTGGGTCGTAGAAGATTGAGTACCCTAAGATGAATCACTGAAACATAAGGCCCCAATTGGCTTTGTTTATTCTTGCTTAAAGATCATATTCTGTAGACAGAACTAGTTTCACTAATGGCTGGAATTAATGTTTTTTGTTTTTTGTTATCAGTGGGGTGAATGCTAAAGATGGTAATTGAATGTGGATAATATTCTGTCACTGTGATTTACAGTGGTCATCCTTTCTGATGTACTATTTAGCTTATTTAAGCAATAAGACTGAAGACTTTCATTTTTGAGTTTAATGAGTATATTCTGTCTCTTTGATAAGAGCACTAGGCAGAAGGAAATATTTGAATAAACACAGAGATGAAAATAAAATCTTGTATTAAGGTGTATCCTTGATACTTCTGAATGGCTATATTCCCAACCTGACTATCTGTGTAATTGAGTTTCTAGTGTATATAAATAATACTCTAAAAACTTTATCATGTTTTATTCAAATAAATTGAATTCCATAAATAATGTACAAAGTAATTTGTGTTGGCATATCTCCTAGAAATCTATCCGAGAAAGTGGCATTTCCCTACTTCCTGACATCAGAGCTTTAATTTTTCATGACTAAAGCTCCTTTCCAAAATTGCATTTTTTCACTGGTAATATTTTAAGAAGTTTCTTGATAGTTTTAAACTAACTTGGCTAGTTTAATGATGTGTAACATTTGATTCTTGGTTTAGTAAAACAAAACGACCAAATTTCCAAAAGGCTTATTTACTTGAAAATTCAGTTTTGTTTTGTTTTGTTTTGTTTTTGTTTTTGTTTTTTTTGTGGTACTGGGGATTGAACTCAGGGGCACTCCACCACTGAGCCACATCGCCAGCCCTATTTTGTGTTTTATGTAGAGACAGGGTCTCACTGAGTTGCTTAGCACCTCGCCATTGCTGAGGCTGGCTTTGAACTCGCGATTCTCCTGTCTCAGCCTCCCTAAGTGCTGGGATTACAGGCTTGAGCCACCGCGCCCGGCTGAAAATTCAGTTTTGATATGCTGAGTTGTGTGTTTTTATTAAGGTTCATATGCTTATGGAAGTCTCATTTTTGCCTATGTCTGCTGTGTGCTGCCTCTTTTCTCAACAATAATAGTGAAAACAAGCAATTTGTCTTCTGTCTTTATGCTTCTTTTCCATTCAAGTTGATAATAGAAGGGATTAGAAAAACTACCTGCTCCAGTTCTCCATTTGACATTTGAATAAAACAGTATGCAGAGGCTAAACCCAAAGTCATCCAATGTTCTTTTCAAAAATGCCCAATAAACCAGTTGCCTTGAGCCTTATAACTATAGTTAATATGTTATTCATTTCATCTAGAAATGTTATTATCAGAAAGAGAAGAAGGAAGTGAAGAAGGGAGGAAGGAAG
>CM053400.1:168247765-168287869 GCA_028644305.1 Xerus rutilus | reverse complement strand
ACCTGCTCCAGTTCTCCATTTGACATTTGAATAAAACAGTATGCAGAGGCTAAACCCAAAGTCATCCAATGTTCTTTTCAAAAATGCCCAATAAACCAGTTGCCTTGAGCCTTATAACTATAGTTAATATGTTATTCATTTCATCTAGAAATGTTATTATCAGAAAGAGAAGAAGGAAGTGAAGAAGGGAGGAAGGAAGGCTGGATATTATTTTTCAATGATCCAATTGAATGTGATTTATTAATTTATTTTTAAAATATCTTATTAGTTGTTGATGGACTTTTATTTATTTATAATGTGGTGCTGAGAATCGAACCCAGTGCCTCACACATGCTAGGCAAGTGCTCTACCACTGAGCCACAACCCCAGCCTGGTGATTTATTTTTAAGATAAATAATTTTCTAAAGTGTAATTTGAGTTGTCCCCTGGCCCTCTCTATAGGCAAGCAGATATGCTACTGTCAGTGAAAGAGTGCATGCTCAAGTACAACAATTTCTGAAAGAAGGTTATTTAAGGGAAGAGATGGTTTTGGACAATATCCCAAGACTGCTGAACTGTCTGAGAGACTGCAATGTTGCCATCCGATGGTTGATGCTGCATACAGCAGACTCAGGTAAGGCACAGAAGCAATGGCCGTTTATATTGCTCCATGTGAAAGTTTTCAGAATTAAGATCTACTTTATGATGCAGAGTGGTTTAGCAGGGAAGAGTGACATTGAATGTGAGCCAGGTTGCTTTTTAAACTAGTTATTTTTGTGTCAACTTAGATAAGACAATGGCCCACCTGAACAGCTCTCCCACCAGCCAAGCACTTATTGGATGCTGGGGAATATGGTGACATTTAGCTCCCATGTTCAAGGAGCTTGTCAGTGGTCATATTGGGTACATCAGATGTAGACATATGAAGATGGGTAACTGCAGATCTGTGGTAGACAGAATAAGGCCTTCAAGTCCCAGGAAGTAAATAAGAGCCAGTATGTGAGATACTGGGTATGGCTTGAGTCCAGAGTAGAGAGAGACACATTGCTTGTGGTAAGGGAGCAGAGGAGGTCAGGAAAGGCTCTGTGCAGAAGGCAGGAGCTGGCCAGCCCTTGATAAGATTTTTAAATAAAAGGCAGAAGAGATTCTAGATTGTAGAAATGATGGAATCAATGGAAGGACAGAAAAATGTATGGGCCCACTTAGCTCAGGACCTGCTGGACCTTGCTAGATAGTACTTACATAAGGTAAAATGGGACTCAACCTTTTCTGGGCCATTGCCCTCTTTGAGACTCTCTATCCACATAGGATTTGGTTTATCAAGTTCAAGAATTTCATAGATTGTGTGGAGCACCCCCAATAGGCCATGAGCTATGACTTTAAAACCTCTGCTTTAGTGGTAGAAAGATAAGTAAGTTAAACTAACACCTCTGAGCTTGTTCAAAGGTGGCACAGTTCTTTATGCTTAGAAAATGTTTCTTCAACATTAATGAATTTGGTCGTCCAGGTCTGCGTACTCCAGCCCCTAAGAGCTGTGTCATTTAGCAGCCCTCGAAAGCCCTCTGCTTTTTGTTTTTTATTCAGCCAACTTTTCTGAGGGCCTGCCCTGACACAGGTACTACTTTCAATGGTTCATTGTCTCTTTCAGATGAGACTGTGTCATTAAAAAGCTGTCCACAACAGATTATTCTGTAGCCTCCCTCAATAGCATGGCAGCCCCAGCCTTACTACCTTCCAGGCAAGAAGCTCTTCACAGTCTGTTTCCTATCTGTTCTACTTCCTGGGAGTGGTCTGCAGTGCAAACAGCAGTTGAACTTCCTCATCCTCCATATCTCCGAAAAGTCATTGAATTTCTCTGTAGCCTTCTCTCCAGCTTCATAAACCTTTCTCACGAGTGCTTTCCAGGTTTTTACATCATTTTCATTATTGGCCTAGATCCAGTTACAGTTTACCCACAGTATGAATACTCTGGCTGAAATTCTTAATCATCTAATTGATATGTTTTTAATTAGCTGAGTTTATCTTTTACATAAACCCAAGTTATAATTTCAGGATTTTATTAGGGTGACTCAGCTTATCCTCCTCTCTACCAGAAGTCTTCCATTTACAAGCATATAAACAACTCAAGCCTCGCTTTACCCTATCATAAAACCAGCTGTGGTTTTCTAGTGACTCAGCCTCATCTTCATCTTCTGTGTGACTGTCCGGACAGTTGCGCTTATGTTCTGGAAGCCAGTAGACTCCTGGATTTGCAACCATGCCAGGGGCAACCTCGGCCTACCAAGGGTCTGGGCTTTTATCTTCAGCCACATCTGTTTTCCATTTTTGTGCTTGGCAGTTGTCTGATCTGATTGCACAAGGATGTGATTTACCAGAAACAAATGATTTGCCTATCTGGCTGAATCAGACATGGGGAAAGCAACTGCTTATTTAGCTTTTATGATGTTTCTGTCATGGTGAGCAGAAGGCAGACAGATTCTCCTGTTGCCCCCTGTTATCCCTCTGGAGGCATTTCCCCCATACTTGGGCTGCTCCCATAGTGCCTTGCAGCTGGTGAGGAAACACCCTCTCAGCAACATTGGATAAGCACAGTAGGCCTGCTAAGGAAGCCTGATCCTGAGGTCACTATGGTTCTAGGAAGAGTTTCCACAGTTCTCTGGGCCTAAATTGTTTAGGATCAGATGGGAAAGAGATGATCAGGCCATGGGAAGATTGGAATCAGCCCTGGTCTATACCAAGGAACTAAATGCTAATGCACATGGGAGTATACAGTATATTTACCTATCATCTGGATACTTATATCCCCTATCCAAAAATGGAAGTAAATCATTATCAAGAGATGTCTTCTTTAGATTAAGAAAAGTAGAAATCCTGCAATTTTTTTGGTTTTATTTTTTAGCTAGGCAAATATGTAGCTGAACAGTCGCTTCTTGTGTAATCAGGGTCACCAGCTCCAATACGTTTCTTCCCAGGGAGTTCTGGAAAATGCGTGAGAAATGCATGAGAATGCGTGAGAAATCAGAACCCTGTAGTTTCCCACAAAAACTCCCAAGTTCTCCTCAGTCTCATCCTGATGGAATAACTTGGAAATCAATACATAAAATGGGCATCCAGGGGCTGAGGCTGTAGCTCAGTGGTAGAGCGCTTGCCTAGCACGTGTGAGGCACTGGGTCCAATCCTCAGCACCACATATAAATAATGAATAAAATAAAGATCCATCAACAACTAGAAAAAATTTTTTTTAAAAAGGGCATCCATAGAATTCACTATAGCTAAGACACTAGAAGCTCCCCATGACATACATGATCACAACATGGTCTTGTTGTACCTGCCAGACATCTTGAGCTAGTGGTAGGGTGGGGGTTTGGGACTAGGCAAACAGCCGCATGTGTGGGAAATACTAAAGCAACTGCCATGAATCTTATGCTCTGTTCAGCTGTGAACTTTTTGGCAATGCTTATTATCTTCAAGTTTTTATTTTGACTTTGTTAGTAGTCTAGATACCTTTAATTTATAGGTATCTTTGCCTTATCTTACTTGTCTTTTCTTTCTTAAGTAATTGCCCCTATAAACCAATCTCAGGAAAATCAATACTTTCTATTCTTTGCTTTTCTTTTGACTTATTTATTTTATTTAAGATGGCTTTGCTTGGCAGCTGATGGAATGATTGTGAATTGGAACATCTGCTATTTTGTCCATGGGTCAGATACTGCCTGATATATCTGGCAGTATACACACAGACCCTAGCTGCCTTAGGGTCTGTGTGCTAGGTAGTAGATAGTCCAGAAAGGATCGAGTGCCTGCCACGCCCTCTGGCCTTTTATAAGAAGCAGGATGGCCACAGGTCTGGCTCTTCCTGTTTAGAGACACCATGTCTGTGGGTAACCCTGCTTCTCTCTTATGTCAGATAGTCCCCAAGACCACCCTGGGCTCTATGAATCATTAAGGGGGCTCAGCATTGATAGTACTATCAGCTGCCATTTAATCCTTGCAAAAGGACTGAAAGCAAAATGGGAAAGGAAAAAGGCACATGGCGTGAAGGCCAGGAGAACCCAGGCGCAAGTTTCCAAGGATCCTCTCCCAGTGCAGCCACTCAGGACCCACTGATTCCCCAGCAGCACCTCTGGCAACATGCGGGAGATGTTGCCAGCCAGGCAATGTGAGACTTAGCTTCCCAGGTTGTTTACTGGGGGCTGATCATGGAGGTAGCCTCTGCCTAGCACAGGCTTCCAGAAGGAAAGCGGGTGTTCAGCATGCATCACATTTTTGTGCAGTTGAAGCCTAGTGAGCCATTCTTACCAGTTCACAAAGTGGTGAGAACTCTTCCCAAAATCCAAGTTTCAGATGCCAGCCAAGAGCCCTGCTTGCAAACATGCGAGTCTCGGGCCTGCCTGTCCACAACTGAAGGGCATGTATTGATGCCTAAACCAAAATCAACTCTAAATAGATAAGACATAAGGAACCCACCCTCCTATAAAGTGGTACCACAAGGCTCTGCCCATTTGTATTAAGTAGCTAATATAAGCCAACCCCAAAATTCTTATTAACTTTGGAAACTGTTTAATAGCTTGCTTTTCTTCATTCAAGAAGAGCATTCTCTGTCAGATTCAGTTGTCACTTAACTATTTACTTATACTGTCTAGCAATCTATTTCACCACCTTCTATTGATAAAGATTTTGCTTAACACTTTGTAAACACCTAAAATGAAGGAAAGTTCTCAAGAATTTATTTTATTTTGTATTTGTGTTCTATGCATTTAATAAGTAGATATCTTTTTTCTTCCTTTTTCTAGCCTGTGACCCAAACAACAAACGCCTTCGTCAAATCAAGGACCAGATTCTAACAGACTCTAGGTACAATCCCAAGATCCTCTTCCAGTTGCTATTGGATACTGCACAATTTGAGTTTATACTCAAAGAGGTAAAAATATTGAATAAATAACCACAAGAGTCTTAGATGTTTTTATGTTTAAAAATATCTTTAAGAAAAGATTAGGATTTAGCTGTTGTGCCACTGATTCAAGCTACAGATTCTAGCTAAGATAATTCTTATTTTTTAAAAAGGTCAGGATTAAACATTTAACACACATTTGCCACCTACTGTTGTTGAGGTTATAGTCATGAAAAATGCACAAGATTGTGGAGATTACAGTCTAATGAAGAATTCAGACACTAATCAAAGAAATCACATTCATGAAAATGTGCAAACTGAGACTTGTGCTCTGAAAGAAAGGAAAACAATTCTCTGAGTACCTAAAACAGGATTCTGGCCTGTGAGACTCCCTGAGAAAAGAAAAGAGCTTCTGCAGAGGACTGGAGAAAGATCTGTCAGAGTTAGCTAAACAAGTAGAGAGCATTCTGGAGAACATTTTGGGGACAGAAAAGCAAAGAGCTGTGCACCACATAACACCATTTCTGTCACCAGTAGACCACATATACCATGGTGGTATCATAAGATTATATTGCCTTAGCCACCTAAGTTTATTCCAGTGCATCCTGTGTGGTGCAGAAAGTGGCACCACTAGGCCTATCTGAGACAATATCCCTATAGTTCAGCAGTGCATCTCTATGTGTCTAAGCCCTCTTGGCTAGGGAAAAACATGGCCAGTTCAAGCCTGAAAGACCACTGTGCTGCAGGAGAGAGAATAACAGAAAAGTGATACGAAAGGAAACTGAGAGGTGGGTAGGACTCAGCCCAGGTTGGACCTGGTGGTATTTGTCTTTATTCTAAGAGCCACAAGAACCTATTGGAAAAAGTTTAAGTACAGTGGATAATTTACATTTAACAAGGTTCTTGTAAGAACTTTAAGGAATTTGAGGTGGCTGAGGGAAATTCTACAGTTAGCCTTACCCCTAAAGAAGCCTCTATGGGCATAATAAAAGTGGGGGATACCTGGGAGTGCACAGATTCTAAAACAGTAACCTTGAGGTTTGGATCAGGTGAGTTTCAAAACCAGTCTTCACCTTGCCTTGGTCTGGTCAGTGGCACCCTTGATGCTTCTTTGTCTTCTAGGCATGGAAGAATGCTATATTCCCCTACTAAGTCATTCTGAAGAAATAGGTGCTGATTAGTAACATTTAGCATGTGCTAAATGTTTCCAGTGATTTTGTCTGCATGTAGTTTTTATAAGATCAGAAAAATGCTATCCTTTTTTGATCTACTTAATAATTTCGATATGTTCTCTCTGATAGCAAATAATTATTGAATACCTTCTCCATTTCCAGCTAGGTGCTAAGAATTTAAAAATAAGCAAGGCATGTCCCTTCCATCTAGGCGCTCTCAGAATAGAATGGAAGAAAGATAGAATAAACCCAGATGAGGAACCAGGAAAGGTCCAGAATAGGAACCAGGCATTGCACTCAATGGTCAAAGGCAATGCTGACCTTTCAGAGGCAGTGAGGTTGCCCATGAGGAGAATGCCCTTGAGCTTGTTAGGATCATCAACAGTGGCACCAGATCCATGTTAGTTTGGAGTGGACATTTTTTATAATAAATTGGGTCCCTTTGTAAACTGCCTGATCTGGATTTTCTCTTAAGTAAGTGAATCTGCTCTGTCTCTTCAACAGATGTTCAAGCAAATGCTTTCAGAAAAACAAGCCAAATGGGAGCATTACAAGAAAGAGGGCTCAGAGCGGATGACTGAACTTGCTGACGTCTTCTCAGGAGTGAAACCCCTTACTAGAGTGGAGAAAAATGGTAATTGCTGAAGAGGGGATGTAGGATGTGTCCAAAATGTGTGTGCAGATTATTTGAAACCTTAGGAACTGGCTGAGTAACAAGTCCTTCTGTTTTTGTCATTGTCCACCATGACGTCGTTCTCTTTCAGCCTTGGTAATAAAGGAGTCTAGTTTGGGCTCCTCTAACCTTATGCTCCTGTGGGCTGTGTTCATGTCCATCTGGACGTCAGATTGCATATCTTATCTTTGAAATACGAGGTTGGGCTAAACCAGGGGTTCTTTTAACTGTGGTTCATAGATAAGAGTTAGAGAGTCATAATGTGCTCCTGACTCCCTGGTATACAGTTCTCACACACCAGTTAATGTGCATTTTGGGGAGATTACATAGCTCTTATAATCTCAGAAGAGGAGGTCACCTAAGAATATCAGTAACTACCACCACAGATCATATCAGATCCTTGTCTTCTCCCCTTGCTCGCTTCTTGTCCACCAGTGCATCTGGCATCTAGTAGCACAAGAGAGGACCTGCACACTGTTTTTTATTTTTTTCATTTGTATATGTATTGGTTTTTTGTAGTACCTGATATTGAACTCAAAGCTTTGCTCATGCCAGGCAAGTGCTCTACCACTGAGCTACACCCTCAGTTGCAGACTTATTTTTGAAAGGAAACATCTCTCCAGGCACAGTGGCATATGCCTGTAAGCCCAGTGGCTCAGGAGGCTGAGACAGGAGGATTGCTAGTTCAAAGCCACCCTCAGCAAAAAGCAAGGCACTAAGCAACTCAGTGAGACCCTGTCTCTACATAAAACACAAAATAGGGCTGGGGATGTGGCTCAGTGGTCGAGTGCCCCTGAGTTCAATTCCTGGTACCAAAAAAGAACAGAAGTGTCTCAAGTTTTAACTTAAATGATTTTGATCCTACTTCTTTTAGGAAATATTTTCTGTAGGAAAATTTGTGACATTGCTTCAGATTTTATTCCTATTGGAAAAAATAAGTTTACAGTGATGTGATATAGTTGGCAACATGTTTTGCAAGTCAGCATATTATGACTGAAAAACAAGAACCACCTGTAACAATATGACCAAATTAGTTGACTAGAATCAGGCTCATTAGTCTCTATTACAATCCCTGTTAGGTCCCTCTAAATACTAGATTGTTTCAGAGGTTGTTCACATGATCATTTTATGCTTTTTTTTTCTGGCTATGCAATTTATTTTGGTCTAGGAAACTTTGTCATTTGATTCTTACAGCCCTATGGGATAAACATCTTTGGCCTTGCTCTATGTGTAAGGAACCAAAGCTTTAAAAATGTAATCATTTGTCAAAGGTAACAAAGATCCAGGGCCTGGATCTAGCTCATGACCTCAGACATCAAATCTTGTGCTCTTTCCTCTATACCACAGCTGTGCCTCAGTTCTGGGGGAAAAAAAAATCAAATACAGATTCCTTGTGCCAATTCCTGAAATAAGTTACATTATAAGTCATTAAGTCTCTAAATAAAGTGCCACTATCCCATTAATAAAAACAAAAGTGTAGGGAATCAACGTGTTGGCCCTGGCTCTGCCATTTAGTAGTTGTGTGACCGCGAGTGTGATTCTTTATTTTTCTGAGCATCAGCTTCCTTATGTGAGAAATGGCCTGCAATTCTAACCCTCATCCTTGTGAAGATTAAAGGAGACCAAGCTTAGAATTCTGTCTCACACACCAGGGTGCTCAGAGCCTATTAAAACCCTTCCCTTTCATGCTGTGTGAACCACCTGATGGTTTGTGAATGCACATGGCAGCCCCTCAGCTGCCCAGAATTCCCATTCATACCTCAGGCTTCTCAGGTGTTGATCCCCTCTTCGCCCTCTAAGACATGCCACCATCTTCCAGCCTGGAACTCCGCTCATATTTGCCCTTCATCTAGACAGAAAACACTTCTTCATTTCTCTGGCTGTCCAGATCTTTACCCTCTCTCACTTCTCTAGAAAACTCCGTAGTACCTCTGTCACTGGGGAGTTCCTTCCCAACTCCTCTCTGCCACCACTACCCCCTTGGCACATATGTTTATAACATGTATGTGGGCCTTTAATCCCTATGTGCCAAGCTGTATAGACTAAGCTATTAATGTAGAAGTTTATTCTATGAGGGCACACGCTCCATATATTTTAGTTGTTCAGAGAATCCTAGAAGCAATATTAGGATGTAGTAAAAACTCTATATAAGGAACTGGATTCGTAAAATGATTTAATTAAATTCAAAGCCACAGCTACAGGAATTCTGGGTTTCAGCAGTCTTTCTTATTTCTGTATTAATAGAAAATCTTCAAGCTTGGTTCAGAGAAATCTCAAAACAAATATTGTCTTTAAATTATGATGATTCTACTGCTGCAGGCAGAAAAACTGTACAGCTAATACAAGCTTTGGAGGAGGTAAGAAAAGTCTTTTCAAATTCTAGTTCTTGGATCAGGAATCATGCCTATGGCCTACACAACAGTTTGCCCATCAAAATATATCTAAGAGAATATTTCCTCAGCAGCAAAAGCAATATCAATTAATACGTTCCCTGTACTGTTATATACAGGGCCTAAAAATTGGCAAAATAAATTCAGTGACCAGCATGAGTAGAATGATAGCAGGGGTCAAGATCGTCAACTTGAGGAAACCTGTAGTCCTAGAAAAATAACCAGGAAAGCAATTTAGAGATGTTGGGAAAACTGATGAGGAGGTGAAAGCAAAATAAAATTGTGCATGTACGCCATGTTTTAGGTTTATAAAAAGTGTGTGCCTGGGGCAGACTTAGAAATAAATAAGCAAAAATGAAAATAGTTATGTAGCAATCATATGTTTATAAGTAGTGTATGTTCTCTTCTGAAAAAATAGTTTTTTAACGACTCAAAAATGATTATACCCAAAATATTGACTATACCTCACCACTCTTAACTTTTTAATTATATATTTAACTAGATTTGAAATGGAAAATAATAGCATCAGAATATACAAGCATAGACTATTTAAACATCATTTATACTCATCTGTAACATTGTCCAATTTGATATGATGTACATTTTTAGAGATATAATTAAAACTTTTTCATTTGGCAGACTTTCTTCAGGCTTTTTCTTATTTCTTTGAGGTTTTTTAGGATGGCAACACAGTATAATACTCCATTGTTAGCATACCAGAGTTTCTCATTCCAAAACAATTGCATGATTGTACTATTTCTATTATGTTTGTTGGCAGAATATTCAAACTATAGTACACTAGAAACAACTTTGTAAATCACTGATGCGTTTTATCTTTTTAGCCTATTTAGTTTGGCATGTAAGCCAGACCTCTTGAGTTATATACATGAAATTTTTAGGACATTATGGAACCATTATTTTGTTTTAAAGAATATACTAAAAGAAAATAATGTGTAAGTACCAACACATTGTGATGTAGCTTATTATCTTTCTTAAGCAGTGATGGCCAGATAAAGAATTAAGAGAATTTTCTAAAATATGTTTATTTATAGTAAAATGGAAAATGATAGCATTCATTTATTATGTCCTGTACATACAGGATCAAACTTGATGGAGCATTTTCTAATCCTAGAAAGTTATACAGCTTTTTATGGTTTGTCTTATGTATTTCTGAAATTATAATTTGGAATAAAAAGTTTATCAAGATATTGTTAATGATGTGCCTTATATGAAGTGTTTTCAGGAAAAATGAACCCTATAAAGGCCAGAACTTTTAAACTAAATGTATTTATGTCACAGGTTCAGGAATTTCATCAGTTGGAATCAAATTTGCAAGTGTGTCAGTTCCTTGCTGATACCCGAAAGTTTCTCCATCAAATGATCAGGACCATTAACATTAAAGAGGAGGTCCTGATCACAATGCAGATCGTCGGGGACCTTTCTTTTGCTTGGCAGTTAATTGACAGGTAACATGGACAGACTGACATTTGCCCTTGATGAAGTCCACTGGAACGTCTTCTTAGAATTTATCTCTTTTTACAGTTTCACATCCATCATGCAAGAAAGCATAAGAGTAAACCCGTCCATGGTCACTAAACTCAGAGCCACATTCCTGAAGGTAGGCAAAGGACCATGTGTTCACGTTCTCAGTTACACCAGGAAGGAGTTGGCCTTCACCTTGCCTCACTCATTGCTCAGCCCAAGAGGCTTCATCCTTTCAGAAAGTTGGATCATTTCAGTATTTTTATACACTAGAACTTATTAGCAGTTCTTCCCAGAACATAGTTTCAAAAGATTCCAGAAATATTTGAAGTTTGATTAAATAAATTGGAATGTGTTACAGGATATTGTTTTTAAATAAATAGATACTTTTAAGTTTTTTTAGTGTACTAAAAATGTGACTCCATTGAGTCCTTTATTCCTTAGATATGAATTGTCCTTTTATTTATTCATTAGAAAAATTTTTATTGAGCCTCTACTACAAACTAGTCTATACTCTAAAGGTGAGGGAATAATGATGATCAACACAAGCACGTTCCTTACTCTCAAGGTCATTTCAAAGCATAATAAATGAACAAATAATTTGCTCGGTGTCTTCTGACAGTTACCATATCTATCAATTTCAAGGTATGCTTTTTTCATATTTTAACATCTCTAATTTTAAATGGGTTTTATAATGGATGACATATCATAGTTTAGTGCTCAGCATTTTAGTTCTTTTTGAGTGGTACATAAAATAACAGCACTTCTTATACTTGATGGCATCTTAGGTTGGATGAATTCATTAGTTCACCAATTAAAATGTCTAATTTCCACAGAAGAGTAGTTGTCTCCTTTAGCATGGTGGCTCTCAAACTTGAGTATGCATTAGAAACATCTGGAGGGCTTATTGCATCAGATCACAGGACCCCACCCCTGGAGCTTCTGAAGTCAGTCTGGAATGAGGTCCCAGAGTTTGCATGTCTAAAAGTTCCCAGGTGATGCTCATGCTGATGCTGGTGATCTAGGGACCACACTTTAAAAGCCATCACCATAATAGGTAACTTTGATTTTCTTTTTTAAACTGTATTGGCAGAAAATCATGATATTGACAAGGTTTGATGGTTGGCTATTGCCCTCCATTGTGTAAGACCCAGGTATTTTGTTGTATGTTACATTTTCTGGAAAAAGAGATTTCTAGGACTTTTTTAAAAATAGAAACAGTAATGTATCTTATTTTTCTAACAGCTTGCCTCTGCCCTTGACCTGCCTCTTCTTCGTATCAATCAAGCAAATAGCCCTGACCTTCTCAGTGTATCTCAGTATTATTCTGGTGAACTGGTGTCCTATGTGAGAAAGGTAAGAAGTGCGTGAAGGTGATTTTTGCTTTGATTAGCTAACTGCTGTTTCAAATACAGAAGTACACTTGGGTTCTGTAAAAAGCACATTGTTTTCCTTTCCTTTGTTTTAAACTTGATTCCAGAAATTTGTAATACTTGGAAATAAATGTATTCTTTCTGATACTATAGACATGCAGATGTGTTTTACTTTCAAATAACTTTTATGCCTATTTTTTAAATGCTGATGGTATTGTCCACCATTTTGTAGATGTATAGAGGGAGGAACAGAGATTTTGGTAGTATCTTCAAAGTCACAGCTGATTGATGAAAGAGATCGAGATCCAACATAGCCTCATCTGAACTTAATTCAAGCTTTCTTAGGGATTTTGGTCCTCATTTCAATAACTTATAGTACAGGAAGAAGCCAGACAGGCCTGGTTCAAAATTTATCTGTCACATACTAACATAGTACTCTACAGAGATGGTACTTGACATCTTGGAACTTCAGTTTGTATTTTCCCTTGCAATGCTGGGGATCAAACCTAGGGCCTCATGCGTGCCAGGCAAGCGCTCTGTCACTGAGGCACATCTCCAACCCTGAACTCCAGTCTTTTAAAAATCTTTTTTTTTAATATTCTTTTAGTTGTAGATGGACACAATGTCTTTATTTTTTTATTGCTTTGTATGTGATGCTGAGGATCAAGCCCAGGGCCTCAGGCATGTGAGGCAAGCACTCTACCACTGAGCTACAATCCCAGCCCTTACAAATCTTTTTGCAGCACTTTGAAGGGTTATTTTTATTCTGTGGGCAGTTAATGTTGGAAGGCAGGGAGCCGCACCTGCTAGCAGTTAGGAAAGCAGCTCTGTTGGGTTTCTCAGCATCACTTCCTGCAGACACACTGCTGCTTGTGCAGACCAGGGCCCTTTTTCTTACTGTCATCGTGATATTTGACAGCTAAGAAAAATAAAACGAAGGTGTTCAGTTGTATTTCTTCCTTTCTCTGGCCTTACAGGTTTTGCAGATCATTCCAGAAAGCATGTTTACATCTCTTCTAAAGATCATAAAGCTTCAGACCCACGATATCATTGAAGTGCCTACCCGCCTGGACAAAGACAAGCTGCGGGACTACGCTCAACTCGGCCCACGATATGAGGTGCCATGTTGCCTCGACTTCTGCCTTTTCATATCTAAAATTAAAAGCATGAACTGTCACAGGCCTGTGTCCTCTACCATGACCTGGGACCACCAAACCAATTCTGATTCATTTTCTCACACTCTCAGTGATAACCGCTGTTTACCTTTTGAATACAATCACACCTTTATTCTTGACATCTCCTGGTGTCATTTAAGGCCTTGCTTGCCTGAATGTTCCCAGTGAAAGTGGAGCACCACTTCTCTCTAGAAAAAAAATGGTCACTTTGCTCTATAACTGTCTTGGTAAGTCCATTCTGTTCTCCTCAGGATAGATTACCTACACCTTCACAGTCAGGTTCCTCCTTTCTACAGATACTCCTCAACTTACGATGGGATTATGCCCTAATAAATCCATCATAAGTTGAAAATATCTTAAGTTAATGTATTTAATACACCTAACCTCTGAACATCTACCCACTTGAAACATGCTCAGAACCCTTAATTAGCCTGCACTGGGCAGAATCATCTGACAGCTCATTTTACAGTAAGGCTTTGACCCTCTCATGTAACCTGTTGAACACCACACTACCAGTGAAAAACAGAATGGTTGGATGAGATGCTTCTGCACCATTGTAAAGTCAAAAAATCACAGATCGGATCATTCTAAGAGTTAAACTATCCAGATGCAAACCAGTGGCTCCAAACAATCTATATTCCTACATGGAGACTTTTAAGTCCACTCCATAGTTAAATGGGCTCAGAGGTTGTTTTACCCAAATACCTCTGTTTTTCTGTCTTAAAATTTTCCAATTTTAAAATTTACAGATAAAAAAAGTAAAATCAAGTGAAAATTGAAAATGTCATGTCCAGTTTCAGATTCCCATTCTCTGACACATCTCCAAAACATGTATCAGAAATTTAGACAATCAAGCTTAGTATTTCTGTGTTTATTCTGATTTAAGAATGTAGCATCTGTCTGCCTTATCAGTGTCTCCTTATGTTGCTGGAAAAGAATGTGGAGGCCACTGAAGGGGAGATTACTCCTTGTTATTCTATTCAGCTGGAAGGAACCCTCCCTATCGAGTCCTGCCCTAAATTTTAGATGTGAGAAACTGAAGCCCAAAGAAGGGAAAGTACTTTGTGAAAAGTGGGAGAATAGATTCACATCTTCTGACTCACTTATCCAACATGTCCAGAAGGCCTTACTTTTCGCCACAAGGCCTTACTTTTCTCCAGGACATGTGAACACCAGTGTTGTTGTTGTTGTTGGTTTAGTTGTAGATGGACACAATACCTTTATTTTATTTGTATTTATGTGGTACTGAGGATCGAACCCAGTGCCTCATACATGAGCGGCAAGCGTTCTACCCCTGAGCTACAATCCCAGCCCGACACCAGTGTTCTGTATAAAGCTATACATCCGTTTCCTTGTGCTTTACCTATTTCAGGACTATTAGCCAATTATTTTAACCTTCCATAGAAATGGCAAATCTTAGCTGGGCATGGTGGCACACTCCTGTAATCCCAGCACTTTGGGAGGCTGAAACTAGAGAATCACGAGTTCAAAGCCAGCCTCAGCAACAGCGAGGCGCTTAGCAACTGAGACCCTGTCTCTACATAAAACACAAAATAGGGCTGGGGATGTGGCTCTGTGGTCGAGTACCCCTGAGTTCAATCCCCAGTACCAAAAGAAAAAGAAATGGCAAGTCTTTTATCCCAACTGCTTTATACCTCTTTCTTTGTTATAGGTTGCCAAGCTCACACATGCTATTTCCATTTTTACGGAAGGCATCTTAATGATGAAAACAACTTTGGTTGGCATCATCAAGGTAAGTGTCTTAGTGCTGGTCTGTGTGACCTTGTGGTTAGTTGTTCAGATTTTTCTGGTAATTATCATGTGTCGAACAGGGAATAATGTTACCATCTTGCTATTTTTACTCCCAATTTTGGTTTTACCTCACATATTGATGGAGGAAGAAAGCATTGTATTTATTGCTTATAATAATGAAGCCAATCTTACGTTATAATCTTGGAATTTCTTCTAGTTCTGGGGGAAAAAACATTTAGTAGTAATAATTATTTTGCACAAGAGTTATTTAAGTC
Organism: Xerus rutilus; assembly: GCA_028644305.1. Taxonomy (NCBI): domain Eukaryota; kingdom Metazoa; phylum Chordata; class Mammalia; order Rodentia; family Sciuridae; genus Xerus; species Xerus rutilus. The sequence continues at coordinate 168,272,707 of CM053400.1, read as the reverse complement.
TAAGAAAAATCTGTTTCACTGAATTTTTGTCATAGCAAGAACAAAAAAAAAATAGCTCAATCTTCTTAGGCATAATTGCTTTCTGCTTTTTATTTTTCTCCCCATCCTTGTTTCCTTCTTCCTTTTTTTTTTTTTTTTTTTTTTTTGGTGTTTTGATTTTGCACCCAGGTGGGGAGAGCTAAGATAATTTTACCCTCTCGTCACAGACCATTGTTCCCACTGACACATGCAAGCTTCACTCTTATTTTTTTCTTTCTTCTCCTGGACCCAACTTCCATTCCCATTCCCCACAGCAAACACTCTGTGTGTTTGAAACATGTCCCTAAATATTGCAGTTACCCTCATTTTTAGCAAATAATATTATGTGTGTGCTTATATTTCTGGTTTCTCTAAATCATTGTGCTCTCATTCTTTTTCCAACTTTTCTTATTGGTTATTGCATTTGAAATTTATTTGTGTTGCTATAGATCAGGTAATTGATTGCTTACTGCTACAGAGAATTCCACACTTTACTGAACTGTCATTGCAGAGACAGGCACTTCTCCCATTATCACAGCCACTGTCACAGTGAACATCTCTGAGCACATTCCCACTCTGTGCCTATGCAGGAATGGACATATCTAGGAATGGCATCTTGGGACTCAGTGCCTCTTTGTACTTACTTTGTCTGCATGCCACTACCTTGCCTTTTGAAAGGACTATGTCCTGGGCTCCACCCACCCACATCTTGGCCATTACTTGATGTTGTCCTCTTTCTAATTTTTTGCCCAAGGGGTATAAAGTGATATCTCATTGTTTTTTTGTTTTGTTTTGTTTTGTTTTGTTTGGTACCAGGGATTGACCTCAGGGGCACTCGACCACTGAGCCACATCCCCAGCCCTGTTCTGTGTTTTATGTAGAGACAGGGTCTCACTAAGATACTTAGCGCCTCGCTGTTGTTGAGGCTGGCTTTGAACTCGCGCTTCTCCTGTCTCAGCCTCCCAAAGTGCTGGGATTACAGGCTTGCGCCACCGCATCATTGGTGTTTTAATTTGAATCCTGTGAAGACTCATGATGTCTCATTCACATAGTTCATTGTAAGCAAAATGTCATTGTGCCCCTGAAATTTTAATAGATTCTGCTCAACATTTCTTTAGGCCTATTGCCAAATTAATTAAGATGATGTGCAGAGAATACACATGCTGGTTATTTACTCTCAACTAATCTGTAAGTATGATGAGCCCTAGCAATGCATAGTGGCAGATAGAGAACGAACGTAATAAGACATAATAATTAGCCATAATTAAAAACTGTTTAATAAAATGTAAATCTTTGCCACAGTCTTTTGGAAGGAATATCATACTGACCAAGCCCATTTAACGAGTCAACTCTGCCAGTCCAATAACAACAACTAAGGACTATGGAAGAAATTCTATGCCCTCACTAATCTTTAACCTCAGCATCTTAAGGATGTATTTCAAATCCTTACAAAAGTATAGGTTCACTGGGCTCAAAAAGCTTTCAAACTAGTGAGAAATATACATGAGTGTTCATTGTTAGAGGTAGACAAAAGAAAAAAGAAACAAATAATCTAAACACCCAGTGGTAGGGGAATGGCTAAATATGTCATGACACACTCATACTGTGGATTGCTCTGCTTTCATCCAAAAAGAATTTGCCCCCGGATAGTTTCCAAGATAGAAAATGTAGGACAATATACATGTTATAGTGTGTTACATATATAGAGAGACATATACATGTATATAAATGAATGTTTATGTTTAAACACACATGTATGCATATAGTCCTATTTAGATTTATATAATCAAATATGTGTATAGATGAACATTTTTGTGAATTAATGAATGAGTGAATGGAAGGAGGTCTGTAGGATGCATATGAAAGCTGTTAAGTATGCTAACTCGGATGGGGGATAGAAACGTGGGGAAGGGGCTGCATGTGTAAGCTTTCTCTTAGCTGTGAACACTTCTGCAGATTGGTGGCACTCCAGGAAGAGTGGAAGAGCGACATGAGAAGAGCTGCTCTGTTTCACTAAATCTCTTCTTGGTCTGTGTGTGTGCTAGGGGCTGCACTCAAGGCCTCAGGGGTGAAAGCACATACACTTCCACTGAGCCAAACCCAGCCCCTAAGTCTGCCCTTCCAAAGAATATTTCTTTGAAACTTTGTTACTTCTGATTTTGTTCTCATTGATTATATATATTTGTAATTTTTAATTATAAAATAAAGTACAGATACTAAGTTGCAGAAATAATTATATAGCTCAATAGATCATTAGGAGGTTCACACCACTCATTCTGCTGACCACATGAGTCAAGAAATCTAATTAGCCGGGGCTGGGATTATGGCTCAGTGGTTGAGTGCTTCAGCCTAGCATGTGTGAAGCACTGTGTTTGAATCTCAGCACGATCGATTGATAGATAGATAAAATTAAGGTCCATCAGCAACTAAAAGAAATTTTTTTAAAAAAACTTAATAAAAAAAAAAGAAATCTAATTAGCCTTCCCTACTCCCCTATGTGCCCTGACCTAATCTCGGCTTCTCCCTTTATGATTTCAGTATTCAAGGGTAAGTTTCTACACACTATAGTTTAGAAGTGCCCATTTAAGGAAAAACTGTTGTCTCTCTGAAGTCTGTTATGGCAGGTTTCTCCTCCTCTCATTTCTTTCCATCTGCTGCAGAGCCCAGGCCTCTGCCCTTCAGCTCTTCATACTTGGGTTGCTGATAGCGTAGTCTGGTTATAATTTTCGAGTGTATTTTTCGGGCTTTTGTATTTTCTGCAACTTCTATTACAGTTGTCTTCTTTGATTTAAATATAATCAAAACCAGATGGGACCTATCAATTGCCTTGGTGACCTTAAATATAATGATTCTTTACAAATTAAAAGGAAAAGAAACAGGTCTCAGGGTGTTCCAGGGAGTGGGCTAAAACCATTTATGTTCTGTGGCTCTGACAGGAGACTTATTTAGGAAATAATAGTAACTTTCTCATTGCAGAAAAAAATAATAAGCAAAATAAGTATAGAATTTGATAGCAGATTTGCTCTCCTCTTTTATCATCGTAATTATAAATGGCATCCTAAGAATGTTGAAAGACGAAGAATTATTCCATTTAGAGTGGTGAAACACAAAACTTAAGGTTGCTCCCCTGGAGAGAGATGCCCCCAGATGACATCTGGAGGAAAGACAAGCACCTGAATCCAGCACAGGCCCTTTGTTCTGCTGCCCTTTCTTCATGATAAGAAATGGGCCTCACACATTTAATGAAAAATGAAGCAACTAAAAACTTTCCACACTCGCTAACTTTGACGTATCATGGTGTGAATTATCTCATGAAGCTTGCCAAGGTGAAGTGTGTCCTGAAGAGGTGACAGTTCAGTAATTCTGCCCACGCTGCTCAAGGTCAAATAAGGACAGGAAAGGGAAAAAGTCCAAGTCATTTAGTGAAGAAGGAGGAAAATGCTGCACTACTTTTTGGAAATTGGTTTTCGTCTGGATTTCTTCAGGACTGGCTTTTTTCTAACTTGTGATTTGCACTTAGGTGGATCCAAAGCAGTTGCTGGAAGATGGAATAAGGAAGGAGCTGGTTAAACGGGTTGCTTTCGCCCTTCACAGAGGACTGATATTCAACCCTCGAGCCAAGGTACCGGAAGACTGAAGTGGGTCTGTCCTGTTCTCAGCTCACGGCGTGGATGCGAACGCTGTTTATAACAAGACCTTTCTTCTTCTGTCCTTACAGCTAGTGTGACCTTTGGTACCAACAACTGATAAGGCTCTTTGGTCCCCTAGTATAATCCATTCATTTTATGATTTAAAACCAATGCTCCTTTCCTTTCCTGTCGATCCCCAAGTTTAAGAATTGATGGTTCTTTTTTTTTTTTTTTTTTTGGTATTAGAGATTGAACTCAGGGGCACTCAACCACTGAGCCACATCCCCAGCCCTGTTTTGTGTTTTATGTAGAGACAGGGTCTCACTGAGTTGCTTAGTGCCTCGCCATTGCTGAGGCTGGCTTTGAACTCGTGATTCTCCTGTCTCAGCCTCCCAAAGTGCTGGGATTACAGGTGTGCACCACCACATCCAGCTAAGAATTGATGGTTCTGATTCAGAGGTTTTTTTGTTGCCATTTTTATTTTTTATTGCCATGAGGTACTAGAGGTTGAACCCAGGGCCTCACACATTTCAGGCAAGCATTCTACCGCTGATCTACATCCTCAACCCTTTTTATTCATTTTTGATACTAGGGATTGCTATGTTGCCCGGGCTGGCGTTGAACTTGCAATCCTCCTAACTTAGCCTCCCAAGTGTCTGGGATTACAGGCTCGCATCACCATGCCTGGCTCAGAGTTACTTTTTATAGTTAAAAAATTAATTAGCCCTAAAGCCAATAAGAACTGTGAAGACTATAACTTTTTATTTTATTTTTGTTTTATCTGTTGGGAAATATGGTAAATTTTCCCATGAGAAAATAAACAGGCCTGAAATTTATATAGTATTTTTCAAATCAATTCAATTTAATTTAAACTCAATTCAATTCAAGATATTTTAAGGGTTCTAAGATGAGATAGGTTCATCAAATGACATGTGAGAAATCACCAGCATTCATTGTTTATATTTCTTTATAGGAAACTTTCTTTCCAAAGGAATAAAATGTATTCTCTGCTAAGTATCTGACATCTCTTGTCACTCAGCTGAGGTGAAGTTGGAAAGTTTCCAAAACTTATACTATGTCTTAAACTGTGACTGTGCTTCCTTAATTGGTGTATTAGTTAAAGTCTAATGTAACTATTAGTAGCTGAGAGTATCGGAACATGGCTTGCGTTTCCTCTTTTGCACAGCCAAGTGAACTGATGCCCAAGCTGAGAGAGTTGGGAGCTACCATGGATGGATTCCATCGTTCTTTTGAATACATACAGGATTACGTCAACATTTATGGTCTGAAGATTTGGCAGGAAGAAGTCTCTCGTATCATAAATTACAATGTGGAACAAGAGTGTAATAACTTCTTAAGAACAAAGGTATTTAACAATTTTAAAGTTCTTGATTTTATTAGTTATTTCTTATGTTTAAAATATACACTCTAAATCTCGGAGGTGCCAACAAGAAAGTTTATTTAAATAGATACTCAAAATCAGTAAGCACTAGAAGGTCTCAGTACCGTGAGAGCACCTTCAGGAACCATCAGGGTGGCAGAGAAGTTGACATGGCCCTGACCTCCGGGAGATTCCTGCCCCAAGGAGAAGGCAGACTTGATTACATGGCCACAGAACAGGGCTGGTTGCTATAACATGCAGCCCAAGTGACTGAGTGCAGAAGACTGGGCCCCTCTTCAGTTGGGTTTGATCAGGGTATGTACCTGTTCGTTCTGTGCTTAACCGGGTGAGGAGCGCCAGGCTCTTCTGCAGCAGTGGCACTGGCAGTCTGAGGGTCTGCCTTCCTTCCTCACCTCCTCAGCAGCACATCAGCCATCCTGGTTAGAGTTGTGATTCCCTAATGGCTGGTGACCTTGAGTGCCTTTTCATGTGCTTACTGGCCATTTTATTGGCCATTTTCTTTGAAAGCATCTATTGAAGTTCTTTACTCATTTTTTTTTAAACTGGGCAAAGAAAGAGCCCCGAATTCATAAGTGCCAGTGCTGAGATTTCTGTAGTCAACAAGGAGCCACTGCAGGTTTTTAGGTGAGAGACTGACATGACAAAGGTTATTAAGTGTCTTCCAACCTTATGGTAGTTCAGGGCTGTATGTTATGCTGCTGCATGCCAACGCTTAAGACAAAACCCATATCCCTTTTCACTTCTCCTTAGTTGCTTCATTTTTTCACAAATGTTTCTTTTTTTATGAATGAATCCCTATAGCATGTCTGGGAAGCTATTATTAAAAATTTCCTCTTCAAAACCAAGGAATGTTCATTGTCACTGTTCATGCAATTTTATCTTTGTAAAATCATGGGGACAAGGATAACTGTACTAAATATTTATGGCTTTGTTTCCTAGATTCAAGACTGGCAAAGCATGTACCAGTCCACTCACATTCCGATACCAAAGTTTCCCCCTGTGGATGAGTCCGTGACATTTATTGGTCGACTTTGCAGAGAAATCTTGCGAATCACAGACCCAAAGTAGGTGTTTCTAGATTCTGCTGTGCCTTGACCCCATGGACAACCTCATCTATACCTGTGTCACTGTGACACACACCCTAGGTCCAGCCCCTGGATCTTGCACTTGTATTCTGACACTTGAAAGTGACCTCCTTGTTTCTCAGCCCAGCACACAAGCCCTTTTGATGGTAAACACTAACATCTGTGGAGCACTTACCTATGCACTCTTCTCGGCATAGAGCACACATCTGTGCATGTGCACAATACAGTCATCTGGGGAGGTCAGCATTATTATTATTCTCCCATTCTAAGCATGAAGTAACTGAGGCACTGGAAAGATTAGTCACTTACCCAGCATCACATAGTTAATAAATGGTGGACCCAGAATACACAGAAGGCCCTCTGCCCCTGGAGCCCAGCCCTGTTGAACAGCAGACCACTTAGCTTTGTGTACAGTGAATCCCATCTACATTCACATCACATGGGTTCTGCATTCAGCAGGGACTGGGCAAATATATCATTAAAGCTACCCCTGATGATGTTTTAGGTGAGCACCGTGTTCTATCGAGACTGGAGTGCTACCTCTCAGTCCAGCTGAACCTATTTCCTCCTTTGTCTTCGTTTGAGCCACAGGAGAAGCAGTTGGTCCTAAGACCAGCTGAGGGAAGAACAAGTTCCTATTGTCTCTTTTAGGTTTAACCCAGGCATGTGCTCACCAAGCAGAATGATTGGTCAGTAGCCCAGGAAAATACCATTCTCTTGCTTCTCCACCTATGCATGTATAGTTGAATTTATACCATCGTATTATCCAGACTTACTTTGTCTTTTAAAACTTAGGAAAGTTGACAGATTATTTATGATATTTGTCCAAAATTTCCAACAGAAATAAGGAATTTTGTCTATGACTCATGGGCCTAAAAGAGTAAATGTTCCAGAAAGTTTTGTGGCTCCTCCACTTTTGATACCCAGGAGTCAAATCACTGAAGCCCTTTTAGAAAATGACCCACCTAGTGCCCTGTTCATACAGCAGAGAGGATTAGGCCTGAGTGAGCTTCTCAGGTCGTGTATTGATTTCATCATCAGAACTAGGAGGGCATCTCTCAGGGGACACATTCGAAGAGCCAGGTCTGGGTGGCGGGACACTTTTGAGTCCTGAAAGCAGAAGTTGAATGCAGTTCTGGAAATCACCTTGTTTTGTTCTCCCCATTTACTTCCAAATTTAACCTCCCTGAGGCTCTTTTAGTTCCTCCTAGGCCCCATTTAAAGGCGGTGGTGGTGGTTTTTAGAAAGTGGGGCTACACCTGTGGAGCTTGTTGAAAAACTGGGGCTAGGGCTTCACCCAGATCTCCTGAGCCTGATTCTCCAGGAGTGGAAAGTGGGAGTCCATGTTTCTAACAAGCTCCGCAAGTGGTTCAGGGCCCCTCCCCCGAAGTCTGAGCGCCAAAGGTTTGATGTGGCGGTTAAGGGTTCAGGATTGGAGCCAGGCCTGTCCAAGCCTCAGCTTTCTCTGTGAAATGAGGGTTAAAGGCTTGTGCTTCAGAGATGCCGTGAGGGCAACACAGGATGACCCTGAGAACTTGGTGGAGGCCGCTGGTTGTCATCGTGGTCATCACCATACCCATATCTGAGCGTAAAAGGAAGCCTGGGAGGTGCTTGGAAGACTGTGTGTTTAAGGAACTGGGAGAAGAGAGCAAATAGCTCTGTCATCTCTGCCTCCATCGGTTGCCAAATGGAACCAATGCTAGGCTCTGTCTTGTCCCCTGTCCTGTAGAGAGACAGCTGGCTGACAGCGGAGCCTAACCTTGTCTTCGCAACATGATTCCAAACCAGTGGCCCCACCCAGTAGCAAGAAGTGATCGGAATATGAGGCCTGCCAAGGAGAGAAGGGGCCCAACTGATTCACCCGCTCGTCCACTGTAGGGGGTCACTGTGCAGATCCACTGGGTGCCGAGATTCAGAGGTTAAGAAACACGAGTCACGTAACTGTTGATGTGAGCATTCAGTGCCCCAGGATCTGATGAGACCATATCTTTAGGATGAATTCTGAGCCTCTGTGGGGCTTTTGCTTTGTTTTGCTTTGGTTTTAGGATGACATGTCACATTGACCAGCTAAACACCTGGTATGATATGAAAACTCATCAGGAAGTGACCAGCAGCCGCCTCTTCTCAGAAATCCAGACCACCTTGGGAACCTTTGGTCTGAATGGACTAGACAGGCTTCTGTGCTTCATGATCGTGAAGGAGCTTCAGGTGAGCCTGAGGTGGGCGGGCCTGTCTCCACAGGGATGGGAGAGGACAGCTTGCGGGCCAGCTAAACCCACGTGCCTTTTCTTTTGTGCTTTCTTCTGTAGACATCAGACATATTTGATTCTTACAGGGTAGATAAGAACAGAGAGTAAACTGGAATATCTTTGGCCATCATAGCTTTGGTATGGGTAGATTGCTTTGGGAAGTTTCAACTTGGGACAATGAGATATTTTATCTTTGAAGTCAATAATTCCTACCCACAAGAACCTGAGGCTGCTGCCCTGTGTTCTGATTTAGAGGCTCTGTGGCTCAGGTGCAGTCTGTGTTCTATACAGCAGTTGAGTAAACTAGAGTATGTATTCTTTCTGTTCATTATGTTTGGTTCTTTAATCACACATTCTTGTTTTTAGAATTTCCTGAGTATGTTTCAGAAAATTATCCTGAGAGACAGAACTGTTCAGGATACTTTAAAAACCCTCATGAATGCCGTCAGTCCCTTAAAGAGCATTGTAGGTAAGTGTCCTGAGAGCAACCGAGGTGGAGGTGACACCGTGGCCTTTCTGAATTTACTAAATAGAAAATTATTTTTTAATTTTTCAGCAAATTCAAATAAAATTTATCTTTCTGCCATTGCCAAAACACAGAAGATTTGGGCAGCTTACCTCGAGGCCATAATGAAGGTATGTTGTGGAGAAGGTGATAATTAATACTATGTTTTTATCTCATTTTCTTATACTTTGTTGGTCAAAAAAAAAAATAGCTACTCTTCTCTTGTGACTAAAACAAAAATATTGTACTTTATTGTTATTTATAAACTCACTTACTCCTTTGCTTCCTCTCTGGGCTATTGTTGATGAGGATTTTTATGGGCCTATTGCTTCCTTTTTGCTCAGGAAAACTGCTTCTTTTTGATATGCCTTTGGCCATACAAGGAGATGGAAATTTTCTTCCAAGTTTTTTTTCAATGAACTCATCTGTCCATTTACAGCCCTGGGATGCTACAAGGAGCTGTCAGAACAGGACTCTGTCGCTTGCCCATCCTGTGTCTGCATAGATGTTGGGAAGCCAGGTCCTCAGGGTCGTACATTACACTTAACGCTGTGAATAAAACACTGTCTTTGAAAACGAGGGTGAATGACAAATGAAGAATTCATCAGCTGGGTGGAAACCTAGCTTATTTTAGAATCCAGTCACCTTCTTTCCTCCCTCTCCTGTGGCTGTATTTCCCGGGGCGCCCTGCTTCTTCTGTGTGTCCCTCTCTAATCGTTTGACCCCTGAGATGTTCAACAACACTAGACTGAGCACCTGTTATGCACAGGCCTTGGCAGTTGCTGTAAGAGAGAGTTAAAGGAAACACTTTGTGTCCCCTCAAAGCTCTCTTATTCCAGTGGAAGGAGTAGATTTCCTGGTGGAAAGCTAGGATTCATGGTTAAAGTGTGTCACACCATGGGAGAAGTCTAGAGTCTACAGGAATTTGGCTCCATTCTCTTATTCCCAGTCGTAAAAGCTGTGGTGCTCATCCGTGTGCCAGCCAAATTCATAATTTATTTCCTGTAAGTTCAGCGAGTAGTCTTTTCCTTCTTGTTTTCATTTTTACTTTGAGACACTAGAACAACTGGTAATACAAGGAGCTTCTGGCTCTGCTGGGTGTCCTCTTGTGAAGCTGTCACACTCCCTCAGCCTCTTGACCATCAGGTGTGAGGGCGTCTAGGCCATGTTTCCTACTGCAAGGACACATTTTAGAGTGGTGGAAAATTACCTGCAGTCGCACGGGCAGAGATTCGGCTCTGCGGGAGCCTAGGGAGGTTACAGGGACTCTTCAAAGGGGATCAGAGTTTGCCCCTGACTTACCAGATGCTTTTCAGGCCAGCAGCCATGACACTGTTAGTTATAATTGCTGGTATCCACTGGTAGCCAAGTGGTCATGTCTGAGTCAATGATCTTTAAATAAAGCCCCCAAGGGCAGATGTGTCTTTTGTCTAGAATTGGTGAACTGCAGTCACTAACCCAGGGTTGATCTGGAACAGTGGTGGAAGTGTAGCTACAAGTCACACATAGCTGTGGGGCCCTGGAAACACTGCTTGTAGAACTGAAACACTAAATGTTTCATTGCATTTCACTTTAATTTAAATAGCCTCGCATGGCTAGTGACTGCTGTCTTGGACAGTGCTGCTTTAAAAAAATCTTGGAGCAAGAATGAAAAGCCAGGTGTCTAAACAGGCAGGTGGATAGATGCAATGAATTCTTCACCTACTCCAGGCACGGTAGCCTTTCTAATATCTTCTAAGCTGGTCATGAAGACCAAAAATAAGAAATGTCAGTCACCAGGAATCCATATGCATTAAATGAAAACAAATTACATTCAACTGATATTTTATTTGTTTCTATTTCTAGAGCTATAATTGCAAGAGGATCCTTGACATAGAGTACCCTAGACAGAGAGTTAAGCAAGGAATTATATGGGCCAGATGCAAAGTTCAAGGGACCTTTTTGAGTGGCCTGAGAGAACCTAACATTTTCTTGGCCTTGAAATTTTTATGTAGTATTTTTCTGTGAGTTTAAAGACTTCTTATTTATCAGTAGCATTTTTTGGATTGACTTTTCTTCATGTAAGTGGAATAATAATCTTGTAATAATATTGGTTAAAAAGAATACACTTGAGGTCATTTAACACGTTTTAACTGACATAGACTTCATTATCTGAATGATTTGGCTCCACTCCTAGAGAAGCCCACTCTCTCTCAGCTCTTCTCTGCCCTGAGCAGTTCAGGGGCAGTATGTTCGTCTCCACCTTGTTGCTGCTGGCACTACAGAGCAGCCTCTGTCCTCCCCTTCCCCGTCAGTCTTTCCCGGACGCCTTCCCTAGAGCAACTCACTGGCACAAAAGGTTAGCATGTCCTGTGCAGCTCATGATGCTGACAGGTTGATGGGGGTGAGCTGAACTCCCTCCAGTCTAACCCAAGCAGATCCCTGTGCCCCACAGTCATCCTAGACTTCTCCATGTACTGTTTTTGTTCATCACTACTTTGAAATTACCTCTGTTGATCTGCCTTCTAAACATAGCTCTTTAACACAAATTTCTTTTTTTAATAGTTTGATCATGACATTTCATTACAATTGGCCTCCACAGTTTTATTTTATTTCGTGTGTGTATTTATAGATGTGTGCATGTGTGCTTATTTATTTATTTATTTGGTACTGGGGATTGAACCCAGGGGCACTTTATCACTGAGCTACAGTCCTTTCTATTTTATTTTGAATCAGGGTCTCACTGAGTTGCTCACGTTGGCCTTGAACTTGTGATCCTCCTCCATCAGCTTCCCAAGTTGTTGGGATTAAAGCTGTGTACCACTGCACCTGTTTTGGATATTTAAAACTATTATTCTGAGGTAGTGTCCCATAAATGTCACCAGATTCCCCAAGGAGTCCAAGGCACATTTATGTAAATAAGAATCCCTAAGTTAAAGAGTTGTTATTGTTAGGGCTTCTTGGAAGATTCTGTGTGGATCATTTTTTATAGGTCCAGATAATTACATGGCCTATAGTCCTGTGTGACATGGATTCTCAAGTCCCAAGAATGCCAAATTTGAGAACACTACAGGAAAATAGCATTCTTGGGACTAGAGAAAGTTTGGTGTAGGATAAATAGGAGGAAGTCAGGCTTCTTGTAGCAGCTGCTAAACTTGAAGACTTTATTCCAAAAGTCAAAAATATGGCTTCAAAATGGACATCTTTGGTACATGAACAACTGTACATCCGTGGGTCACCATGTCAACCTTAGACATAGGGCTTTTTGAGGTTGGTACATGGGGCTCTTCCTAGATATCCCTTGAGGATCTAATGCTGGTGGCTCTGCAGCCCAGGACCCCTTCCACATGTCTGCAGTGCTGTGATCCTGCAGTGCACAGTTGCCGCCCCCGTGTTGGGCTCCATGCTGTCACTCTGCAGGACTCGAGCCTACCACCTCTTCTTTTTCTTACTATTCACAGGTTGGGCAGATGCAGATTCTGAGACAGCAGATTGCCAATGAATTAAATTATTCCTGTCGGTTTGACTCCAAACATCTGGCAGCTGCTCTGGAGAATCTTAACAAGTAAGTGCCAGGGTTTCCAACAGCCCTCTGTGTGCCTGGACTCTTCCTCATCCAAGTGCCCTGGTCCCTTCAGTTCTTACTGTTCCAAGGCCTTTGGGGTAAGCAGTCTCTGAATTTCTAGGCCTACTTCCCACGGATAAAAATCCTTTCTTCAGAAGCCTCTCTCAGTATTCTCTCTTTCTCCCTCTCTTTGATGGATTTATTTATTCTGCCAGTATATTGTCATCACATATTACTTGCCTGACACTGTGCTAGGTACTTGTACAGACTTAGAAAGCCATTATTACCAAAATGCACAGCTGGCCTTCTACATGACTGGTCGCTGCTCATCTAGAGCCTAACAGAAAGCATGTTGAGAACCAGGAGAGGGTATGGGCACCTGCCTGGGGCGCTCCCATACCCACCCACCACCAGCATCCTGCTCTCATTTCCAGCCTTCTACTGAAAGATAAACACTTGTGCTTTTCCATCACAAAGTCAGTACTTTCAACAAAACAGGCGTTGAAAACACTTCACCTAATTCATAAAAGTCTGAATGGTAAAAGCATTTGATCTAGGCTGATTCCAATAGATTAAGTGATACTAGGTCAAGTTCTCCAATTACCAGCAATCCCAGGCTTGCACATTGGGAACTAAAGGATCAAGCCCCCATCTTGCACGTGAGAAAACTGAGGCCCAGAAGGATCACATCACAACCTGTGTTAACTGTGTGTGAATTCAGATAAAGGCTCATGTTGACCACTGTTTTACCTGTGTAGGGCTCTCCTGGCAGATATTGAAGCCCACTATCAGGACCCTTCACTTCCTTACCCCAAAGAAGATAATACACTTTTATATGAAATCACAGCCTACCTGGAGGCAGCTGGCATCCACAACCCGCTGAATAAGGTTTGTACTTAACATGTACAGAGGTGGGGTGGGACCATGCACTGCAGAAGGTCTTTTGACCCAAGTAACAGACCAATGGATAAAGATGTTTGGAGAACCTATGTTCAGACCCCAAAGCCCCCATTCTCTCAAGTTCCTGCCCTTCCTGAGCCATGATCTCACTGTCCCTGCGTGGCCCAGGATGTGAGAATCGAGCACTGTAGTCAGAGCTGTGAAAACACATTGGTAGAGATTGGCTTGGGCCGAGTCTGGGGTTGGAGTTTGGACTGTGCCTGAATGGCCACCTGATCTTTCCCCCTGACCGACAGGGACACAACCACAGGATGCAGCTTCATGCTCTTTCCTGCAAATCTCAATTCCAAAAGCCTCTGAGACCTGGAAGCTTTTTCCATAAACTCATGCCAGATCTTATTGGTGGCAAAAACTGGTCTAAACTGACATACAGCTATGTAAACTTGTTATTTCTCCTCTTTGGTGTGAATGTGCATGTTTTGATGCAGAAATACTTCAATATGTGTTACCTCAATTGCTTTTGAAAAATTATTATATGTGAAGTTCTGAAATCTCTGTTATCCCTTGGGTTTTGTATGAAAGAGTGTGACCTGAGTAGTAGTCAGCATCTTGTGCGCCAGGCACCGTGTTAACGCCGCTGCTGGATGACCTCATTGAATCTCACAACAGCCCTGTGACGCATGCCGTTATCAGGCACCTGAGGTTAACACTAACCAAGGTTGTACCCTCATGGGTGGTGGAGCCTGCAGGGCTGACGGAGCCTGTGCCCCTGTCCAGTGGGCGGGGAGGGTGGCAATGGCTGTGCCTGCCCTGTCTTTTCTGCCCTGTTAACTGGGAGAAAGACTGCTTGCGACACTGCCCCAGGGAGCCAGGGACAGAGGAGGACTTGGCTTTCTGTCTCTGTGTCCTCTCACAAGCTGCTCCCTGGGTCTTCCCTCCCCCACCCTCCCTGCCCCGCCGTCCCACTTCTCGCCCCCTCCCTGTCCTGCTTCCAACTCAGCCTTGACCACTAGGTTTTGCCTTCCTCCCCTTCTTGCTCTCCACCCTTCTCCCTGCCCTTATTAATGACATGAGCAGGATTCAGGAGGAAGTAACTGCTAGTCTCTAAAAAGTTGTTCTTTCCAGAAGAACTAACTTGTGATACAGGTGTTTATGATTGGATGGTGTCACAGTTGTTAAATAGAAATCTACAAATTAATGGAAGCATCTAAGTTTTAGATAATCAAAGGGCAAATTGAGGTAACATTGAAGCTTTTCATTTGAAAATGTGTTCTGTGTTGTTTTATAATGAGAAGCAGCCATCAATTTTTTTTGCCTTTCTCTTTCCAGATTTATATAACAACAAAGCGCTTGCCCTATTTCCCGATTGTCAACTTTCTATTTCTGATTGCTCAGTTGCCAAAACTTCAGTACAACAAAAATCTAGGTACTTATGACATTTGTTCTTTGCAGTGAGTTATAGTAACAATAGATTAACATTCAGATATGAGATCATTTCTTAGTTGTATGTATGCTTATGAAATCCGTGTCTTTGGCCTCTGAAATATTTCAACACCTCTTCAATGGAGGAGTGGACTCAAAATCAGGCAAAGACGGTCAACTTTTCTAAGGGTTAGTTATCTAGCCTGTATCATGTGAGGGACCTGTACTTTGCTTCTGTCATTTAACATTTAATTAATTTATTATGGTGTGAAAGAAACTTCTTTCAGTTAATAATGTTCTATTCTTCCAACAAGTGCCACCTGCCTTTGGTATATCAGGAACTGTGATTTGAAGGGTAACAATATAGTTAAGGAGATAAGACTAAAATATATGGGTATATAACACTTAAATATATGTATAATTATATGTCATAATATTTGGTACAAACAATGGATACCAAAGGCTTTCAATCTGTTTGTCCTGTCTAGGAATAAAACTAATATTTTTGACATTGATCAGTTTATTTTGAACATTTTTATAATTACCTCAGAATCTCAAATACTGCCTGTCTCCAAACTTCATATCCAACCAAGTGGAATTTTTTTAAACCCACTATAGTTTTTAATTAATCTAAAAAGCACTATAAGAGGATTTCTACAAATGTCACCATATAGTTTCTTAGAGATTTTAAAATGCATTTTTCTCTTAAATAGTTTCACTTCATCTTTCATGAACTTTTTTAGGGCAAAAGTATGAAGTCTCTTTAATGTTTTTATTCCCATTCAAAAATATTCATTGATTCTTGACATTGCTCCCAACACAAGACTCATTACTGCCACAGAATGTTGTCCAAAAAATACTTGCTGTAGGAGGGAGGGGACAGACGTATGTGTGTATTCTGGCTTCACCGCCTCTCACGTGACTTCAGTGGTCACAGTCAATTCAGAGGGCTGTTCTGGGGTAGCTGCCACATAGGCACAAGAGGTAAAGGCTCATCTTCTCTCAGTGGTCCTTGTATTTTTATTCAGTAGGAACATTTTCTCACAACCCGTAGCTTGTCTATTCTATTCATGATTTTAATGAGCAGTTTTTGATGTGGATGAAGTCCATTCTGTGTTCTGTCTGTGAAATCTTTGCCTACCCCAAGGTCACAAAGGTATTCTAGGTCTTTTCTGTAAGCTTTGTGAATTTAACTGTTACATTGAGGTCTATGGTTCATCTTGAATTATTTTTTAATATATTTTTAGTTGTAGATGGACACAATACCTTTATTTAGTTATTTGTATGTGTTGCTGAGGCTCCAACCCAGTGCTTCACATGTGCTAGGCAAGTGCTCCACCACTGAGCTACAGCCCCAGCCCTCAAGGTGGTTTTTGTTTTTTTTTTTTAATATTTTTTTATTTGTTGATGGATCTTTATTTTATTCATTTGTAATTTATTTTATTTATTTTTTAATTTTTTAAAATATTTTTTTGGTTGTAGATGGACGCAATATCTTTATTTATTTTTATGTGGTGCTGAGGATCGAACCCAGTGCCTCATGCATGCTAGGCGAGCGCTCTACCACTGAGCTACAGCCCCAGCCCTCCTCGAGGTGTTTTTTGTGAATGGTGTGAGGCAGGAATCAAGGTTCATCCCCTGCCCTACAAGGCCATGCAGTTTCAGTACTGCTCATTGAAAAGATTTCTCTCTCTCCATTAAAGTTGGTGGTATATTTGTAGAAATTCAATTGATCATACAAGGGTGGATTATTTCTAGATGGTTCTGTTCTGTTGACCTATTCATCTCTCCTATGCCAATGCTGCCTTGGTCACTAGCTTTAGCAGCCTTCCATCAGGCAGTGCAGGCCGTCCAGCTTTGTCTCTCCTGTTGCCGGTGCAGTCATCCAGGCAGGTGGCAGTCTCCAAACTTGGCAGACATCCTAGTGACAAAGCCAGCTCGGGATTCAGTCGTGTCATAAATTTACTCCCACTGTCTTGACTTTGGCAGATTCTGTTCTTTTTTTTTTTTTTTTTTTTGGTACCGGGGATTGAACTCAGGGGCACTTGACCACTGAGCCACATCCCCAGCCCTATTTTGTTTTATTTAGAGACAGGGTGTCACTGAGTTGCTTAGCACCTCGCCATTACTGAGGCTGGCTTTGCAGTCGCAATTCTCCTGTCTTGGCCTCCCAAAGTGCTGGGATTACAGGCGTGCGCCACCATGCCCGGCTACATTCTATTCTTGTGTAACACTCAGCATTGTGTTTAAAGATACTTTTAAAGTATTTTATTCAGAATTCAAATTGTTTTAAGAAAATACCTCAGGGTACGTAGTCTGCCGTGATGTCATTAACATAATGTAGGTGATTTTTGCTTTCTCACACTTATATTGATCTATTTCTTAAAATTATCTACAGTAGTGTGCATTTAATTGCATAATCCCAAAAAATAGTAAGTACATTTGTAAATTAGTAACCACTTCATTGTTTTGAGTCCTTCATGCCACTAGGATGCTCCTCCACTGCTGTGGCTAATTCAAGATGTAGCCATTGCCTCCATATGTCACCTGCCAGTGATGGTGTGGGCCTCACACGTTGTCATTCTTGAGAGTTAATATTTAATAAGCCTTGCCAAAGGCAAGTGCTTCACTGGGTGCTGTCATTTGTTCCCTTGCAGGAATGGTCTGCCGAAAACCTGCCGACCCTGTTGACTGGCCGCCACTCGTCCTGGGACTGCTCACTCTGCTGAAGCAGTTTCACTCCCGGTACACCGAACAGTTCCTGGCGCTCCTCGGCCAGTTTATCCGCTCCACAGTGGAGCAGTGCACCAGGTACAGAGGACCCGTCGGGAGTGAATGCAACTCACTGGGAGCAAAGGGACTTGACTCTGCACGTCACACTCCTCTTGCCCTTGGATCTTGGATCCATCTGGGATCCGGCTCTCAAAACTCAGGGAGCACCAGGCATGGTCATGCACGCCTGTACTCCCAGCGGCTCTGGAGGCTGAGGCAGGAGGATTGCGAGTTCAAAGCCAGACTCAGCCAGGGCAAGATGCTAAGCAACTCAGTGAGACCCTGTCTCTACATAAAGCAAAATAGGGCTGGGGATGTGGCTCAGTGGTCGAGTGCCCCTGAGTTCAATCCCTGGTACCAAAAAAAAAAAAAAAACTCAGTGAGCCCCAGCACTCCTGCTGGCCACTGCCAAGAGATGGCTCCACACACTTCAGTGTAGACAGACACATCAAGGTCAAATCCTGGGCAGAGTCAGAGTCTCTGGTGTGTCATGAAACAGGAATGGCATAGAAGCTGCTATCTGATAACAGATTTATGAGCCTTTAATTCCTTCTAGTGCTTTCTTCCTCCTCCCTAGTGGTTTTTCAAGGAGGCGGAGGGAGAGGTCAGCAAAATTTGAGAGTTTACATTGGCCATCTGGCCAGTATAAATTAAAGACTAATTACTGAGGGCAATCTTCCAGGTCCTCACAAAACACAACTGACACCAAAAATTGGAAATGACTTCAGAGGCCATTTAATTAAGCTCCCCCCAAGTGCATGAGTTAGCTCTACGACACCCAACAGGTCATCAGTCCTCCAGCAGCTGCGGACGATTCCCATCAGTGAGACTCTTGCCACCTCTTCAGGCAATAGAGTACACTGGTGGGGATTTATTCCATCATTAGAAAATCCCTGGTGGTTAGAAACCCAGGTCTCTGGGAATTTCACTCACTGAGCCTCCTTCTTCCCCTTGAAATTACACAGAAAACCCACAGTCTGCATGTCACTTCCAACTCCTGGTCTCAGGTGCTGCCAGAGGCCTTCTCTCTTTAGATAAACTCCTCCCTGATAGAATTTGTTCCTGATGTGTTGCAGTGTGGGGTTACTCACCTATCAGGTCCTCTCTTCTGGGGGTTTGTTATTGGCCATTATAAAATGTGACTTCCCAAACTCATATTGAGATTCTGAGTACAGCCTTGCAGGTGGGGTGGATGCTCCTTGGAGCTGGGCCCTCTGGACGGCAGTGGTGCTCGAACTGCACCAGTGGGTTCCTGACAGCCACCAAATACCAGAGGCTTAGGCTCTCTTGCTTTCTTTTTAAATCCTTTTTGCCCATGAATTACAATCAGGTCAGTTCATCCCAATCATAGGTAATGAATTGAACAGTAGAAACTGCATGGGTTTTTTGGTCATATGGTCAGATTTGCTTCAGAAAGCATAATTTTGAACAATTGGAAGAGGGGGACAGAAAGATAAGAATTGTCAAAAATGAAATTGACAAAATGAAGTCAGTTGGGAAGGGAAAGCAGTAGGCACCTGAAAACCCCGTGCATCTGGCCAGGACCATGAAGGGGTGAAGGACTCCAGAACTCACTGTCACAGGGAATTAGGAACTGACCTCCGCACACCTGGCTGTCTCCAGCTGCAGTTCCCTGTCAAGCATGAGTAGGTCCTTCCTGTTTCTTCTGCACTAGTGACCATTACCCACCACGAGGGTGCGCTATGGATTTGTTCTTTATTTGGTAATCTGCCACACATTTAGTCTTCCAATATTTTGACTCGGGGCCTATCATGTACTAATCATTAATTGATCCAACTGTTCTGTTACAGCCAGAAGATACCTGAAATGCCTGCAGATGTTGTGGGTGCCCTTCTGTTCCTGGAGGACTATGTTCGGTACACAAAGCTGCCCAGAAGGGTAAGCCATGGGTAGTACAAGACAATGTTAATGCCAGTTTGTGAACAGAGGGTAATGGCAGCAGCCCTGGGCTCAGCAGGAATGAAGCCCAACAGACCCGCACAGTGGATGTCTCTGCGTCCGCACCATTGCTGTGTCCTCTGCTCTAGGTTCCATGTGGAGAGCTCTTCCTCCCTCCCCTCACTCCATGGGACCCTCCTCTTGTAACAGCTCCCTGGTTCAGAGCCAGTTCAGTGAGACAGGCAGCCCAGGAGGGGATTCCTAACTGCCCAAAGAAAGGAAGAATCTTGGGTAGTTTGTTTTTTCTATCCACTGTGACCTGGTACCCATAGCAAGTCCAGTGAAATCTGAGCCATGTTAAAGTTGTATAGACCACTGCTTCCTAAGGTGTGAGAGACTGCTTTTGACCTTCTAAGAAATTCCTTCTCACTCTTATGTTGCACTTGGGTAAGTTTTAGCTCAAAGAGAAAAACTTGACACTAAAATATAAAGACTTTCAGCCAGGCGCGGTGGCTCAAGCCTGTAATCCCAGCACTTAGGGAGGCTGAGACAGGAGAATCGTGAGTTCAAAGCCAGCCTCAGCAATGGTGAGGTGCTAAGCAACTCAGTGAGACCCTGTCTCTACATAAAACACAAAATAGGGCTGGGGATGTGGCTCAGTGGTCGAGTGCCCCTGAGTTCAATCTCCAGTACCAAAAAAAATAAAAAATAAAAAAAATAAAGACTTTCAACAGATACTGAAAAGTCATTTCCCATTTTTAAAGATTAGTAGATTAAGAATTGAAGATAGCAAAACACAAAGGAGGTTTTTTTAGTGAACTAGCAGAGCCACACTTAATAATGAAATTATAGTGGCATTCTCACAAAAATCAGGTCTATAAAAGTGACATAATGATACTGAATCTTGCTGCTACTATTGATGCACAGGTGCAAGGTAATAAATTAAAATATGGTGCACAGTGGAAGAAGGCAAAATCTGTACACTTTCTCGAGGATGTAATTATCTTCCTAGAATCATGTGAAAAACTTTTAAAAATGAGTTCAGGGAACAAGCTGGTTACAGAACAAATGTACAAAATAAACTGATAACTATCTTAAAATATAATTTGAAAAAAGTCCCATTCACAGAAATAACAAGGAAATAATACAGTTGGAGAAAACCTCTATCAGAAATATGAAAAAAGAGTATTTTAGGGGAAAACTATACATTTTTTAAAGTCCATAGTTCTGAATTAGGAGACTCAAATCAGTTATTTGTAGTTTTTAGTATAATTCACTGCAATTATAATCAAAATCTCAAGTTTTGACTTTTTTTTTTAATTACATAGGACTTAGGCTATAAGCGATTTTTTTCAAGAAAAAAACATTTTACACTATATATTAAAACATAAAACTACGAAATTCAAAAAAGTATGATACTGGTATGAAACTTAATAGAAGGATCAGTGGTTAAAAGTATGTGCCCTAGAAACAAATTATTTTCATGTAAGTGTGTATTAGGCAAAATACCATCTCAAATTGGGAAGAAAAGAATATTAGGCAGCAGATGGCTGGAACAGCTCGTTCATTAAGAGGTTGAAAATAGCAGCTTAGTCCCTTCACTTCTCTCATGTTATCAGAATTGATTATAGTAAGAATTAGGGTGAAATAGGAAGCAAATATATTAGAAAGTTTGGATGAATGTGTCACTTATTACAATTTTCTAAGAACAGTGCCAAAGGAGGAAACTATAAAGATTTATATTTTTATCTTGAATAAATGCCAAAAATAATTAAACAATTATCTATTAAATGTCTCTCAAAAGGAGAACAAAACTAGAACTATTAACAAAAGACAGGTTCCTTGATTTAGATTAATAGTGTACTTTTCCAATCCACTGGGGGTAAAAGTAAAGGTATTAACAGGCAGTTCTTAGGAAAAGAAATAGAAATGGGATAAACGTTTGGAAAAATGTTCAACCTTATATCCAAGGGTCACAAACCAAAATAACAGTAAAATTACTGTTTCCACTGGTCCAGTTGGTGAAAGTCAAGTACTAGGGCTCCCAGTGCTTGGAAGGGTTTGGAGAAATGGGGACTCCTTGGCGATAACGGGAGTGTGGGTGGCTTAGCCACCAAAGAGGTACTTTAGCTCTATGTATTTTTTATAAATTTTTATAACGTATTTACCCTGATCTCAGCAATTCCCCTGCTAGCTGACTTACTGGATATATGTGAAGAAGTTCATTTAGATATGTGCAAAGAGTATAAGATTTTGCAGGGGTAAAGCACACAAAATTGTGATCTCTATTTTGAGTCTATGTGTATGCGTGTGTGAGAGAGAGTGAACTGGAAAAGCCCATATTATCAGTGTTGGTTTTCTCAAGGGTGTTAGCATATAGAATATTTGTTGTATACTCTTCTGCGTTTGCTTTATTTCCTGTAATTAGCAGGTGATGCCTTTATAATGAGAAAAAAACACTGCTTTTAAAAGCCACTCATCTGCAGCATTTGGAGATCACCCAGTAGTCCCACATCCCACCATTCAGCCCACTCCAGCCTTCTCAGGGCTTCCCCCAGGAAGTTAAGGAATGCATGCCTTTGAGGACCCTCCTACTCATGCCCCCTGGCTCAGTTTCTCCTTAGCCCCCATCGTCACCTGCCAGATAGCCTGTTCTTCCTGAGTTGGTCCTCAGCTAACGGAGTATGCCGGTGTGACCTGAGATTAGTACTTCCCGGAGGCATCTTTCTAGCAGATCACAGTGCCCTTGAGCACCAAGGAGCTCACATCGGAGCCAGCAGGAGCTGTACCACATCCTCTTGTGGTGGCAGTGGCTAGAAATAAGATACCAGAAGACAGAAGCCACCAGAAACAAAAGTGGCTATTGCAAGTAGTTCACTTGAGTACGGCTCTTCTGTGGGACTCACTTTGCTCTAAAGGATCTCTTCCTTTCTGGAATTTTTTTATGGAAAATTTTGAATTTGTTCAGCTATAATACTGAATAACTTAACTGCTTTGTTTAATATTGCAGGTTGCTGAAGCACACGTGCCTAACTTCATTTTTGATGAATTCAGAACAGTCTTGTAAATTTTTTGTTCTTTTACTTAATGAAACGGTTGTCCTTAAATTTCCCCACCTTTGCTAAATGAATTTGGGAATGAAAAGAAACGCAACAGCTCGTATAACTGCATTTTTTTCCCTCCATCATGGGAAACATCAGACATTCTGAGGAAGATGTATCTCACCACTAGTTAATATGATTAATATTGTTTAAATCATGGTATTATATGCAATTTATATCATGTAGAAGCAGAACAAATTTTGTACTGCCTCTTATAAATGCCGAATGTAATTGTTATGTATAAATCCATTTAGTTTTATGTTCTAAAGAACTATTTGTGCAACTCCAGATTTTCAGTAAAATAGTATTGCCAATACCCAGTTGTTCTGCTTATGATTTAAAACCTGCATGTTTATCCCTTGGGGGGGAAAAAAACCTGCCAGGAAAGTAGGGGTGGCTCTGGGTAGGGATGGTGCCTCACCCACCAGAGGCTTGTAGACATGTGGCCTCAGCCAGCTGAGTCTCATGTGCAGTGACCACTCAATCCATGTCCCAGGTGTTGTGGAAATTTTTGGTGTCTAAAGTTGACCATCCTCTGGTAGCTCAGGGTCCCAGCACCTTTTCTGTGGGATTCCCTAACTTAAGTAGCTCCTTCCAACCTCTTCCTTCCCTGCCCCTGATTCCCCACAGATCATGTCACTATTCATAAGCTGTTTTCCATTTTTTAAAAAATGATTTCATAAAAGCATAACCATAACTTTTAACCATCTCAAAATCCATACTCACTTCTACATGAAAACTACTCTGAGAGTTGCCATCCTACTGTGGTAACTTGGGACCTCAGCAACTTGGATGAGAGCAAGAAAGATGCTTTGCTCTGAACCTGAAGCCAGCTGTGTCCTCTGGGACAGGGGAGGAACAAGCAAAGACAGAATGTCATGCTTTGGCTCTTAAATGCCCGCCAAAGGCTCATGTGCTGAAGGTCACCAGCCTGTGGGACTATTGGGAGTTGGTGGAACCTTTAGGAAGTGGGGCCTAGTGAAAGGAAGTTAGGTTGAAGGGGTCCCTTGAAGGGGCTATCCTGTCTTTCTCTTGCTTCCTAGCCCATCCTGTCTTTCTCTTGGCCCATCTCTTTTTCCTGGCCCATCCTGTCTTTCTCTTGCTTCCCAGCTGCCATGAAGTGAACTTCCTCCATCTGGCCACGCACTGTCACCACAATGTACAGGCCCTGAAGTGGCTGTGCCACACAACTGTGGACTGAAGCCTCTAAAACCCTGAGCCAAAATAAATCTTTCCTCCTTTAAGTTGATTGCCTCAGGTCTTTTGTTACAACCACAGAGCTGAAACACAAAACCCAGATTCTGTAAGAGCTTGAGTCCTTCAGTGAGCTGCCAGTGAGGAAGCGCTGATGTGTGGTCAGGAGGCAAACGTGGAGTCTGGTTCTGCCCCTGGCTGAACCTTGTCCCAAGCCGGCCTTCAGCTGCAGATATAGGGCTAGACCATGGTGGGGGCAGGTTTCCTTCAGTTTTCTGATCTTATAAGTCATTTCTTGGGGCTGGGATTGTAGCTCAGCGGTAGAGCGCTTGCCTCGCATGCGTGAGGCCCTGGGTTCGATCCTCAGCACCACGTACAAAGCAATAAAATAAAGACATTGTGTCCATCTACAACTAAAAAAAAAAAAAAAAAATTTAAAAAAAAAAAATAATAAGTCATTTCTTTTGTCAGAAGGCTTCTGACCCTAAGCTACTAAAAGGTGGCGGGGACTGGGAGAGATGACTTCACAAGCTTTATTTCACTATCACAGTGGGAAGAATTTTAACAGGAATCAGTAGAGAGGAAGGGAAGCCTCACTGTCTACCCATGGACATGGCATCATGGCCCAGGGCAAGTCTTTTTTTTTCATATATATATTTTTGGTGGTGGTGCTGGGGATCAAACCCAGTGCCTCAAGCATGCTGGGCAAGTGCTCTACAATGAGCCACACTCCCAGTCCAGGGCAGGATTTCAGGTGAGTTGTTGCTCAGCATGGAAGAAGCTGGGAAGTCTCATGCCCTGCAAGGCTGGTGCCTGGGAACAACCACATCCCAAAAATATCTTGCTATTTCCATTTGTAATCAGTTAACAACAGTAAATGCACAAAGTAAGAGGTTTATTCTCTGTGAAAAGAAAGCTAGCAGCCACTACAAGGCCAAATCTAAGAAAGTGAGTTTAATCAGGAAACAGAAGTGTGGAACAAGGCAGAAAGGAATCTCATGAAACCAGGTGAGTGAGTCCACCATGTGCTCTGCTAAGACAAGTGGCGTCTGGACCTGATTTTGCTAGTGATTTGGCCAATCAAGTATTTCCCAAGTAAAAGAAAAAAAAATTCAAAGAAAATTTTATTGTAAATTCTTACTGATTTTAAGGCATTGTTCCAGGTCAGACAGGCACTTATTTGTCCATTCACATCTTCCTGAAAAGCTGCAGGCCTGGCTTA
>CM053400.1:168058642-168247265 GCA_028644305.1 Xerus rutilus | reverse complement strand
GCTTTGTTTCCCAGGTGGAAGATTCCGGAGCGGAACCCCCTGGGGCAGAACTGCCTCAGGCCTTTAGAAAGGGGATGTGAAAACTATTTGTTTCCCAGGTGGAAGATTGGGAGAGGAACCCCCTGGGGCAGGAACTGCCCTGTGCTTCTAGAGAGGGGAGGTGAAAATTAATTACAAAAGGGCTGTTTTCACCTTACAAACACAACAGCTTTGCTCTCCACTTCCCATCCCTCTGGTTCTCTTCCATTGTCGTGTAGCTATGTAAAGGACTCCAGGACAAGCAGCAAAGACACCAGAGTTCACCGTTCATTTTATTTGCGTGTCCCAAGACTCATCCCCAATACTGAAATCAAAAGAAAAATTGAAGTTCTTCCATGTTAGTACTAATTTATGGTAACATCATACCTTTTAAATACCTAACTTATTTTACCCTTCATTTTAAATTGAAAATTAAGGCATATATTTACATACTTATATACAAAAAACATCACAAAGAAAGTAATCCCAGTCTTGGTCCAAGTGTGGCCACTTCAGAAGTGGTGAGCACTGTGCTGTACACGGCCTCTTCCAGAATCTCTTGCAGGACATGAGTTCCAAGTCGTCCCCTCTGAGCTCAATGAACCACATACTTCATTTCTGAGTAAATTAGAGGGAATATCACAGCACACGCTTTGTACAACACAGCACCAATACTGAAAAAGGCTCGGGGTTTTGTGATCCAAGGTTCGGCTTTAAAGCAAAAATATGTGGCATAGATTGCAACAGCAAAGAAGTGTCCAATTAGAACCAGAGGGTTAGGAGACAACCTATAAGAAAGAGTTAAAACCCAGAAATTAAAACTTATTCAAAAAAGGTTCCAACTACATGTCATCTATAACACTTAACACATTCCACATTTCAGAGGACTCTACAAGCTTGTCTGTCTATTACAGGTGGTAGCAAGCAAAAGTAATTTCTTCCATATCTACATTTCCCTTTCAGAGAAGCCATTAAACTCCACTTGGCCTCATTCAAGTCAGATATTTTGAACTATTTTCTGTCAATAAACTTGACAGCCCAGGCTAAAGTACTAGATGGCCCAGTATATTGGAGTCTAGGTTTTTCAAAAAAATGTCAGTGCAGCTATTCAGATTATAGACGAATGTAAAATGTCAAAGAATTTCACTTTGCAGATTTTCGAAGAACAGTCTCATTTCTGTCTACACTGTTAAAACTAATAATTGACCTTCATGACTCAATGAAGCTCTTCAATTCAAATTTATTAATTACTCAAATTTATTAATTACTCAGATCAGATCATTGCAGAAAGACCCACAGGTTAAAAAAAAAAAAACAAACCAATTTTAAAATTTCGATTTTAATGAAGGGTTTTGGTCTCCCCCTACAGCCAGTTCTGGTCAGTGCTATTTCCTAGCGGTAAAACACTGCTAAATGTGGCCTTTTTTCATTTCTTGGGGCCACCTTCCGACTGGAATACTTATGGATAAGAAAATGACAAAATGTATAAGGAAGAAAAGTTTATGTAAACTGAAAAGTCGTGAGAAAATCCTCTGTGCCATCAAAACAACTTACACAGAAAGCAGCCCGACGGGACCAGCAACACATTCTCCACCAAGTTTGAAGTAAAGAAAACAGGCTTTTCTTAGTTGATGCAAGTAATCTAAAATAAAATTTAAAAAATTACTTTCAATCAAAATATTCACATTTATATTAGGGTACTAGTGATAGGACAGAAAAAATAATGAAGACAGAACAGATCCTAAACCTTACAGATAATTTTTAAATATCTAGTCCTAGAATTTCAACTTAAGATTTCTTTTAAATTCCACAATCAACATTATATGGTAATGTAAATATGAATCAACTTGTTTCTGTCAGTAAATGATCATTAACCTTTAGGTCCAAGAAGTTAAGAGTTGCTTAGAGTTATTTCTTTGATTTCATTATGAATTCAGTAAATAATGCAAAATAAAATGTAAATTCCCCATAATTTGATAGAAACCAAATTTCCAATCTGAGATGTGCAACCCATATCTGTAACTAAGAAGTAAATTATTAAGTTAAAAAGAACAACTCTGAACAGTAACTAAGCATAATGCCTTGTATATGTATGGTTTAATACTTTTAAAATCATTAAACCCTCACAACGATATAATAATCTAACAGTTTAGAGATCACTGTCTTTTTGAGATATGCCTCAAGTTTTCTTTACAGCAAATTTCTTAATAAAAGATGCAATGGAAAAATACATTTCTTTAGAAAAGGAGTGCAGTTCTTTCCTCCTCCAATCTTTTAATTTCCTAAATGCTGTTTTCTTGGTAGATTTATATATAAGGTAAGAATTCAAGAGCTTAGAAAAGCTTAGAAATAACACAATAGAAAAACTCAAAACTTAATTATTTTTTCTTTTTATTTGCCCAACCAGCCATTTTACCCATGAGAGAGAACGATTTTGTAAATCACAATGAGTTGTTTTTCACTTTTAGCAACAGTCAATGCTTGTAGAGGCTACAGAAAGCATTTATACCATATCACCTTTTATAATCAACACCAAAGAACTTAGAGCATTTCGGATTTCAGATTTTTCTGATCAGGAATGTTCAACCTGTATATAGATTGACCATTACCTCTCCACAAAATGGAAACAAAAACAAAAGCACAGGACTATTTCAAGTAACTAAAGGGTAAATGCTTTCTGCTGCTTGTATACTGTAACAGGAGAAACTACACTTCATACTCATTTTATAAAATATTACCTTAAAAAGAAATTGAAACTAGTGTTCACGAAGAAAAAGACCACACCATACGACCTTTTAATACATGAGAAAGACCTCACTTCACAATCATATTTAAAGATATGTATGATCTAATCTGTACCAGAAAAATTCAAAAAGTGAAGACACTGAGGTACAATTAATGTTGTCTAAGGAAAGCCAATAGCCTTCCAAAGTGGTAATACATCATGATTAGAAACTAAAAACTCTGCATAAGGATGAAGTTAAAAAGAACTACCAACTTGGGTAACATTTTGATGTCTGGACTAATTACTAACTTTCGTAATTAAGTTTCCTTCCTATGCAATTCAGTAATGTTCATTTAAAAAAATCTATACTTACCATCTGTGGAAGAAAATAATTCATAAAGAGCCTGAGCAAGGACATTCACAACAAAGGAATGAGACTTTCTTCTTGACCAATAGAATGATTTTTTGGCCTAAAAATTGAAAAGATCACGTTATATAGTAAGGGGGGAAAAACAAACAGCCATCTATAATTGCCTCAAACTGATATTTTCCCTGATGACTATCTACAAGTAATATTGCCTTGTATTTATCATTTACCAAAAAAAAAAAAAAAAAAAATTCAGAGCAACAGGCTCATTATATAATTCTGAAGCTAAATTTATAACCACTATGAGCAAGTGGCCCATAGCAACCTGTTGTTACATAATATTAAAATACAGAAACTTAAGAAACTCTATGACTCACAGGTTGCCATTCAGGTTCTTTAAGCCTGGGTAAGACGGCCCAAGAACCCTCATGAAGCACAGACTCCCAGGCACAGATTTCCCCAGCAGGGCTCTCTTGCTCTGAGCCCCTAGAAAGAAATCAAAGATGTTTCTGTCAAAGAATGATCTAATATCTTGCCTGGAAAATGGCTGCATCGTCATACAGGTCAGGAATACCCTTCAGCAGTTTTCTCCATAGTTTTATGTCTTTAAGAGCAACAGTCATGCCTCCACCAGTAAGAGGGTGTCTCAAATTATATGCATCTCCCAAAAGAAGAACGCCTGTGGGGAGAGACAACAAAAACCATGACAATCTGCAGCGACTCCTTGAGACAAAACATAAGAAAAAAATGATCGCTTTATTAACATGAACATTATTGATATGAACCAGAGAATACAAGAGTATGAAAATACAAGGGAATAAAACAGGACTAGTATTTGGTGAGGCAAAAGTTGATTCAATCAATATTTATTGGGTGCCCAATATTGCCAGGCACAGCGACAAGAGTATGGTCTCCATCCTCATGAAACTCCCTCGCGAATCTAACTCTAGGTCCAACAAAGTCAATACATTTATAAAATCTTTTTCAAAAGAAAATATGAGCCAGGCTCAGTGGTGCACGCCTGTAATCCCTGCACTTTGGGAAGATGAGACAGGAGGATCTCGAGTTCAAAGCCAGCCTCAGCAACGGTGAGGCGCTAAGCAACTCAGTGAGACCCTGTCTCTACATAAAACACAAAATAGGGCTGGGGATGTGGCTCAGTGGTCGAGTGCCCCTGAGTTCAATCGAAGGAAGGAAGGAAGGAAGGAAGGGAGGGAGGGAGGGAGGGAGGGAGAAAGAGAGAGGAAGAAAGAAAAGAAAGAAAATAAATAAATATGAGAAAAATTAAAACAATCTATAGGCATCCAGGCATAAAAAGCAAGTCTTCTACAAAAGAAAAGTAAATCAAAGTGCCTCTGAGATTTCGCAGCAGTATTCACGGCTGGTGGACTGTAGAGAGACGTATGTACAGGTCTAAGGAAAAGAAAGCTGGCCCTAGGAAGAGGACACCCAGGCACGCTGCAGTTTGAGTAGAAGATAAAACAGGACTCAAAGTCATTGGATATTAAATTAGGAAAATAAACTCTGACTGACTCATCTGAAAATCAGCTCCCCTGAATCAAAACCACAGAAGCAAAGAGCCCAAGTGCAGCTGCCGCACCACCACTGCTCTCTAAGGCCAGCGTGGCCTCTCGTTCGTTGAGCTCCAGCCCAAGGAGAAGGCAGGTAAGCAAGGTCTTTCTACCATGGCTCACACAAAGCAGACTGCCTGCAAACTGACCTGTGGTAAAGCACCCAAGAAACAACTGGCTATAAAGGCCACTAGCAAGAGTGTGCCCTCTCCTAGAGGGGTGGAGAAACCTCATTGTTACAAGCCTGGTACTGTGGCACTCTGTGATATCAGGCATTACCAGAAGTCCACTGAACTTCTGCTTTGCAAACTCCTCTTCCAGCGTCTGGTGTGAGAAATTGCTCGGGACTTGAAAACAGATCTGCACTTCCAGAGCACAGCTATTAGTGCTTTGCAGGAGGCAAGTGAGGCTTATGTGGTTGGCCTTTTTGAAGACACCAACCTTTGTGCCATCCATGCCAAACGTGTAGCAGTCATGCCAAAAAGACATCTGACTAGCATGCTGCATGCATGGAGAACATACTTAAGAATTCACTATGATGGGAAACATTTCATTCTCAAAAAAATTTTTTTCTCTCCTTCCTGTTATTGGTAGTTCTGAACATTAGATATTTGTTCCATGGGGTCAAAAGGTACCTAAGTATATGATTACAAGTGGAAAAATAGTGGAAGAATCAGGTATTGGCCATTTTTCCATTTTCATTTATGTGTGAATTTTTAATATAAATGCACAAATGTTAACACAAGTCAAAATTTTTCAGTGAAGCCGGGCACAGGGGCGCACGTCTGTAATCCCAGCACTTTGGGAGGCTGAGACAGGAGAATATCGAGTACAAAGCCAGCCTCAGCAATGGCAAGGCGCTAAGCAACTCAGTGAGACTCTGTCTCTAAATAAAACACAAAATAGGGCTGGGGATGTGGCTCAGTGGTCGAGGGCCCCTGAGTTCAATCTCTGGTATCAAAAAAAAAATTCTTTTTCTGTGAACAAGCTTCAGCAGTTCAGATTTATAACAATTATAAATAAAAACCTAAAATTTTTCTGGACAATGGCAGCATTTGGATTTTTTTCAACAAGTAAATTTCTTATTGACAGCAAAAAAAAAAAAAAAAAAAAAAAGCCCAAGTGCACTTCCTAATGAGCAGCCAGACTCGCAGACTCCTAATCCTGAGGTCAAACTGCTTAATGACTTACGACATAAAGGGACTTTTAAACAAAACATTGATTCAATTTTATCTAAGAGAAATAAAAAAATAACAATAATAGTGTTAAGGTAGTAGAATTATGGATAATTCTTTTCTGTAAAATCATATTACACTTATACCTAATTTGTTTTTAACTAAAAACAAACCAAATGAAACAAAAAAACATCAGTTATAATTAACTGTAACAAATTAACATGTATTAGTTTATAAAAGGGCCATTAATTTTTTGGCTGCTCATCCTGAGCTTGTGAGGGCTGGTCTTATGCTCTTTTGGGGAAAGGTGGCTTATAAATGCTAATTCAAATATTTAATTATTATTTTAATACCTTCATTAAAAGCCACAAACTAGCTATTCAGCCATTCAGCTTTTTTTCTGCCTTTTCCATGGAACATCCCCAATCCCACCAAGGAGGACATATTCTCACAGCACATTGTTTACTTCAACTTGACACTGGCTCCCTTCTGATTTGCATTGGTTTATTTATTGGTGTGTAGTTTGTTATGCATGTGTCTGTATAGCAGGCTACAATCTTCATGTTCAGAAGCAGTGTGTACCAAAAGCTCGCAGGCAGCGTCTCCTTGGAGTTCCAGGCCTGTGTTCCCAGTGGTATCCCCCACACATCCCCAAACGCCCTACTGACACTTCATATCCAGTATGATCAAACTGAACTCATCACCTCTCCCCACACTTCCCTAACTTAACTCTTTCCTATTCCTATGTCAGCAGATGGCTGGCTAAACTACCTAAGCTGAAACCTGGAATCTATCAATAGACCTCACTTTCTCTTACTACAATATCCAATCAATCACCGAGTTTCACATAGTCTATATCCTAGATGTCACCCAAACTCACTGCCTACTTACCTCCTCCTCACAACCCTAGTCTCAGCCTTTTATCATCACTCACATGGAATAAGTAGCCTTAATATATGTTTTAGTCTGAACTATCCTCCAAATCATCTTCTGCAACGTCAGAGTAATAATTCTAAAATAAAAATCTAACCATGCCACCAACTTTTCAATGAACTGTGAAAACTAATAAATAAGTTCAGTTAAGATTTCAAGATAGAGGGGGCTGGGGTTGTAGCTCAGTGGTGGAGCGCTTGCCTTGCACGTGTGAGTCACTGGGTTCGATCCTCACCACCACATACAAATAAATAAAACAAAAGTACTTTGCCCATCTACAACTAAAAAAATATTTTTAAAAAAAAAAAGATTTCAAGATACAGGATAAATATGTAAAAACCAACAGCATTTCTTGGGAACAGTGGCATATGCCTATAATCCCAGCAACTCAGTAGACCGAAGCAGAATTCCAAGTTCAAGGACAGCCTCAGCAACCTTGTGAGACTCTGTCTCAAAATTTTAAAAAGGGGCTGGGTATGTAGCTCAGTAGTGGAGTGCCTCTGAGCTCAATCCATGTACCAATAAATAAATAAAGTCAACCGTATACCTACACAGTCACAATGAATAATCTTAAAATGAAACTAAAAAAGCAATTCCATTACAGGTGCATCAAAAGAAGTAAAATATATAGGAAGAAATGTAACAAAAGAAATACAAAACTTATACTCTGAAAACTACAAAATATTGCTCAAAGAAATAAACATTTACAGTTAAAGTCAACTGAATTTTGCTAAGATAATTCAATGAGGTATGAAGAATCTTTTCAACCAATGGTGAACAACTGGACAGCCACATAACAAATGAAGTTGAACCCCTTCCTCACACCACATATACACAAAATTTAACTCAAAATAAATCAAAGACCTAAATGTAAAAGTTGAAACTATACAATCCTTAGCAGAAAATATAGAAGCAGAATCTTTGTGACCGTGGATTGGGCACAGTGTTCTTAAATACGACATCAACAGCATAGGCAAGAAATAAACCAACCCCATAAAACCAAAGGCTGGATGTTTTCTCTGACATGCGGATGCTAACACTCAATGGGGGTGAGGGGAGAACAGAAGTTCATTGTAAAGGGGAATGAAGGGAAGGGAGGGAGGATGGGAATAGGAAAGACAGTAGAATGAATCTGACACAACTTTCCCATGTTCATGTATGAATACACCACCAGTGTACGTAACTCCACATCATGCTCAACCACAATCCTAATTACAATAAGTTATACTCCATGTATATATAATGTCAAAATACACTCTACTGTTATGTATATCTAAAAAGAATAAATAATTTTTTAAAAATATTTAAAAAGAAAGCACAAGCAAAAGAAGGAAAAGTAAACCAAACTACATGACAATTGAAAACTTACATACTCCATCAAGGAAAATGAGATTTTGCAAATCACATATCTGATAAGGGATTTGTA
Organism: Xerus rutilus; assembly: GCA_028644305.1. NCBI lineage: Eukaryota > Metazoa > Chordata > Mammalia > Rodentia > Sciuridae > Xerus > Xerus rutilus. The sequence goes on along the minus strand of CM053400.1, from coordinate 168,239,050 downwards.
TCTAAAATATATAAAGAATTATCAAAACTCAAAAATGTTTAAATTTGCCCAATTAAAAATTATAAAATCTGAATAGCTATTTCTTCAAAGAAGTTAGACTATAACCAAACAAAAATATTAAACTTCATAATCCATGAGAGAAATGCAAATCCAAAGCATGAGCCATCACTTCATTCCAGTGTACTAGAGATGGCTAGGAGCAAAAAGATAACAAGTGTTGAGGATGTCAACTGGAAGCCTCATGTATTGCTGACGGAAATGTAAAATGGGACAGTTGCTTTGGAAAATAGTCTAGCAGTTCCCCCCAAAAGTTAAACAGAATCAGTCACTTTATGACCCCGCAATAACACTCCTGGGTATATGCCCATTTTCCAAGAAAAATGAAAACACATGTCCACACAAAAACTTGTACACAATGTTCACAGCACCATTGTTTGTAATAACCATAAATGGAAACAACCCCAGTGCCTAAAAACTGATGATTGGATGAACAAAACGTGGTATGTCCATGCAATGGAGTGCTATCTGGCCACGAAAACAAATGGAGGACTGACATACACCACAACACAAATGAACCTAAAAAAACCCAAACCAAACAAAAATCATTATGCTGAGTGGAAAGCCAGTTACAAAGGACAACATATAGGAAATATATTTCCTTACAATAAATATACCTGTGAATATACCTGTGAATATTAAGTGTACCTGTGAATACATGTAAAAACAATTGAACTGTATACTTTAAATGGGTGAGCTGAATGATTTGTGAATTGTATCTCAACAAGGCTGCTACCAAAAAACTTTTTTCAATGATTTCCACTACCACTACAGTATTAAAACTAAATGATAAACATATATTCCATGCATCTACCCCTACGACACCCACCCTAGGCTCCATCAGGTACTTGAATTCTTGGGAAGTGACACATATCTCAGGAGTGGGGCCTTTGCAGACGTTCTTCCCTCTACTTGTAAGTCCCTCATCTCACTGTGCATCCAACCATCTCCCATTCATCCTCCAGACGCAACTTCATTTCCTGAGTAATGTCCTGCCTCACCAACCTCCTCCATCACCAGCTGCCCTCCCTGCCTTGTACATGCCTTCACAGGGCATCTGTGGCACCCTGAGTGGGTTATGATGAACTCTAACCACATATTGTGAAATCATCCTCTAAGTTCCTAACTAGAAAATTGTCTTCAGGGGAAGGACTGACTTTAATTGCTGTATTCCCAATGACTGGCACAAAGACTCAAACACAGCCAAAATTAAGCACTAGCCAAATATATTATAACATTAGTTTTGGTATTAGTAATGAATTGATGCAGTAGCCAATTCTATGTCCCATGTGTTATTCACGATGCTATATACGTAATCACAAATGTCACTGGGAATACTGATTCCTTTATAAAGTAAGTCCCAAAAAAACAATACCTCGTTTGTTTACTGGTGAAGGAGGAAGGAAGCTTGCCGGCATGGATCTCAAACGAGAATTCTGAATGGCTTCTAGGAATGGTTCTTTCAGGTGATCTACAATAAATGTACAGTTTATAACATTTCAGTTTAAAACTATCAAGTACACAAATATCAAGTGTAAACAAATACCTACTGTATATCTGTTATGGTTGTTACATATATTCCTGTGATAAAGCAAGAACTAAGTATTTTATTAATTACATTATTAAGCACAAATCAAGAACTAATTAGCTGTTTTACTAATCAAATGATTCATAAAGCACTTAGTTATTCATGCTAAGGAATGACTAAGGAATCTAAGAAAATTCATGAAAATAAGGCACATATATAGCTGAAAGTACAAAGAAATTAGAGGAAGTATGAAACAAAAATCAGATGAGACAGGAAGAAAGCCACCCACCTCTCTTCCTAATGTTAACTGATAGCTGTCAATATTTAAATTTATTGCAATTAACACATTCTGATAATGTTAGATAAAATATACTACACCCAATTCATAAATAACATACTAGAAAAAGAATCAGATTGAGAGGCACAGGCCAGCTCTACCTGTCTGAGCTTCAGTTTCTTTATCTATAAAATGAAATGATTAGATTAGCTCATCTCTCAGATACTTTTGAAGTTTTGTGCTTTTACTCATATAAAAAGTGAACTGTCCTACAGTCCCCAGGATGAGACTGAAGGAACAGAAAGCCCACGTCTAAACTGGCACACTCACACAAGCAGTAGAATCTTAGGACTCTAGTGAGTATTAATATAAACTACAAATAGTTCCTATCCATGATTTCAAGGCAGTCTGTTCCAATTAACCTCTAGATGGCAGAAAACAAACAAAAACACCAAAATCTACAATAAAAGAAAAATAAATGCTAAAATGTCAAGTAATGGAAGATTCTTTTTCTAAATATGTATACCTAATTTTCCCATTTGAAAGCTTCAGAAGTGGCTTAACTGAGTAAAAATTTATCCACTGTTTTTCTATGTACATATATTTAAATGTCATTACTAAAAATCTACATTTGTCTACTTTAGTTCACTTTATTTCTACTAATATCTTGTCAGTTAAACAGAATGGTTCCAACTAGTTTAAAAAATAGCAAATGAAAGCAGAATCTTTTTTTTTTTTTTTTAAATATTTTGTTTTAGTTGTAGATGAACACAATATCTTTATTTATTTTATGTGGTGCTGAGGATCGAACCCAGTGCCTCATGTATGCGAGGCAAGCGCTCAACCGCTGAGCCATAACCCAAGCGCCAGAATTTCTGTTTATATTAAAGGTACTCATACCAAAGACAGTTTCCTATTACTCTAAAAGTATCATGATTAACAAGCAGAGTTTTCCTTCAATTTTTTTGTTAAAAAAAATTTTTTTCCCCCATGCTGGGGTTTGAACCATAACCAGGACCTCGCATATGCTAATCATGCACTCTACTACTGAGCCACATCTCCAGCCCTTTCACCAACATTCTTAACAACTTACATTTCTTTTCTACATCTTTCTATCCTCAAAAAAAAGAAAAATCCAAAAAAACTAGTACCATAAGATATCTAAAAACCTCATAAAGCCTTTGTATTCAACTCAAATAAAAAATGACTTTGAAGATCCCTTACAGCTCTCATGTTCTGGGGGCAGGCATGTTGAGGCAGGCATGCATGAGTCAGTCAGCCCTGATATCAAACTTGGCTCTGTGACCACTAATACAGGTTGAACATCCCTAACCCAAAATCTGAGAGTACTGACAGGACACTTCAAAAGTTTCAGATTTGGAAGCATTTTGGGTTCCAGATTTTTGTATTAGAGATGCTCAACCAGTGAAGTCTATGCAAATGTTCCGAAATCTGAAAAAATCTGGAGTCAAACACTTCTAATCCTAAGTATTTTGGATAAGGGATACACAATCTGTAGCTTATCCTTGGAGAAGCTAAGCAATCTCTCTGAACTTTACTTCTCTCATGTATACAGTGGGAACAAAGATGATGCCTACTTCATAGGATGGTTGCATAGATTAAAAGAAATTATACTTGTAAAACACTTCTCATGTGGTAGACCTGTAATCTATTGGTAGCTACCAATACTATGAAAGTCAAGTACAAAAATAGTATAGAAGATATTTTAAGAATTCAAAGACCTTAGATATCGAAACTACCTTTTAAAAAAATTTTAGCTTGTTTTCACTTTTTTTTTTTTTGGTACCGGGGATTGAACTCGGGGGTACTCAACCACTGAGCCACATCCCCAGCCCTATTTTGTGTTTTATGTAGAGACAGGGTCTCACTGAGTTGCTTAGCGCCTCACCGTTGCTGAGGCTGGGTTTGAACTTGAGATTCTCTTGTCTCAGCCTCCCAGTGCTGGGATTATAGACGTGTGCCACCGCACCCAGCTGGGTTTTTTTTATGTCAGTTTAAATAGTTCAATCTAGCAGACAATCTGGCTGACTGAACCCATTTTTAACCTGCCATGTTTACCTCTAATCTATTTTAGACACAGCTTTAGGGAGAATGGGAAACAGAGCTTTTTGTGAGATCTGCTTTCGGACTGTAGATTACAATGAGAGTAAAATCCCATTTCTTACCAGGTATTTGCGGGTAAATTTGTTCAGCCAGGTATTCTCTCAAATTTCTTGGCATTTCTCCACGAATGTCAACAAGTACTCTAGTTTCGCTGGATGAAATCTGGTAGATGAGAACTGGACTTGGGTTAACTAAAAGAAGTTCAGCATGATTGGCTTTAAACTGTGGTGCATTCTAAAAAAAATAAAATAAAGTATTAAATAATTTCCAAATTTCTAGTTGCTTTTATTTTTCTATAATTACACTTTTACAATACCTTCATAAGGAAGCCAACAAAATGAGATGAAACAGAAACTTTAGTGGAGACCAGATTTTTCCTGAACTTGGAGAAAAGCCCATCTGCAACGACAGTCAATGGAGCATGGAGTTCCTACGACACAGATAGAGAGTAGTCAGCTCAATGGTTAGAAACACACAGTACTGGTAGAAGAATGTGTCGTGAACAGATTTAAATGCATTATCAGACAACACTACGGAGGGCCGTTGAAGCATTTTGTGAACACAAGATACCGCTTGACCCATCATTAGAGGCACTCCTCTGAGTTCCTGAGGATAAACTCCTTTTTCAGCTTACCACTGAAATCAAGGGGGATTACTCCCCACTCTGATGGACAAGATGGGAAACAGCTACAAGGCAAGCCTGGACCACAAAAGACTCAATCTCTAACAAACTTCAAGGCCTAGTCAGATTCATTCTAGAATTTTTCAGACTTCACACAGTGCTTTTAATCAGTGGCTAAGGCTTAGAAGAATTTTTATAGAGGCTATGTACGTGTTAATATTACCACAATATGAGCAAAGAAATACTTGCAAACTCTTTATTAGAGGACAATTTCTAGGTGGGGACTGTGACCTCACAGAGCAGCCCGATGGGCCTTTTGGCCCTCACTCTTTACTATACCAAACATAAACTAGAAATTATTCTGTTATTTTCCCCAAAGAGCCTCCTACTTCTGCCTATAACAATGCACATATAGTAACAGTACTGTGCTGTACACTTAAAAATTGATAAGCGGGTAAATTTGTGTTATGTGTATTGTACCACAAGGAAATTTTTCAAACAGAGGCAGAGAAATCATTTTTTTAAAAAAAGATTCTCTTTTTTTCTTTCTGCTTAAACAATTTTTCATTTTATCTGAATCATCTGTTCTATGTTGACTCCTTCCTCTTCTCCCTTGGCTAGTTCTTTGCTTCTCTGCTGATGTATATTTATTATTTTAGTTATTAATACTGCAGTATATTGGTTATTCTATTTATTTATTTATTTATTTATTTATTGGTACTGGGGATTTAACTCAGTGGCACTCAACCACTGAGCCACATCCCCAGCCCTATTTTGTATTTTATTTAGCAACCGGGTCTCACTGAGTTCCTTAGCACCTCGCTGTTACTGAGGCTGGCTTTGAACTCACAATCCACCCATCTCAGCCTCCCGAGCCACTGGGATTACAGGCGTGTGCCACAGTGCCTGGCTGGTTATTGTTTTTAAAAGCTTCTTAAAGCATTCTGCGGTGCTCTAAAGGCAACACTGCAATCTGTGACCCATCCTGGTGCATAGGGCTTACAAAGAACTTGGTGCATTTGGTGAACATAAGGTGGTGAGTACACTGGTTTTAAAAGGGAAGGGAAGAAAGGAAAAACATCTCAGGAAACAATAACCCTGGATAAACCTCACCTTGACATCTCCAGTCTCTCTGTCCTTGTACTGAACTCCCATCACAGCATCCTCCTCCTCTAACAACTGGAGCACAGTGCCTTCAATAAACTTGACACTGAAGGAGAAAAGAAATAAATTTCTATGGTAGCACACTTGAGCAATTTAAATTAGATGATAAATTCCTCATTCCTTAACTCTAGTTTGCTCATATAAACTGGATACATGTGCACTCACACATGTGCATAGAAAAAGGTCTACAATAATAAAAGCCAAATCATTAGCAAGTTTAGAATTATTTTATTTATAATATCTATTTTATTTATTTTCTAATCTACTGACAAATACCTATTACTGATGAAATGATATTAAAAGTATTTTTAAAAGGAACACTAGATTTTTATCTTAATTCACTAAAAAGCAAAATGAATACAGAGAAATTATATACTTAGAGGTGTTTACAAAGAGGGGGGAAAAGAACTATAGTTTATTGAACAAATTAGAAATAGTTATTTTTAGTCATAAGGATCATAGATAATTTTTATAATTTCTACATTTTTCCATTTTTATAAATGAACATATTCTACTTCCATGGATGGCAAAGATCAAATTCTTTTTTGTTTTTTTGGGGGGGTACCAGGATTGAACTCAGGGGCACTCAACCACTGAGCCACATCCCCAGCCCTATTTTGTGTTTTATGTAGAGACAGGGTCTCACTGAGTTGCTTAGCATCTCGCTGTTGCTGAGGCTGGCTTTGAACTTGCGATTTTCCTGTCTCAGCCTCCCTAAGTGTTGGGATTACAGGCGTGCACCACCATGCCCGGCTAAGATCCAAGTCTTTTTAGAACCTACACATAAGTCCATTTACTTCACTTGGTTTGTCAACACACTTAGGTGTCTGTCAATCATGAGTGCCCTCATGTTCAAAACTTCCTTATCTACAGTATTTAAAGCTTACAGGCAAATATTAAGTTAATAATCAAGAGAAGCAGCCAGTCCTGTCACACTAGGTTCTCAGCGAGAAGGGAACAGGAATTCCTCCTTACAGTCCTCGCTCCTGACTTCTTATGCCTTAGTTATAACAAGTATATCCTATAAATTTCAATTGAATTAAAATCACATAATTTTGGCTGGGGATATATAGCTCAGTTGGTAGAGTGCTTGCCTCACATGCACAAGGCCCTGGGTTCAATTGCCAGCACTACCCACCCCCCCCCAAAAAAAATTACATAATTTTTATTTAGTCAAAGGAAAATTCTCTATAGTTCTATGTCATTCAAATGAAAATTCTTTATATGACCTTAACAAAGGCACTGAATATGAATTCTTCTAACTTATGTTTTATTTTATACCTATATTCTCAAATATGCCTAAAATTTTCATGAAAATTTATAAAAATCTTATCTGTACAAAGGCCAGATTTAATTCTTTCACATTATACATCTGAACCTGTGTCTTACTTGGGCTCTGCCATGGCTGCTTTCCGAAGACCCATGATGAATCTTCCATGATGGAAAGCTCTTCCACTCTGCACTTGATTGTTTTCTGATAGAGGGTAAGGAATTTGAACCTCTGATTTGCTTTCCCGATCATGAATTATGTAGCCATTTACAGGCTGGGCATCAAGACCTTCTACTGTATCTGCAAAACAATTTAGTTCAAAACAATCAATTGTGTTAATGTGCCCAGAGTTACACTAGGTACCAAGGACAAAGACAGTGAAAATGAATCTCTACTTCATAAAGCTACAAGATCATCTGGAGAACTAAGCAATTAATATAACTATTTCAGAAATGTTACTGTTTCTAGATGATGACAGAATCTTAGCAAATCTGAGGTACCATTTAAAGATAACACAATTCTTTCAGATCTGTAATTCCACTTTGCCTCAGAAAAACAAGCAAGAAAATGCAACATGAAATGAAATAAGCCAGTCCTCTTCTGAGTTAAGCTGTTCTGTCCACAATGATAGAGAACATATTCAGTTCTTAATACTTTTTCAACATATAGATAAATGGGTGTCTCACACACACACACACACACACAAAGTGGGGGGGAGAAAAAATAAAATAAATAGGATATATTAATGAAAATGTCATATTTTAGTTATATTTATTACATATACATACATATATATAGAAAAAGGATATATACATATATATAAAAAAAGTAGATTTCCTAAGATAAATGGAAAGGTGTTGATGAGTTCATATTATCCATAAGAATTAATCTAGTATAAACTTCAGAGTAATTTTTGGTAATCATATAATAGAAAAATTATAGAAAAGGCAGCAGCAAGCTGGGCGCGGTGGCGCAAGCCTGTAATCCCAGCACTTACGGAGACTGAGACAGGAGAATCGCGAGTTCAAAGCCAGCCTCAGCAACAGTGAGGCGCTAAGCGACTCAGTGAGACCCTGTCTCTACATAAAACACAAAACAGGGCTGGGGATCTGGCTCAGTGGTTAGAGTGCCCCTGAGTTCAATCCCTGGTACCAAAAAAAAAAAAAAAAAAGGCAGCAGCAAAAAAAAAAATTCTCCACTGAATTCATTAGATTCATATAAAAAGGTGCTTTCTTAAGTTTAAATCAGTAAACTGATTGTTTTACTGGAACAATTGGAAAAGAAAAAAATTTTCAGTAGAAAATATAACATTTTTAAAGTACCAATTGAAAATGTTAAAGCCACACCTTGGGAAAAACATCAAATAAAACAAAAAGATTAATATTTATATATAAAATTTACTCATTAATATCACAGGAAAATATTAGACATCAATAATAATGGGCAAAAAGGGTACTGGGTAATTTATGCAAAGCAATATAGGAACAGTCACCAAGAAAAACATTTAAAATTTGATTTTTAAAAATTGAAGGATGGGCTGGGGTTATAGCGCAGTGGTAGCGTGCTTGCCTAGCACGCATGAGGCACTGAGTTCAATCCTCAGCACCACATAAAAAAATAAAATAAAGATATTCTGTCCATCTACAACTAAAAAATAAATATTTAAAAAAAAAAAATTGAAGGAAACACCAAATCCTGCAAAATGCTGGTGAAGTTATGATAAATTAGATAAATTAACATTATATTGGTGATGAAATAAATAACATTTTAGAAAATAATTATAACAATAATTACCAACAAATATAAAGAAGTTAGAACCTTTTGAGGTAATAATCAAAATCTTGGAAATTTATCTAAGAAATTCATCCTAAAGATAATACATAATGTTAAAATAATTTTTCAAGTTACATGCAAGAATAGGTTATTATATTATCTGAAAATAATCTAAACATTAATCTAAGTTCAAAAAGTAAATAAAGTACATTATAAAGTATTTATTGAGGAAATACTATGAATAGGCTTAAAATTATAATGATAAAGAATGGTTAACAGCATTAGAAATATATTTAGGTTGAAAAAGTGAACTTTAGCACATATACTAAAAGTGAGCCGGGCGCGGTGGCTCACGCTTGTAATCCCAGCACTTTGGGAGGCTGAGACAGGAGAATCACGAGTTCAAAGCCAGCCTCAGCAACGGCGAGGCTGCTAAGCAACTCAGTGAGACCCTGTCTCTACATAAAACACAAAATAGGGCTGGGGATGTGGCTCAGTGGTCGAGTACCTCTGAGTTCAATCCTGGGTACCAAAAAAAAAAAAAAAGTGATACAAGCCAGGCATTATGGCACACATCTGTAATCCCAGCAGCTCGGGAGGCTGAGGTAGGAGGATCTTGAGTTCAAAGCCAGCCTCAGCAAAAGTGAGGTGCTAAGCAACTCAGTAAGACCTTGTCACTAAATAAAATACAAAATAGGGCTAGGGATGTGGCTCAGTGGTTGAGTACCCCTGAGTTCAATCCCTGGTACCAAAAAAAAAAAAAGTGATATAAAGTTATGTTTAAACATGCCATAGTCTGAATGTTGGTACCCCCACACCCTTGGTTCCCCAAATTCCTATGTTAAAACCCTAACCCCTGGAGTAGTGGTACTGGCAGACAGGGCCTTTACTAGATGATTAGGTCACGTCTACCTAGTCCATTTTGTGCTGCTATACCAGAATACCTGAGACTGAATAACACACAAAGAACAGAAATTTATTCCTTCTCATTTTGGATATTGGGAAGTCCAAGATCAAGGGGACTGACTGTGGCACAGAAGAATCCACTGAGACGTCCTGTGAGGCTACATCTCTAGATGACTCTGTGTTCAGTCATTAGTTGGGAGAACTTCTCATGTCTGATGTTAAAATATAAAAGCTAACAAATTCTGTTTCTGGATGTTGTCCCATCTGCCTCAAGGCAGCCTCTCATGGAAGGAAGTAATTAGAGAACCTAACAGAGATGGAACCTCCCTTCTTTGTAAAGTACTTGCTCCACTTGTTCCAGGTTTACAGGCTTTTGCTTTTCTTCCTCACTTGCTGCCCCTTCTCAGCCCCCCTTTTTGGCTCCCATTCACCTCACTAATTGCTATATATTAGAACAGCCCAGGGTCCAGTCCTGACCTCTTCTTGGCACTGTTTTCTAGCCTCATTTAAATACTGTGACTCCTCTCCCTCACACCCCCCTAACATGTGATTCATCAGCAAGTCGTACTGACTCGTCTTTGAACTTGCACTTCCAGAACGTGTCTGCGTCCCACATGCACACTGCTGCAACCCTGTTCTCACTCTGCAGCAACTCCACACAGGCATCCCTCCTTCGGACCTCACCACTTGACAATCTTTGCCACAATATAATCAGAATAATTTAAATAATACTCTCAATCAAACTTTTGAAACATGAGATTTAGTAACTCCTCTTAAAATTCTCCAGTGGCTTCCTTTCAGAGTATAAACCAAATTCTCAGGGTGGGCAGGAAAGTCCTCAGGGTTCCAGCCCTCTCCTTTCCATCTGCTCCCTTCCCAGCATTCCTTCCCTTCACTCACACTGCCCAGCCAAACAGGCCAGGCTGGCTCTTCCCAGAAGGCAAGGCTTTCCCACTTGGTAAGCTCTGCCTGGAATTCCTTCTCTCCAGATGTCACCAAGGCTAACTCCTCCCCTGTCCCTCAGTTCTTTACTCAAGGTTATCTTCTCACTCTTTGAAACAGTACCCATCCCCCAAGTCTCTATCCCCCTTTTCTGATTTTTCTCTAACGCCTGTATGAGCTTCATATATATAATCCATATGCTCTAGATTTTATTTATTTATTATCTTTTATCACTCTCTCCCCACTACCCACTAGGTTGTATTCTCCATGAGGTCTGGAACTTCTGTCAGTGTTGTTCACTACTGTACCTCAGCATCTAGAACAGAACCTGCCATACAGAAAATGCTTAATAAGCCGGGCGCGGCGGCGCAAGCCTGTAATCCCAGCACTTAGGGAGGCTGAGACAGGAGAATCCCAAGTTCAAAGCCAGCCTCAGCAATGGCGAGGCGCTAAGCAACTCAGTGAGACCCTGTCTCTACATAAAACACAAAATAGGGCTGGAGATGTGGCTCAGTGGTCGAGTGCCCCTGAGTTCAATCTCCAGTACCAAAAAAAAAGAGAAAATGCTTAATAAATAATTGGTGAATGAATGTCAGTCCTTTAGTCACCTCTTCCTTCTCTTGCATCAAGTTTCTCCACCTTTATCAACTGTTACCAGACAAACATACTCCCATACCCAAATACCTCTTTGGTCCTCCTCACCCCTCTGGCTACTGTCCTTGTTGTGCTGTTAGATAAGATCCTCCAAGCCAGGGCACAGTGGCCCATGCCTATAATCCCAGCAGCTTAGGAGGTAGATCATGAGTTCAAAGCCAGCCTCAGCAATTTAATGAAACCCTGAAATAAAATATAAAGAAGGGCTGGGGGTGTGGCTCAGTGGTTAAGCACTCCTGGGTTCAATCCCTAATACCAAAAAGAAAAAAGAACTCCTCAAGAATAGATTTCTAGTCTCAGATTTTTAAATCTCCATTTAAAAATCCATTTCAGTCTCAGTTTTCTTGTCAATGTCAAAAATTGCCCCATCCAGTGGTCACTCTCTATGCTTACCTTGCCCGACCCTTCACCAGCAACATGCCATAGCTGTCCTTTCATTTCCTAACACCCAGTCCCTCCTATTAGAAACACTCCCTTTTGTTGGATTAAATGACATCAAACAGTTCTGGCTTTCTTCTACCATCTTGCCAGTTCCTTCTCAGTCTCTTCCGCCTGCTCCCTTTCTTCTACAGTCTTTAAATATCAGTTTCCCAGACTCAGTTTATTCAGTCTTCTCTTTTCTGCCTACATTCTCTTTAGATGATCTCAATCATTGCCACAGCTTTCAAACACAACATGCTGACAGCTCTGAAATTTATGGTGACTCTGGTCAGCACTCTCCTCTGTGCTCTAGATTCATATATATGCAATCTGACATCTCCTCTTGCATATTTTTATAGGTTCTACCCAAATTTTCCCCTATACCTGCTCCTCTCCTGGTCTTATCAGCAAATGGTACCACCATCTACAGGCTGCTTAAGACAAAACCTAGGAATCACTTTGGATACCACCCTATTCCTCCTATCTCACACCAATCCCTTTGTTAGTCATGACACTTCTGTCTCTTAATTTTATCACAAATCTGTCCACTTGTCTTTATATCCTCTGCTACCATGCTAGTCCAAATCTCCAACATCTCTCATTCAAACTTAGCAATGAGTTTCCTTAGACTCCTAGCTTGACTCCACACCCCAACATCAAAATCTTATAGTCTATTCTCTATTATAGTCATGTGTTTTTAAAATAGCATTCTACAAATGGTAGGATATGACCAAATAGTGAACTATGAAACAAATTTTGAATTGTGAATTGTATAATCAAGTGAAATCATGAAGACTATTGAAAAAGAAAAAACAGAACAAATTCCATGAGATGTAGCTCAGGCAAGTGCTTAGCATACACTAGGCTCTGGGCTCCCTCCCAAGCACCACAAAAAAGGAGGAAATGTTTTAGCAAGATTGAAAGATGTATGACAGGCTGAGGCATGGTGTAAAATGTGTTACTGTGAGCAGCTCTTACAGGCTTGAAGCCACTATTTTAGACGGAAAAGGAGATCATGTCCACTGCCTTTGAGGCCCTATGTGATCTGGTAGACTTAATCTCACGCCACTCTTTTCTAGTCATATCATCCACTACCTTCTAGTTATCTTAGCCTCCTTGAGCAAATACACATATAGTGCCTGTAAGATGCCAGGCACTGTTCTGAATGCTTTAAAGATGCATATAAATTAAGTTTATCCTCCTAATTTAACATATGAAACAGACTCTTTTTATACCATTTTAAAAATAAGGCAACTAATACACGGAAGGTTCAGAAACTTAGTTTAAAGGTGGATTTTTTAGGCAAGGTCACGCAGCTTTTAAAAGCCAGAGCTGTTATTCAAACCCAAGCAATCTAACTCCAGAATCAGCACTTTTAATTAATACGCCACACTTCCTACCACACACCAAGTAAGCTGTTTTTAGTCCACCGCCTGGGTGTATTTTGTACTCTGCTTCTCAAGAACAGTTTGTCTGCCTTGCTCACCAGTGTATCCTTGGGACCCAGTACAGCACCTCACACAACGAAGGCAATAAATAAGTGTTCCCTAAATGAATATGGCTGGTGCATAAAAAGCACTGGCTGAATGATACTTAAATAAATGATTCTACCCAACTGCTCAGAAGGCTAAGGCAGGAGAAACAAGTTCAAGGACAGCCTGGGCAACTTAGCCAGACCCTGTCTCAAAATAAAATAAAAAAGGATAGAGATGTAGCTCAATGGTAGAATACCTACAGGTTCAAACCACAGTAGAAGAAAAAAACAAAGATTCTAGGCAATAACACTGTAACAATTACATACACTCCATAAAACTCCACAAATGGTAGTTTCCTTTTATTTTATTTTTTATTTTTATTTTCATTTTTGGCATTGGGGGATTGAATCCAGAAGCATTCTACCACTGAGCCCTTTTTATTTTCAGACAAGTTCTCCCTAAGTTGCTGAGGCTGACCTCAAACTTGACATCTCTGCCTCCGGAATAGCTGGGATCAAAGGTGTGCACCACCGCACCTCTTCACCTTTTACTAAATTTCATGTCCTCATTCTATGAGTTTTCCAAGTCCTTAATTTTTATTTATTTATTAGTTGTAGATGAACACAATACCTTTATTTATCTTGCTGAGGATCAAACCCAAGGCCTCACACATGCTAGGGAAGTGCTCTACCACTGAGCCACAACCCCAGCTCCCAAGTCCTTAATTTTGACTGTTACAATTTCGTAGACATTATATCTCACTAAGTCTACTTCATATCTCCTCATGATTAAATGGTTATTTTCCCCTTTGCTCTTATTTTCATGCAAATTTGTTGTCAATTTCATTTATTTATTTATTTATTTATTTATTTATTTATTTTGGCGCCAGGAACTGAACCCAGGGGCACTTAACCACTGAGCCAATGCCCACAACCTTTCTTATTTTTTATTTTGAGACAGGTTCTCATTAAGTTGCTTAGGGCCTCACCTAATTGCTAAGGCTGGCCTTGAACTTACAATCTTCCTGCCTCAGCCTTCCAAGTAGTTACACCCAGAAAATATAGTTACTTTCAAATGAAAATAAAATGGAATACCTGTTTACGAGCCATAGATTAGTGTACAGTGAAGAGTGCTTGCTTATACTACATGACTCTCCTGAAAATCCATAGAACCTACCTCCAAGACCGAGGTCTCTCAGAACACAACAACCACCCGGCTGCAGAAATTCTCCGACTATTCTGTCAGGTTCTTTTAAATCTCTCTCAATTACAGTCACCTTTCTTCCATCTCTGGAAAGCACTGCTGCCAAAGCAGAGCCAAGTACACCAGATCCCACGATGATAACTTCTGGATCATTTAGAGAAGATGTTGATACAGAGGTAGCCGCTCCTATTGAGGCTGTTTCTGAAATACTGCTTCCTTTTCTGTGCTGTTTAATAAAAAAGAGAATTATGTTTCCAAATTTGTTACCTTTATAGCGTACCACCACCATATAGATGCACTGGACTTTATTAAACCAAATGAACTACTACTTTTTTGTAATTTTTTTTTAGTTGTAGATGGACACAATATCTTTATTTTATTTATTTTTATGTGGTACTGAGGATTGAACCAGGTGCTCACGCATGCAAGGCAAGCGCTCTACCACTGAGCTACAATCCCAGCCTGAACTACTACTTTTTAAAATTATTTTGGTAACAGGGATTGAACCCAGAGGCACTTAACCACTGAGCCACATCCCCAGCCCTTTTTTATATTTTATTTAGAGACAGGATCTCACTGAGTAGTTTAGGGGCTTGCTAAATTGCCGAGGCTGGCTTTGAATTCACTAATTCTCCTGCCTCAGCCTCCGAAGCCACTGGGATTACAGGCATGGGCCACCGCACCTGGTGAACTGCTACATTTTTAAATCTAAATCATAAATAAAAGCCAATCATATAAAAATATTGATTAAATAAAGATGTTATCTCAGTGAAATTAAATATATATTCCTTTTTCCAAATGTGTTATTTAGAAAATGCTGTTATACAGATATATGTAGCTATGTATACCAGGCTAAATATAATAAATGTCTAAAAAAGGATTCAAAGACAGAGGGCAAATTCTATCAATTACTCAATTCTTCAAGTATATACTGAGCATTTACGAGATGCAAATCTCTTACAACTTCTAATTTAACTTCATGTTACCCATTATTCAATACCTTTTAGATATTTCTTTTTGGTACTGGGGATTAAACTCAGGGGTGCTCAACCACTGAGCCACACCCCCAGTCCTTCAATTTTTTATTTGAGACAGGGTCTCTCACTAAGTTGCTGAGGCTGGCTTTGAACTCAGGATCCTCCTGTCTCAGCCTCCCCAGTTACTAGAATTATAGGTATGTGCCACCAAACCCAACCTTCTTAGATATTTCTAAAGATATCCATCCTCCTTCTAGATTTCCACTGGAAAAAATTATCTAAAGTCAGTTTGATACAACAAAAAGACTGTCAAGTCCTGCATACAGATCTATTAATTGAAGATTATTAAAATCAATAAATTACAAATGAACAGAGTAACTCATACTGCCCCTTGGGATTTGACTTGTTCACAATTTTAATCCTTAACATACATGTTTCATTTGCTCCTTCCTTCTCCAACCCCCAACCTAATCTCTTTTTAAGTGCCTAGTCAAACAGCAGAGTCCTCCAATTTAGGGATAAGGGCAAACATTAAACCTATCACGATTGGACAGAAAAAAAACTTTTACTTTGATTATAGAAGATGAAAAAGTCCTGTTTTGAGAGATTTGTGCCATCCGAAAATTAGTGTTCGTTTTTTTAAAAGAGTAATTCAATCTAATAATAAGTATTTGTTCTTGGTAGGTAGATTCACAGATTTGAATTCACAGCAGATACAGACTTGCAAGGACCCATCTTCCTTGCAGTTCTCTGACTAACGATTAGGATGAGACTATATGCCATTCAAAGAGTTTTTAGTAAAAAGAACTCAGGCCAAAAAACACAGGTGACAAAGTCTAAATTCTTTTAGAATTTTAGATGCACTGTGATTCTAATGTTCACCCAGCATTCTCTTAGCTCTATAATGGACTGAGGTCTATCCATTCCAATTTTTGTAACCTCCAAGGAGAGAAGATATAATACAGTCTATTCCTCCCTCACTGTTTCTTAATGGCTAGAACAACCGATTATGTTTAAATTACTGTTCTAGGAGCAAGACAAGCCCTCCCTTTCGTCATATAAACCATTTCTCATTAGATTTTTCTTCCTAAAAGCTTTCCTCTCTTTATACACACACACTCACATTATCTGCCTTTTCTCCTGGAAGGTGCGCTCTGGAGGGAATCAAGACTTCCAGAGTCTGATCAACAGAGGAAATACAAACAGGAACTTAGAGCTCAACAGCCCATAGTATAGATTCTCCCTCTTTTTTAAGAAGGAAGGAGAAAGCTTGAGGCATTCACAATATGGAATCCTCTCCCACCTCTACCACTCCCAACCCACACGTGTCCGGCCATTCAACAGCACCCCTCCAGAGCCTCCTAACAGACCTGTGCTACCTTTAGACTAATATTAATAACTACTAATTATTAGATGGCTATGGCCTAGGTATTTTGCAAATATTAAATCATTTAATTCCCTAACTACCAACAAGAGTGGTGCCATCCCCATCTATTAGAAAAGGTAACTAATTCTTACATAACTTAAACAATTTTCCAAAAGTCTCACAGAAATGGTAAAGCAAAAATTCTCCATCAAGTCCCTTTCTTCTATAAGTCTTGCTAATCAGCACTGAGCATACAGCAAGATGAAACAGATCCAGAACTCTCCTTTGTATATAACTCACCCGAACCTTAAACCACTATAAGCCATGCCTCCCTAGGTCTCCTGCTCTCTCTTGCCTGCTATCCCTGCTTCCATTCTTGCACCCCTACAATCCATTCTCCATTTCACAACTATAATGTCCTTTCTAAAAAGTCAAAAACCAAACATATTTACTCCCACGCTTAAAATCTCTAGTGTTCTCAGGAAAAATCCAAACACCAATGGCAAACAGTCCCTTCGAGACCTGGCCTCTATGACCCATTCCCCTCATCTACCACTGACCTCCTCTACTCCCTTCACAGGAGTCATAACTTCCCATGTATTTTAAGATCCGCCTCAGATTTAGGAACACTACCACATTGTGGACATCACTCAGCCATTCACTTGACTTAGGACATCACTGCACTAATTCACTCAACGCCTCTAGGGAATAGGGGACAAGGGCTCTTTGCCCAAGGCTTTAAAATGTCCATTTAAAATGTTGTCACTTTCCCCGGTCAGTTGTCACAAGCCATGGACTTACCTGTAGCAAGTTTCTTTCTTCCCAGGTATAAATACAAACCTTACCCAAGGATTTAAACATATCACATTTTTCCATCAGTGAAAGTGATTCAATCCTCCTTCAAAAGGAAATTCTAACATTGATCAGGCATTTCTTAATTAAATCGATATCCAACCCCCATGTGAGGATCAGTAGATAGTAAATTAAACAAATGTTTTCAATCTTTCCTAAATATCAAGGATGTAGCCAAGGCACAGGGTTTTAGAATGTTCAGCTAAATGAGAGGTTATACTAGAGCACCTAAGCTGCCACCTTTTGCCCTTTAAAGAAAACTTAACAGTGACTCGTCCTGATTTTAAAATAAGACAATCACTTGCCCTCTTTGAAGTCAACCTACCCTCTTGGACTCTAGCTGCTCCTTCTTTTCTGATCCAGGGGGTGGCTTGGCCCAGAAGAAGCCAATAAGTGGCAAAGCTGAGAGGATATCCGACAAGAGGGCGAATTGAGAGCCGCTCTGCTGGCGCCCCAGGACGCCCCCATTTCGGTGGCGAAAGCGGTAGGAGAGCACCAGGCCCAGAGACAGGAAAACTAGCACGCACAAGAGGAGCTCCTTGTTGGCCAAAGTGATGAAGTCCCCGCATTTCTTATAAAAATAGGTGAAAGTGGCAATGCCGAGAAAAGTCCACATGATTCCAAAGGCTTCTTTGGTAGTACCGATCAAACTTGAAATTCTTTCCCCTGCTGTGGGATTTTGTTAATTAGAAGCTCTCGCCAAATTGTAGTACCAAAAGGAAGAAGGGGCACCGATCAAACTCCAGTAACCACGGTCACAGGATTACAAGTCAGAGATCAAAATTTAAAATCACAAGTAGTACAAAACAATCTTAAGGATAAATTGTACAGGACTTAGAAAGCAGTATTAAAAATTCGCCTGTTCCAACAGCTCCCGATTACACACTGTCTCCTCTTCGGGAAATCCATACACTCCTTTTTCTGAGGGGCTTTCCTGGGTGGCGGTTGCAGGCGATGCTGTATGTTGACGTCTAACTCGTCCTGCAGGAAAATGTTTCTCTTCCCTCACGAGCAGCAGGTGCCCAGTGGGAAGGGCCTGGGGGCGGGGGAAAGCTCGCCTCCGAATACAGCGCTCGTCCGCGGCGGCGAGAAGCGCGGAGGCTGCTGGCAAGCGCGGGAAGCTCCTTATGCCCTGGACGGCGACACTGCCCAACCACCCTCTGGGGAGAACGCCTGGACGGCCTTCTCCAACAAAAGATGGCCTCGGATTCCGGCAGCGCGGCCCCGACGGTCCTCGGCGGGCTGATTCCCCAGCTCCGCGCCTGCCAACCCGCGACTTGGCCGCCTCTTGGGTGAACCGCGGTCTACAGGGAGCCTCGCTTAGAGCGCGGCGGCGGCTCCCGACGGCCTCCTTGCCAGCATCCCACGCGGGCGGCGGCCACCCTCCCCAGCGCGGCGCTTCCGCAGTAACCAGAGTAACCGCCGCACGCCCTCCGCGTGCCCTGGCAGCCCGAGTAGGCTCGCCCTTACCGAGGGACCAGGAGGCGGAGTTCCAAGGTCGGGCCCGCCCCTCACGCGTTGACACCGCCCCTCACGCCGCCGCTGGCCAATGAGAGCGCGCACCGCGCGGTAGGCCGAGGTGGTGCTATGACCCATTTGGCCAATCGTAGACGGCGCATTCCGCGCGGCACCGCCCGTTGAGGCGCTAGCGCGATGTTGCGTGATGTAGGGTGGAGATTCGGAGGTGGGGGCTGGCTGGGTAGGGGGCGAATGCCGTGCAGCGCTCGGGCTCGGCTGGACATGGAGCTTGGGTCACGGGACGCGGCCGGGGTCCCAGTCGGTTCCTCGCGGCGGTCCCGGCCCCTGGGACCTACCTGGAGAGGGCAGGATCTTGTTCTGAGTCTGCCTCGCGTGGGAGTGGGTCAGTGCACACCCAAGTGATGAGCACTTACTGCGTGCCAGCCCCGGGGGCGGGATTGACGCGGCCTCTGTGTTCCTGGGCCTCGTGGGGGTGGAGGGCAGGGGAGGAGCCGTGTGTGTGCGTGAAGAACGTGAGCCTGGGAGAAATAGTGGGCGGTTGCCTTAGGAGAGGACAGCCAGTATCTAGGCTGAAGTGACCCAGCTGTGGGAGCCGGAGCCCAAGAGGCGAGCACGAGGCTCAGGCTAAGAGGTGAAATAAGCAGAGGTGTGCCATAAGTGCCCCAAAAGAGGAGTGTGCTGGGCACCAGGAGGCCTGGGGGAGGTTACCTGAGTTGGGAATGGTGGAACCTTTGGGAGCTGGGGCAAAGTGAAAGGATGTTGGGTTACTGGATCCCCTGTCTCCTTTTGCTTCCCAGCCTGCCACTAGGAAATAAACAAGTTTCCTCTGCCCTGGGCGTCTGCCTTAATGTACTGCATCTCCATAGAGCCATAAGAAAAGGAGACAAGTGACTATGTCTGAAACTGACCCTATATAAACCTTTTCCCTTTTTAAGTTGTTTAGCTCAGGTATTTTGTTACAGCATTGGAAAGCTGACTTGACACAACTGGCTTGAAGAGGTTGTGTCTTATAAATGATGAAAACAAAAGCTAAACTGGTATCCAAATCAATAAATGCCCTAACTTTCTTGTTACAAAACCAAGTTTCTTTCCACAACAATGTTCTTCACTGTTATCAATAAATTGGCTGATTGAAACATACCTTAAATTAAAAAGGATTTGCAAATCAGTTCAAGGTGTAGAAAATCATTTTACTGATAATTCAATAAACTCTTACTGGCATCTCTGAGTTCCTAGGTTGCTTAAATGGTAAGTCTGAAGTCCCTAACTCCACAGATGAGAAGACACCAGGATGACGTTTCTCCTTTACCTTGTATTTGAGATTATCATGATTTTTTTTAATTAAGGGGGTAATTTTTCAAAATCTCATGAAAGCAACTTTCTTCATGAGTTTGTATCTCTACAAAATTATCAATACATTGTCAGCTCCTCAAGCTTTTGGACAGCCCAAGATCCACTTCTGAATTTGGAGCAAATAGCAGTTGCCTTACCTAGAATGGAGCATACTCTGAATGTCTTTGTTTTCTGAATTGAAATTTTTAAGTATTGCTTAAATATTTTTGAATCTTGGCATGGCTCATTTATTAAAAAACAAATCTGTCACTTAGGCCTGAAGTGAAAACAAATATGACACAAAATCAGTCACTTATTGGCAAAAGATAATAAGGCTATAGAGCAGGTCCATCAGAAATACTTCTGCAGTCATGACGAAAGCTAACATTTATCTATGAACAATATTTTAAGTGATTTTCATATTGTAGCTCATGTTCTCATGCCAACACTATCAGGGACGTACTATTTTTCAACTCCATTTTGCAGAGAAGGAAACTGATGGATGGACCAAGTGGGTAATTGCCAGGGATGAATAGTCTGAATCCAAACCCAGGAAATCGAGCTGAGGAGCCCAGCGATGTATGACTTTTCTTAATCCCCACACAAAGACCTAGTTATCTTAAACAAAAAGCACATCTGATCTTTTTATTCCCTTGCTTAGATATCTCTGTTGTCTCTGTTGTCCTATTTTGGCACACCTGGCCCTGATTTATGCCTTTTTAAGTGTCATTCTCAATGCTGGGCGATAAAGACTTGCCCCTTTCTTCAACTATCCATTCATTAAGACTCCGATTAATCTTCATCTTTTCTTCACATTTTCATAACTCTACTCTGTTGAAAGCAGTAACCAAATTGTATCTTAATTATCTGTTTACATATAGCTTTTTCAAAGGATTTAGCTTAAGGAAGGACCATGCTTATTCATAACTATATATCAGCATTTGTTACATGGTAAGCATTTTTCCATATGTTAAATAGAGTCTTCCCCTTTTTTTGTAGCAAACAAATCTATTTCTTTTTTTTTTACTGTTTTTACTTGTGATACATTCATTATACATTAAATCAAAGTTTTCAAAATTTTCTTACCATTCACGAAATCCAACAATGTTTAACTCCAGTCATTTAATAATTCAAAATGTTTCAGCATTTATAATCTTTTGCAAATTCTAAGTACAAGTGGTAGAGCCAGTTATATTAATTTGAACTTTGTTTTCATTTTGTTTCCTTCAGTATTGCTCATCAAGACCAAATTAGAGGGTCCATCAGTCCAACTCTGTGTAATATGTCAGCATATGCTTTGTGTCAACCACCGCGCTTGGATGGTACCCGGAATAAAGCAAAGCACAATGCAGATACCTGTCACTTTGCAGTTTCAAGTTAAATGTGAAGACAGTAGACACCAAGTAATTAAAGATGTCATGTGTCAAAAAAAAAAAAGAAAGAAAGAAAGAAAACAAAAGTGAAAAATAAAAAGCAGATGTTGCTCTAAAGGGAGGCTGTCAACTAAACCAGGGATCAAGGAGGGCCTACAAGAGAGAATTACTTTGAAGCTGACATTTAAGAGTAGGAATAACATCCAATATAATCTCTGTCAAAGTCAGTGATCACACCTCTTTTCTTTTCCTCTTTCCCACAGTATGTTTGTTTCCCCTTTGTACACTTATACAAGCAGCCAACGACACTGGTTTTTCCACTGTTGATGGCAGGGTAATTGGGAGGATGAGGGTTCTATGCTTCTGAGCAGTCTAATTTTGTATCTTTTCATAGGTATCCATTTTTCTTTTTCCTCAACATGAATTTTTAAAAAAGATACTCCTCATCTGCCAAACCTGAATTAAACTTACTGTCCTAGCTTTGGGATACACTTCATTTTCTGCATCAGGTGGCAATGTATATTGAACTAGCTAGCCTCTTCATCTGTTCTTCCACTTGACACTGCCAGGCTTTGAGTATTGTCTCATTTCCCTAGTTTTTAAAGCAGTAACATCAGTTGTGATTTTGTCTAGTGCAGAACAAGGAAAAGTCTAGATAGTTCTTAAAATGACCAACCCAAGGTGAATTTCAATTGATCCTTAGCCAGTGAGGTGGGGTGAGGGGAAGACCAGGGAGAAGGAAGAAAATGATTATTAAAAAAAACTGCCTTAAAATTTTTTATTAACGTATTGTATAATAATGTATTATTATAGTAATGTCATTTATTAACATACTACTCACTTTTCTCCTCCTTCCTCAGGCAGGAAAAGGTGTTTAATAAAATTATTTCACTGGGGTAGTTTAAATGGATAAACATTTCTGGAAAGCAATTAAGCAAGCTGCCTTCAAAAACATTTATGGGGGCTGGGATCGTAGCTCAGCGGTAGAGCGCTTGCCTCGCATGCGTGAGGCCCTGGGTTCGATCCTCGGCACCACATACAAAGCAATAAAATAAAGACATTGTGTCCATCTACAACTAAAAAAAAAATATTAAAAAAAAAAAAAAAAAAAAAAAAAACATTTATGTCCTTTGATTCAGTAATCCCAACTCTAGGAACTCATCCTAAAGAAAAATCAGACATGTACACTTAAAAAAAGGAAAAGTGCAATGGCACACACCTATAATCTCAGCTGCTTGGGATGTCAAAGCAGGAGGATCGTGACTTGAAAGCCAGCCTCCGCAACTTAGCAAGGCCCTAAGCAACTCAGTGAGATCCTGTCTAAATGAAAGAAAGAAAGAAAAGAAAGAAGAGCAGAGGATGTAGCTCAGTGATTAAGCACCCCGGGGTTCAATCCCCAGTACCAAAAAATAGCAAAACCATAACAGACAAAAACCAAAAAAAAAAAAAAAAAAAAAGTCACCTGTTCACAGTGTTATTTTTAAAAGCAAACAAGGAGAAATAATATAAACATCCAATGTTAGAACAATTAAATTATATGGCATAGCAACTTACTATAATATGATGAAGGCATTAAAACTCATAATTTTTAAACAAGTACAAGACAAATGATCTAATATTAAGAAAAAAAGACAATACTAGGTATATACCATATGATCCTATTTTCTATATTTATGCATATCTATGCTTAGAAAAGAGATTGTTGGGAAAAGTCTCAGAACTTTCATGGTGAATGATCTCTGAAAAAAATGATTATAGGTTATTCTTGTTTTGATCATCACACTTGTATATATTTCCTAATTTGTACTTCATTGCATATATTACAAAAAAAGCCATGTGAAGGGAGGAAATCTTCTACCTGTGTCTATCAGCCTCATCAACTAGTATTTTCTTAATCTTACCATTTATTTAGGACTTAGCATGGTTCAAAATTAATCATGGTCATTTTTTTTTAAATGTTTATTTTTTAGTTGTAGGTGACAGAATATCTTTATTTTACTTTTTATGTGGTGCTGAGGATCGAACCCAGTGCCTTATGTGTGCTAGACGAGCACGCTACCACTGCGCCATAACCCCAGCCCCAATCATGGTCATTTTTGAACCAGGCCTCCATTCCATCCCTGTCTGTCAAATCCTTCGACATCTACTAATTTGATCAGTCAAGCCACGTTAGACCAGAAGCATGCTGTCTTGGCACCCACACGCTTCCTCTGCTTCCAAGTAGCTACGTGCCCGCTGTGTCGTAATTGCCAGGTGCTATGGTATAGGTATGGTTTGAGTGTCTTCCACAGATTCATGTCCTGGAAGCTTGTTCTTTGGTGTGACATTGTTAAAGTAATGGAACCTTTAAGAGGCTGGGCCTCATGCCAGGTAGTTTAGTCATGGGGAGCATCATCCACAGAACAGACCAATGCCAGTCTCTTAAAGTGAATACGCGCAAGAGTGGGCTATTACAAAGAAAGGCCATCCCATGCACTTGGCCTCTTCTGCATGTAGCATTTGCATTCCTACTTCACCATGTTGTGACGCAGCCAGGGGGTCCTCACAGTCCAAAGAGATAGGTCTGCCCAATTGTAGACTTTCAGCCTCTAAAATTGTAAGCCAAATAAACCTCTTTTCTTTATGATGTACTGAGCCTTAGGTATTTTATAGCAATAAAAAATATATTAATACATCAATCATCCTGTTTCTACATGTAACCAAATCCTACCATTTGGACCATACTCGGCTTTGACTTGATTCCAAGTCCTGGGAGGGAAGGAAGCGCAAGGGAATAAAATAAAGGGTAGAGGGGCTGGGGTTGTAGCTCAGTAGTAGAGCACTTGCCTAGCACACATGAGGTGCTGGATTCAATCCTCAGCACAACATAAAGAATAAATAAATAAAGGTATTGTGCCTATCTATAACTAAAAACACTTTTTTAAATAAAAAATAAATAAAGGGTAGGAAAAAAAGCCTAAGCCAGGCGTGGTGGCACACGCCTGTAATCCCAGCACTTAGGGAGGCTGAGACAGGAAAATCGTGAGTTCAAAGCCAGCCTCAGCAACGGCGAGGCACTAAGCAACTCAGTGAGACCCTGTCTCTACATAAAACACAAAAAATAGGGCTGAGATATGGCTCAGTGGTCGAGTGCCCCTGAGTTCAGTCCCCAATACCAAAAAGAAAAAAAGCCTAAATTTTTGTTAGTATATGGACTTAAGAGGCAGAGGAAGTTAAAGCCAGAGAAAGATAAAAGTGAACAATAAAAACTAATAATAATAAAGAGGATAGGGGAGTGGAAGGTAGGGTAATTTATAAACAGAAAAAGCAGAAGTTGCTCAAATACTACCATATTGCAATAATATGCTACAATATTATTCTCCCGAATGGCTTTCTACACACTCTTATTCATATCTTTTTATATTCCTAGGGCAAACAATAACAAAAAGATGCCCTATTTTAATGGTCTCAAGAGACACCCATGTCTCTGAGGCTTCTTTCTAAAATGATCCAAAAACCCATAATGGTCTAGGGCCACTTCATGATGGTAATGTTGGTAATGGCTCACCCTGAGTGATTACTAGGTACCAGCAATGTTAAGCA
Organism: Xerus rutilus; assembly: GCA_028644305.1. Classification (NCBI taxonomy): domain Eukaryota; kingdom Metazoa; phylum Chordata; class Mammalia; order Rodentia; family Sciuridae; genus Xerus; species Xerus rutilus. The sequence continues at coordinate 168,213,674 of CM053400.1, read as the reverse complement.
AGTATCTTATCTCACTGATCCTCCCAACAAACTCATGAGATAAATGTTATCTCTATTTTAGACACTTAATCAATCCAAGGTACAATTAAACATTTCTATGCCTGAATGCTATCCTTGACAAAAGCATGAGCAAATGAGCGTGTACTGGAAGGAAAAGTTGTGTCCTTAGTATCTATAGCATGCCTGGAACCTCATCTCATTCAAGGCTTGCTAAATCCTACAATGCAGAGTACAAAGGAGAGAGCCAGTAAGTGACTGAAATCTGAATCTGAAACAAGTTTTGAGCCTGTCCTACACAGTCTAGGTCCAAAGCCCAGAGTTCTATGGAGAACATTACAGTCCTCCAGGGTTAACGCATGCACAGCCTCTCAGGGCAGCTGCTTGTGCTTCCAGATCAAGGGCTAGACCAAGTAAAGGTGTGAAAGGAGCCTGAGATGTTGAGATTACACAACCTAATCCAGGAAATCTCATCCTTTGCAATAAACACCCTGCTCTGTCAGGCTTTGGGTTACAAAATGGAATCCATCCCTGCACTCGATTTACAGTCTAGTAGGAACACATATCCTAAAAGCACATATTCTTGAACAGTAGTATAAAATCTGTAAGCATATGACACCCACTTAATATCTAACCATGGACTGTAAGGCATGGTGTCAAAATAGAGAGCTTGCTTTTTTATAGCAAACCTAACCTACTGTTATTTCTAGCTCCTGAGATTATCAGATGATTAAATTTGAAGTTAGAGGGTTCAGGAAACTACACTGCCCCCTTTAGCAATAAGATTTCCTGGTGCCACCAAAACCAGACCTGAGATGATCAACCAGATTGCAGTTAAACCAAGACTATGCTCGTGGTCATGCATATTCCATGCCCTGCCCCACTGTTTCTTCTTCCCTATACAATCTTGAAGCTCTGATCAGTACCCTGAAGACAGAGCTTAGGATGCAGGTCCCCCTGTTTCTTCCCAGTGTGGCCACAATAAGAAATTCCTTTCTTGCTTCACCACCACTCATCTTTCTCTGGACTCTCAAGGAGCTGGGTGGACAAATCTGGTCTTTTGAGACCCCCAAGCCAGGCCTCTGGCCTATAACACAATTAACAGACTCAGTTTGAATGACACGAGATGATGAGAGCCAGCCTTTTACCTCTGGTTCTAGGAGAGACTTGAGCTTGTGCCTGGAAGGCTGTAGAGCAACTAGGAAGGAAGCTTCCCGCTGCTTCTGCTAGCATGTGCATTGACATGGATCTTCCCGTGCCACTGGAGGAAAAAATAAGGAACCCTTGATCTTTCATATGGGTTTTTTGTTTGTTTTGGGATTGAGCCCATGGTACTCTACCACTAAGGTACCTCCCCAGTTCTTTTTGTTTTTTTTTTGTTGTTCTTGTTGTTTCTTTTTTTGAGACAGGGTCTTGCTAAGATTTGCTTAGAGGCTTGCTAAGTTGCCAAGGCTAGCCTCAAACTTGCAATCCTCCTGCCTCAGGCTTCCAGGACTATGGGATTACAGGTATGCACTACCATGCCCAGCAATGAGCCTCTTCTTTAAGTAAGAAAATATGAGTCTTTTCTTTAATAAAAAAAGATACTATAAAACAAATAATTTGTAAATAAGAAATTTCTTATTTCTTTATTCATATGCTGCTAAATCCTTTGTGCTAGCAAGAAAAAAGAAAATATAGAATATTTACTTCTTATGGAGCTAAACAAAGAACCTACTTGCTAATTAATAAAACTGAGGCAACCATAAAATATGATTAAATTTATTATATTTTCATCACAAGGGACAAATCTCTCTTCAATTTTCCTTATTTCCTATCCAGACACAAGGATTCTCACCAAACTGTTTTATCAATGGAGTTCATCTTTTTTTTTAATATTTTTTTTAGTTGTAGATGAACACAATATCTTTATTTATTTACTTTTATGTGGTGCTGAGGATCAAATCCAGTGCCTCATGCATGCAAGGCAAGCAGTCGGCCACTGAGCCACAATCCCAGCCCTGGAGTTCATCTTAACCCATATAAAATGTGAATGTCTATATTTGTGTAGATATCAAGGTTTCTAAAATAGCTCTTATTTGTTAGCAGTCATAAAACAGCACATGTGAGGGTGAGAGGACACACATTATACCTGCGGTCAGACATGCTGTTTGATCTTTCCTATCTTAAACCAAATCCTTTGTTTCATGAACAACAAAAACGTCAGTAACGTTTCCTGCTCTGTTATAGCTGCCTGTACCAAGTATTGTAAATAAAAATATTTTTGACAGCCTACAAACTTAAAACACAGTATCATCTCATGCCTGTTCCTTAGGGTTCCTGAGACGGATCATACAGCATCTCTAAGAATAAGGATAAGTTTGGGGATACATGGCTACTTGTATTTTTAAAACATGTGGATGACATTTTTTTGATTTGTTTCAATTAATAATACCATTACTATTTATAGTAACCCCATTTTATTTTAAGCTTTCTGGCAGAAGTTTTGTAATCATTTATTTAATCCTTACAACAACCTCGCAAGGCAGGCATTATCCTTACTTTACAGATGAAGAAACTGAGGCTCAGAGTGTTCACTTGTCATAGATCATGATTGATGATTTTGCACCGCCCCACAGCTGCTGCCTTGATAATAATTTAATTACCAACCATTAATTTATTATTATTTTTTAAATATTTATTTTTTTAGTTGTATGTGGACAGAACATCTTTATTTTTATGTGGTGCTGAGGATCGAACCCAGAGCCTCACGCATGCTAGGCGAGCACACTACCACTGCGCCATATCCCCAGCCCACCAACCATTAATTTAATTCTGTTTTCTGTGGCAAAAAAAAAAAAACAAAAAAAAAAACTATTCAAACTTGTCCTGAGAGATTACAACTTAAGATAACCTGGGCATTACTATATAACATGAAAAGGCAAAAAGATGCATAGGTGAGGGTTGCATAAAAGCCAAGGAGGCCCAATGTTTTCCTTCTTTTTGAAAGCAGAAAATTATCCCCAAATATATCTTAAATACCTTTATTTATTAGCTTCTGCTTTTTCTTTTTTGAATCATATAACAATACGAAAGGACACTGCTGCTTCATCAGTGTCAGGTGTGCCACAAGCATAAAGATGAAAAAAGCTGCATGCAAACCAATTCCCTGCCAGTCACAGTCCTTTGCAGCAGCCACGGTCAGCCCTGTCTGTCTTCACATTCCTAATATGCCATCTTGACATATTCTTCATAAAATATATTTGAATCCCACAATAAGATATAATCCTGGGCAACTCAAGAGGAATTCCACACATTTAAGTGTGCTTCTACACATTCACCTAGTAGGAAAAAGTGGGAGAGGGGAGAGAATAAGATATATCTTTCAAAGCATTGTTCCCATAGAAGAGACAATGGCAATCATCAGATCGCCAGACAGAGTATGTCAAAAGGCACAAGAAAACAGCCAGTCTTGGAGCTAAAGAATCTCAGTGTTCAAAGGCAAACTATTCTTGGACACTGGCTCAGAATTAGTGGGTTAATTGTTAGAAAAAGAATCCAGTTCCTGATCTGATCAGGAATAACAATAACATAAAGAAAAAATTCAGGCAAAAGACTCTTTGTCTAAAATTTAAAAACAGAATAATTCAGGATCCTCCTTCCTATCATGGCTTTGGTCAAGACAATGATGTTATCACTAGATAACACAGTTGAACATAAATGAGAACATGGACTCACTAGAATATCCACTTTCTTGACCCAGTGCTTTAAAAAAACTATCCCATTTCTATTCTATTTCAATTCCTATTGGAGAGCAAAACCCCAGAGCACATTCCTAGTCTGAAATACTTATGAGTCTGTCTAGAATGATGATCTTGAAACAAAGAACTTTCTATGATGATATCCCATACAACAGCCCCTAGTCATATGTGGCTACTGAGCACTTAGCAAGGGGCTAGTTGACTAAAGAACTGGATTTTAAATTTCATTTGATCTTCATCAACATAAGTGTAAGTACTCGTATACGGCTAAAAGCTATGGTAATGAACAGAGAGGGTTCTAGATACAATTTTTAGAAAATAAAAATGCATTTGGAAAAAAGTAAACCTCTTCTTAAGAACCAAAAAATAGCCAGGTAATGGCATTATTTGTTCCAAAGGACCTTCTCTGGGTGAACTCTTGAGGACACTAATGCTTTGTCTGCACTAAGGCAAGAGGAAATGAGGTGACTGGATGGAATCCTAGCATCAGGCCCTTTAGCTCACTCCCAGGATTACTCTCCATTTCTCTCTAAAGCCATTCCTATCTCACTTTATATTTTAAAAGTTCCTCTTCAGTCCTTGGTGGCCTCTACATGGACAGAACTAGCCAGTGGAACTGGGTGTTTCCCTCCTCTAAACTAGGAGGTTGATTTTTTCCAGGCATTTTAGCAAATACACCAAATAAACTTTAGAGCACAATAATCACCAAATGCCTTCCCCATGATGGTACAATAAGAGGATGGGCGACGGCTTGAAACACCTGTGGGACTCAGGTAGAAGATGAATTTGAGACTGAAAATGAAGGGAGGAAGGCCATTTTCTCTGAACAGCTCTTCCACGTCCAGTCATGAAGGAAACTTCCTACTTCAGGAGACTCAAGAGACTTTTCCATGTGAATTTTCCGATGCTGACTGAGGTAGGCACTTCTGCTGAAGCATTTCTCACAGTCAGGACATTTGTAAGGTTTTTCTCCTACGTGGGTCCTTCGGTGCCTGATGAGGTTAAAGCTTTGACTAAAGCACTCGCCACAGTCAGGGCACTTATAAGGTTTCTCTCCTGTGTGAGTCCTTTGGTGGATCACCAGGGTGGAACTCTGACTGAAAGTCTTCCAGCACTCAGAACACCTGTAAGGCTTCTCCCCTGTGTGTGTTCTCTGATGTCTAATGAGGTGGGAGCTAAGGCTGAAACTCTTCCCACATTCATAGCATCTATATGGTTTCTCTCCTGGCTGGACTCTGCATTCTTCTACCACACTGCAGTCCTGATGCAAACTTTCTTCATACTCAGAACCTCCACAGGACTTCTCTCCTGTGTGCATCTTCTGGTGTGCTATCAGGTTTGAGCTTCGACTAAAATTCTTCCCGCATTCTGGACAGGGATAGGGTTTTTCTCCTGTATGGATTCTCTGATGCTTAATTAGAGTAGAATTACAACCAAAGCCTTTTCCACATTCAGGACATTTGTAGGGCTTCTCACCTGTGTGTGTCCGCTGGTGGCGGATCAGGCTGGAACTCTGACTAAAGCTCTTTCCACAGTCGGGACACTTGTAGGGCTTCTCGCCAGTGTGAGTCCTCTGATGTTCTATTAGGACATAGCTGTGGCTGAAGCCTTTTCCACAGATGGGACATTCGTATGGCTTCTCGCCTGTGTGTGATCTGTGGTGCTGAATGAGGTGAGAGCTGCTACTGAAACTCTTCCCACACTCAGGACATTTGTAGGGCTTCTCTCCCGTGTGCGTCCTCTCATGGATAATAAGATGGGAGGTGTTGCTGAAGCTTTTCCCACACTTGCCGCACTGGTAGGGCTTCTCCCCTGTGTGCGTTCTCAGATGCTGGATCAGGTGAGAACTATTACAGAAGCATTTCTCACACTCAGAGCATTTATAAGGCTTTTCTCCTGAGTGTGTCCTCTGGTGAGTACGCAAATGAGAACTGTTACTGAAGCTTTTCCAACATTCCAGACATTGGAAGGGTTTCTCTCCCAAGGATGAATTCTGCTGGACAGTAACACTGTTATGTTCTCCTGGGTCCCATTCCGGGTGGTTGAGCTTTTCTGATTTTCCTGTACAATTTTCCCAACACTGTGACTTGCCATCATTCCCACAGGAATCATGACACCAAATCTCATCTTCTTGGGACCATGCCAATAGCATGTCTTTTGCATCTTCATTCTTAACATTCTGTGGTCTGTGTCGTTTAGACCGTTTTGAAACTCCGTCTTTAAGACAGAGTTTCTCTGCCTCAGGATCATTGTGTTGAGCAGTTCTCATATTATTCTTACTTTCATCTCCTGCAAAAATAAACAAATTTTCTAAACATATTTCCTAATCTCTGCTAGGCAAGAAAATTCTGAATTGCAGTGGAACACAGGGGAAAACAATATAAAACCTCATAAAGTATTTTACATAAAAAAGTGTTTTAAACCAATTTTGCTTCTTTTACTCTATGTGTTTAGCAGAAGCAGGAGAATTAACAGCACAAATGAAGTATTTGAACCTGTCAGCAACTGCCAAGGAGAACATCAATTTACACATAATGTGTTAAACTTTACTCTAGAAGATGTGAAAGAAAAAAGGCAATCTAAGTAGAGGTGAAAGTGTACAGGATCCCATCTGACATCTAACCTGTCAACAGCTTAGTTAAAATATGAGCAAATACAGAAATAACAACAAGAACCACCATTTACTAACAACAGGAGCTTTGCATGTGGTATCTCATAAATCCTATAATACTTGTGAAATAGATATTATCATTCATCTTTTCCTTAAAGATGAGACAACTTAAGCCAAAAGAATTAACACAGCTTATAAGTGACAGCGGGGAATCAAAGTAAGGACTGTTTCATGCTCACACCTTGTTCTGTCCACATACTCTCTAGCACATCTTGTAAAAAATTTCCTAAGGATTCAGACCATCTTCTCAATCCCTCACCTGAAAAGACTTTTAAATTCTCCCTCTTGGTGAAGCCTTTAGATTCTGCCACCAACAGCTCTTTTCCTTGCTCCATCACAATAATCACAGCCAGGTTAGGGAGCAGAAGCCCTGTGGAAGGAAACAGGAGTCACATTTGGAGACACTTGTTTGAGTTTATTCCCCCTTCCTTTCCAACCATTACAACATAGCAATGGTAGGCACAGAATGCTCTGTGAAACCATACTAAAGAAAATTGGCTATGTTCAGAAATAAGAGTTAACCTGATTTACCTATTCTAAGAAAATAATTTTTAAATCATCATAATTTATACTATTTATTATTACTTTTGCATGAAAGATCTGAGGATCAAGTTTCAAATATAGAAATGAATACTAGTACTCAAAGTCCATGCATAGAAATATCTTTAACTGAAAAACCAAAATACTCTTGCAGAAAAGACATCAATAATAAAACTTATAAAGACTCCAAGGAATCCCTATGCTGGCATAAACAGCAGCTAAAGAAGGGAAAGCAACTTGTTAAGCTTTCAAAGAATAACCAGAGGGTTGACAGAAGGAAGGAATGTTTAAAGTCAGTTTCAATGGAAAGTTAAGATTTACAGAACCAGTAACAATAAATCAGGATAAAGCAGAGCTGAAATAATTGCAGCCAGTAACCTCTAAATATAAAAGGGAGAAAAAAGAGGGACTTCTTCCAGGCTTGCACTTAGTTTCTAAACCTATCATAATCACCATGTCCATTTCAGCCCACACTTGATCTTTTGGAGCCAACTACAACCCCTGACCACTTTAAGGGATTAGAAAATGTGATCTACCACTGGAAGGCAGTTATCTATGAACTTGGATCCATTTTAGGACATAAATTATATAAAAGAAGAGCCTAAAATGAGCGAACAAATAACTAGTATTATTTTTTACCTTGCTGCTGCCTGTTATGTGCCAGGAAGTGAACAGAACAATCTGCATATTTCTCTTATTCTCGAAATCGCCTACGGTGTATAAATAATCTCACACATTTTAATCTTTAAAAAGCTCACAGATGGTTTCACAGATAAGTTGAAGGGCATGAAGAAGCTTTCCCAAGGTACAACCAGAAAACAGAAGAGCAGGATCGGGAGGCACCTCCTGGACACTGACTCCCACACGCATCCATCACTGCACAGGAGACAGCGCCGGGCATAATCCCTAAATGCAAATAATCCTCAAGAGTGCCTTCACTGACTATTTCCACAAAACAGATCTACGTTCCCAAACACGCTCAGCATCTAGGGCCTGTTATGAAAGGGGAACTACTCTAAATCACAGACGTTCCCAGTGTTTCAGTGAGAGAAAATAAAATCCTATACCTGAATGCAAAAAAAAAGCTGGGGGGGGGGTGCTGTTAAAACGGTGTGATCTGTTTCGCTGAGTGACGTATTTCTAGTCTGGGCGGCCGGTTCCCGTCCCACCGTTCTTCCTGAGATACTATTAACTTTGGAGCTAAAGGGGCAAATTCGGGGCATAAATGACACTAACAAGCTGTCTTTAAGATGTCACGCCACTGAGAAGGGCCGCTGTCACTGCGACAGGGCAAACAGGTGATCACGGCGGAGCGGCGCCCGGAACAGCCTTCCCTCCGGGGAAAACGCTCCGCGCGAAACCCCGCGGCTGGCGAAACTCGGGACGCCGCACCCGCCCGCGCGTGGGCGCCTCCAGGGCCGGCGCGACCCCGGAACGCCCGCGCCGCAGCTCCGCCCTCCCGCCCGCAGCCCTCGGCTCCCGGTCCCGGGGACTCACTGTTCCCGAGCTGCGCTCCAGGCGCGCCGCACCCCGGGGCCCCAGGGGTCCCGGAGAAAGGATCCCGCCCCGGCCGCCCCCGTCGCCCGGGGTCCCACACGCTCCGACCGAGGCCGGGACCGGAAGCGGCCCCGACCTCCCCGGCGGGCCGTGCGGGGGCCCCTCTAGGAAGCAGCGAGGGCCCACGCTCGTTGATCTTAACCCTTAGAGTCCCGGGCCAGGAGCGGCCCGGGATTTCCTGTGCTGTGATTCGCCGGCTGTGACCTCATTCGTCTCACCCGTCAGGCGTCTCGGGATCGGGGCCCGATCGGCGCTTGTGCTTTCCTTGCCGTCAGGGCATCATCAGATTGATCATTAGCATCTTTACCATTATCACAGCGTAATCAAAATCAATATAGTATCCAAGATCCTATTGCTTTGGTTCTCATCGCTATGAGCATGGATACACGGTGACCTACTGTGAAGCCATGGGAGAGCTTAGCATCCGTTTGCAAGACGCCCTTATTAATAACACTTGGAGAAGCGGGTACTTCTCTTTCATTAGAGAGAAAATAGAAGCCATCCCTTCGTTCTCCCCCATGCCAGCCACACATATCTATTTACCTCTGTACCCCTGCATTCGTCACTCCTTAGTATTTAAAATAAGTTCTTTGCAGGTACTTTTTATTGTTTCTTGGAAACATCATCAACTCTGAGTGACCCACCCCATCCTAAAAAAAATCCCCTCAGCTTTGTCGTTTACTCACAGGGCTTCTTTCTGTGTGGCTGCTTCTCCACTCAACTTTCCTTCTGCAACAGAAACAGCAAATCACCCACACAACCAATGGTCTCCCTGTTGTCAGGGCAACCATAGTTTTCAATTCTCACGTGCTTTTTTAGTAGTTTTGACATGGTTGTGGACTCCTTGTAGAAACACTCTCCTGAAGTATCGCCACATTTTCCTCCAACATGTCAGTTTGGTCCTGCTTCTCTTTGACAAGTTGGTCTCCACTAAAGGTGGAGGTTCCTCAAGGTCATTCTACCCATCTCCTCTTCTCTATCTGGGCAATCTCATCTACTCCCACATTTTTAAATACCACCTACACAGACAAAAAAAATTGCATCTCCAGTTTAGAATACGTGTCTGAGCTCTTCACTCTTACAACCAGTGGCCTACTGTACATTTCATATTGGAGTTTCAATAACACCTCAAAACCAAAATGATAATTCTTCCCTTTCACTGCTCTCCCCCAAATACACACATAAACAGGAAATAAAATAAAATGCACCCGTTCCTCTTCCAATATTCTGTCAACCATCTATCCAGTTATCCCTCTTTACGTCCTATATACAGGCTATAAGAAAGCCTCATCTACTGTGTACTTCATAATTCTCAAATCCAGATGTTTCTCCCAACCACAGGGTTCCCCCCCCCCAATGCAGGCAACTATCACCCTTCACCTGGAGGATTTTCATAGTCTCCTAACAATCCTATCTACACGCACACACTTGACTCCTCTCATTCAGTCTCCTCATTCAATTCCGAGTGACATTTTCAAAAGATAAATCCGTCACCTTCCTTTACCTGAACGAAGCCTGCTCATCCTTCAGATTGCACCCACACATCACTTCCCACGAGAGCCTTCCATGCCCTTCCTGACAGCCAGTTACCTGCTGTGCGCTCATCGCATTTCCATCATAGGCCACTTTATGACTGAAATTTGTATATGTGTGATCGATTCATTACTTTCCCTCCCCACCCAGGCAGCAGGCTCCCTGAGGGCAGCGCCCATCCGTGATTTTGCTCATGACTGCGTGGGAGCCCAGTACAGTCTGATGCCTTCATACACTCGTGTAACACGTATTTGTTGAAAGCATGCTATGCCCCTGTTGTTGTGTGATCTTAGGCACTGAGGATGCAGCAGGGTTCAATGCAGAGTGAGGAGGCTGCCAGTGAAGAACTAAGAAAAGCAAACAAAGAAATGTATGCTAAGAGGTGATGCATCGCAGAAAAAAGAAGTAAAGCAGGTAAGGGGAAATATCTTCTTATCTGAGAGGAACTATGAAGGAAGGAAATGGAAGCATGAACCACCCAATTATTTAAGGAGGGGTAAATAAGGACAAAGGAAAAATAAAGAAAAAGACCTTGAGATAGGAACAGGTAAGGTGCAAAGCCAAGTGAGATGCACGTTAGCAGGAGATGAGGTCAGAGAAGAACCATCAGGCCATGTGTGATAGCTAAGAGAGGTGGCCCTCAGATTCCCATGCCGGGAAGGACTTGTCCAACCTCAGAGAGTATGATCTGCAGCCACTCAGGGTTGCTGCAGCTGCAGAGAAGAGCCTCTCCAAACAGCTCACACCCAGTGACTGATGAAGGGCCTTGAAAGCAAATGATTATCTTAGAGAAGAAAGAGAGTAGTGGCTCTAGAGTAGAAAATAGAGAGAATGTGTGGCCCGTGAAGAGGAGAAGATGGGAGATTCAAGTTCAAGGAACACCAGCTTGTAAGGACAGGGAACAAAGAGGAGCCCACGAGAAAACTGGGAGAGAAAGAGGAATAGAAATGCAGCAGAACATGGAGGCCCACCAGTCAAAGAAATGATGTTACAGTGTAGAGACTGGGGATACAGTTAGGGGTGTGTGTGTCAAATGGACCCTTATCTCAAGCCTTTATGAACAAATTCTGGATAGATCAATGAATGCAACATAAAATAAGTAACAATCAAAAATACTGAGAGAGCGGGTGTGGTGGTGCACGCCTGTAATCCCAGTGGCTCAGGAGGCTGAGGCAGGAGGATTGCAAGTCAGCCTCAGCAATTTAGTGAGGCCTCAAGCAACTCAGTGAGACCCTGTCTTCAAATAAAAATTTAAAAGGGGCTGGGAATGTGGCTCAGTGGTTGAGTGCCCCTGTGTGTTCAATTCCCAGAACATAAAAATACATACATACATATATACATACATACATATACATATACGTACATATATATACATATATGTGTGTGTATACACACACACCCACACACATAGAGAGAGAGAGAGAAAGGGAGAGTTTAAGAACAATCTTGAAGTGGATAGGGCCTTTCTAAAGAGAACAAAACACTGTAAACAAAGTTTTTTTTTCAGGATGGAAAAAATAATCCATCATAAACGCAATCAAAGAGGGAATTGTAAACTGCTTGGTACACAAATCACAGACCAGGGGCCACTTGACTTACTGTAGTGAGAATGCCTAGAACTCTCCAAGGAGAACAATCAAACGGACGGAAGACAAGAACAGCGTTCGCAGAGAAAGAAATGCAAGTAGGTCTTAAATTGTGATACTGTTTTCAACCCTCAGAGAAACAAAGGTTAAAAAGTACAAACACATGCAGTCTTGGCCAGGTTGTGGGGAAAAGACACGCCATATTGCTGGGTGGGAGGGTGAGGAGACCTCTCTCTTCTATCAAAATGACAACTGTGTTTATTCTTTGTCCCAACAGTTTGACTTCCGTGGAAGACGCTTGAGATATATAAGGGAAAGTTCTGCCTGTAACTGGAAAGGCCTCAAGAATTACTGAGGAGAAGAAAGGAACATGCCACCAGGATGCATGGATAGCATTCTATTATGGCAGGAAAGTGAGACAAATACAGAATCTACATTCTTTCTTGGGCCTGAAAAATCCCTAGGAAGATACTAAGACATGAGAAACTGTGTTCACACGTTAGAGGAGGAGATGAGGATGGTAGGTGGGAAGGAGAGGGGTTTTCTCATCGACTCTTTCTCCTTCTCTTGACCACAGTAGCAGTACCACTCTTAGGTACAGACAAAGGCCCTGAGCTTTAGAGGTCTTCACATGGCTGCCCCACTTCCCAGATCACAGTGTCTGCAGGGCCAAGGAAACACGCCAGGATGTTGAACTCCAGGGCTACAGCAAGCCCAGAAGGTCCACAGCAGTCTTGATGACCTTCCTGGTTAACTCAGGAGAGCACTTTCCTTAGTCATCAAACGCTCAAAATTCTGCATTGTGTCAACAGGGGGCACCAGAGGCTGCTGTTTGGTGAGACTGCAGCAAAATACAGTTACGCTGTAGAGCCAGCCAGTCCCGTGCAATCCCCAGGAATCTTCCTGCAAGCATTTTTAAAAAACAGTATTTGTACCAATTAGATTTAACCCAAACAAACTGGGGTGTAACATAGTATGGGTACTCTCTAAAGTGAATCATTTGTAATAAATTATGAGAAAGGGTGGGAGAGAGAAAGAAGAGATAGAAAGTATTTTTCTAGGTGCCAAATAACACACTCCAGAACATAAATGGTCACTTTTCTCCTTGGCCACATATTTTCTCCAAAGTTAGTTGTTTTCAAAAAGCTCTCATCCAGACACCCACATGTCTGTAAGCCAGTCTTCCTCTAGAAGTTAAAAGATTGGGATTAGACAGTTCTTTTGTCTAGCTATATAGGAGAATTCCAATTCTTGGGGCCAGCACTAGATCTTGGAGCCATAGCCTGGTCTCAAGTTATGGAGAAAAGGCCAGCTGGAAATTCAAGCTCTGATTATGAGTCAGGAGGGATGTCTTAAGGTGGAGGCACCACCCCATTCATTTCTAAACATATCAAATGCTGGGAAGCAGGGTGGTACTGCTCAAAACGATGAAAACAACAACATTTTCTAGGATTATCTTTCCAAGTTTTCTTCTGATGACAACCCCCTACCCACTACCTCTAATTCTGTACCTGCTCTCTAATTTCAGGTGTCACCTCCTTTGGCCCCTGTATTTTTCTTCTTTTCTTTTCTTTCTTTTCTGTGTGTGTGTGTGTGTGCGTGCGCGCGCACGTTCCAAGGACCAAACCCAGGCCCTTGTGCATGATAAACAATAAACATACACCCTACCACTGATCTATGCCTCCAGCCCCTATCTTCTGTCTCTTCACTTATCCCTGTAGGTAATGATGTTCTCAAGTGTCAGGTTAAACAGTTTCTGAGGAATTACAGTCTATCCCCTGGAACCATAGGTTCCATGTCGATAGACTCAACCAACTGCCGACTGAAAACATTTTTTAAAAAATTGTATCTGTACCAAGCATGTACAGACTTTTTTCTTATCTGTACTCTTTGAACAATAGAGTGTAAGGAGGATTTGCATAGCATGTACATTCTACTAGGCCTTATAAGTTATCTGGAGATGGCTTAGAGTACCTGGGAGGATGTGTCGTAGGTGATAAGCAAATACTACATTGTTGTACATAAGGGATTTGAGCCCCTGTAAATTTTGGTATCTGTAGGGAGTCCTGGGACCAATTCCCATAGACACTAAGGGACAATTGTATAGATCTGGAGTTGGAAGGAAGAAGGTAGAATACTATTTGATCAGTGGCCTTCCATTGCCCAGACACTATCATATATGGTCTCTCCTATCTCACAACCATTCTGGATAAGGTAAGATTGGTATTATAATTTTTCACAGTTTTTAAGGAACAGACAGAAAGAGCTTAGGAGGTAGAGGGAGTGAAGACCCTCAACAGAGTGTCCCTGCCCGGTGGCAGCCAGGCAGATCTCTTCTCAGTTCACGGGCCTGTTCCTTCTCCTTTGCGTCTCTCTACTGGAGATGCAAGCTCCAGGCAACAGGGTGACCAAGGCCACACCTGTGCACCACCTCTGACGTCCTTTTCCCCTTACCCCATAAGCAGTAAATCCCACTGCTCCACCTCCTGCGTCACCCTTGACCATGTCCACTGCTCAGCATGTCACTGCCACTTACTCTCCTTGTTCAGTTTACCACTGTTGCGCACCCAGACGTCTCTCAGCACCCAGGTTGGATCAAGAGATGGGGGAGATTCATGGGGGTGTGGAGGAAGTGAAGAGCTGCAGAAATTCCCTTGTTCTAATTGTCCTTCCACAATATTAAATCAAATGATAGCACATATGGAAAAATCACGTATGCCTGGCCATGTGATCACTGACTACGCAGAGCTGGTGTTGATGTGGGAACTGCACACAGCCACTTCCTGGGTAATGTGTCTAATGTCATGACTGCAGCTCTGCTGGGGCATCATTCTTTATCTTCTGTCCGGAATGCATCTTTTAATTCCCCTGAGACTCTTCTTCCCTGTGAATTCCTCATCGAATCATTTTTACTTTAGATTTCAGAGTAGAATGTTATTGATTTTTATGATATTCATCTGTCCAAAAAATATATTCAATCTAGGGAGGCAAGACATAAATAATAACCTTAGGTCTATCCCCTGTGCTGACAGCATATTGCTTTAGGGCTAGCAAGCTCTGAAGAGAGATGATATTCTCAAGCTTTATCTAATGATATGTGATGAGCTGGATTTCCAAGAGTCGATTTAAAAAAAGAACTTTTCTTGGAGAACCATCTCACTTGTCTTCAGAAAAAAAAAAGCCAAAATTGGCAAGTGAACAGACATTTGTAACTATTTGAAGTAGGTGTGGAAATCCTCAGCCCCGTGGAACATCAGAATAGGAGTGTCTCTTAGAATTGTATTGGAGAAATGAGGGGGGATCACCCCTGGCTGGGATTGCCAGCAGGGGCCAGGTTTATGGGCTGAATTGTGGATCCCCCAAGTTCATACGTTAAAATCCTTCCCCTTAATGGGACTCTGATTGGAGACAGGCCATTAAAGAGGTAATTTAAAGTCATCTGCATGGACCTTAATCCAATAAGACCCTTGTCCTTATAAGAAGAGGAAACTGGACACAAAGATGTACGTGCACAGAGGAAGACCATGTAAGGAGAGTCAGAAGGCAGCAAGCCAAGGAGGTGGCGTCAGGGGAGACCAGCCTGCCCACCCCTTGATGTTGGACTACAGCCTCTACAACCATGAGGAATGAATTTCTGTTGTTTGAGTCGCCCCGTGTGTGAAGTTTCATAATGGCAGCCCTAGCAAATTAAGATGGCAAGGAACAAGATGCAAGGGCCCTCCACTGCAAAGCACAGCAGGGCAGACTCTGCACACTCAACAACAGTCCTGCAAATGGCATCCCCTTGAGAAAGTCTGATCTGGTCCCAACTCTTCATTTGGTAGATGACTCCACTGCCACTTGTCTTGGAGGGACGGACCCTATTCCACCCGCCTTTGTCCTGTCAGCACTCAGCACAAAGTCTGGCATTTGGTGGGAGCTCAGGACTAGTGAGGATGTGATGTTTCTGAAGTTTTTCCTGCTTGTGCATTTCACCTTTTGTTTCATTTCTCCTGAGCCATACTTCTATCTATGGGGGCACACCATGCATGACTGGTTACTGGGGGACTGCAGAGAGACAGATGGTTTGAGGTGGGGGGAAATCTTTAGCTTCTGCTATTCAAAAAAAGGATTTTTCTTTAAGATAATAATGGCATTTTTTGCCAAACTATTGTCTTCAGAAAAGATTGTCTAAAAGTCCTTTAGCATATCAAGGGCCCTTGGTTTGGAGCTTAGTAAAAGGGTTCCTCCTAAGGGAACCCTAGGGAGTTCCAGAAAGAAGATGACTCGACTGGGTCAGGGGTGCGGAAGTCCTCTGAGGAAGGTGAAGAGCTTGAGATTCCTTATGTAACACTAGGGGGAGGAAGCTAAGGACCCCTTCTCCACCCTATCTAACAAGGACACTCCAGGCACCCATGGGGATCTGACAGTCCCTTTCCTATTGGTTGGTTTCTTTATCGTCTTCCTTTTTGACTAGAATGTCAACTCCATGAGCCTGTTCTTTGTTCACTACTGCTGTATTCTCAGCATCTAAAACGGTCCCTGGTAGCCCAATAAATACATATTGAGTGCATGAGTTTTCTCTTTATGGTCCTTCCACATCTGACAAAAAGAAAAGAGATCATCGTTTAATTTAAGGGGTACCTTAAAGGCACTTGAAGCCACTCTGGGCTTCCTCTCCTTGCAGAGGAAATCCTAGGCACTGGCTTCACAAAGTCATATCCTGAAAGATCTAAGGACAGGTGCGTCTCAGACTTACTGTTCATTGTTCTTCACGGCATGTCTGCTCCCTTTGAATTCCTTTACAGAGTTTTTGGTGTGATAAATGACATCCACAATGGCATTGGGCCACTAATTGTTCAGAAAGTGGACTAAGATAGAGTGCATGCCCTGGGTGCTTATCTATTCCTGGCATGCTAACTGGGGAATGTTTTCCAGAACCAGTGACCCCTTCTCAGTAATAGGACCTCATGGGTGCTGGTCGCGGTGGGCTGCCCAGAGCAGCATGTCATATTGCGGAGGGAAGTTGTGTCTCTTGTCTGCCATCTCTGCAGGAAGTACATAGGGGGTAAAGGTGAAGAAATTCTACCAGAGTCCTATGCATTAGGATCACTGAATTTTGGCAATCAGTGTTGGGATTTCTTTTTCCCCCTCCCACAACATGTCCTAAGAAACATCAAGCCCAGTGACTAAGACTGTGCCTCTTCTAAAAGGATTGGGACCATCAAGTGTGTTGTTTATTAGTATCCAGAAAGGTGAGCTACGTTCCTTTGGGATGAATTACAGGGTGACTCTTTATTAGGGCGGGAAAAGGAAGAAGGAAGGAGAAATCCACAAAGGGAGTTGCAATTTATGATGTGACATCTGCAAAATGCAAGGTTCACATGCAGGACAAGTCACTTGTCACCTGGGACAGTGACATTCTACAGTGGATTCCCGTCACCTGCATAAAGGAAAAATCCTCTAGGTTATCAAATAATAGGATGAAGTCCCCCTCCCCATCTCTACTGGCATCATAAAAATAACTCCTGTGTGTTCGGGTGCTCAAAGTTGGCCAGGAGCTTTCCTGACAGTGTCACACTGAGTCTCATCACAAGCCTGGGAATGGGCCCAGGGGACTATGTCCCTTTTAGACAGGAAAACTGAGATTCTGAGAGGGGAAGAGGGTTGCCCAAGCCTGTGGGGCCAGAGATGGAATGGGTTGTTTTTGTTTGTTTGGTTGGTTTTGGTACTGGGGATTGAACCCAGGGGCACTTAATCACTGAGCCACATCCCCAGCCCTTTTTTATATTTTATTTAGAGACAAGATCTCACTGAGTTGCTCAGAGCCTTGCTGAATAAATTGCTGAGGGTGGTTTTGATATCTTGATCCTCCTGCCTCAGCCTCCCAAGCCTCTGGGATTACGGGTGTGTGCCACGGCGCCCAGCTGGAGTGGGTTCTTGGGTATACCCCGATGCTGCACTTCACAAAGGGTTATGAGTAGAGCTGTAATGTGTCACCCAAACCAGGACACTTGGGAGAGTGAGAGGCACTGTGGATAACGAGACACTCACTAGAAGCCAGGGCTGCCTCATGCATACCTAGGTGCACAGCTGCTCTACTCAGGGGGCAGGAGCAGAGGGGCCCAGGGCCCTGCCTGTCTCCCTCCCACCTGCTCCAGAGAACCCTGCTGTGGCTGGGAGGCAGACATCCCTTTCCTCTTGGCAGGAGGCATACATCTTCACCTCTTTCTGCCAGTCAGTGACTTCAGTTCTGAGAGAAAAAGTTCAAAAGACAAACTTGGTGGAGTGTAGTGCCATCACGGGCAGCCAGGTCCCTTGTGTTTGGTGCTATTGTGTCTGACCGGTTTGGACCCCAAAGCTCAGGAAATGGGGCCATGCTTGGAAGATGCAACTCAGAGTATAGGAAGGAGAGCTGGTGTGGCTGCTGCAGGACAGAGAGTGAGAGACTGTTGACCTGGACAGCAAGCAGATTGGGTGTCGCTCTCAGTGCCTGAGAGCCTCTGCTGGGAGGAGGCTTGCTAGGGTGGGGCACACACAGCCCCCCTCTGGCCAGGCCATCCCTCCTTTCCCAGCCATGCTGCTCTCTGTGGTGACCATCATTATGGTCATGGCAAGAACTCGCCTCTGGGTACAATTTCTGAGGTAGAAGTGTAGAATATGATTAGTAATTGTATTTTTAAGACTAGCACTTCTCCTTTGCAGAATGCCTTATAATTTTTTAAGCTTTTAGTACTATTTATAGTACATGTGAAGTACTTAAAACAGCTACGTGACTGGCATCGTGAGTGCCACCCATTTTCTGTTATTGTTGTTTCACTTGATTCTCACAAACACCCTATAAAATAAGTTGACAGATGAGACAGAGGGGAGGACATGTGGACTGACCAAGTTTATTTCCCCTCCTTACTCAGCCAGTCTCTTTCAGTGGATTACCTTGCCGAATTCTAGGGGTTCTGGTGAGGACAACAGCTTCAAGTCTACCATCCCACAATCTCAGCACGTACATCCAGACTCCCTCCTGGTCTACATCATGAGGCCACTGACACTCTGGGAACTCAGATTCTTGGAACTCAGAAGCCAGTCTGCCTCCCCACAAAGCTTATCAGTGTCACGAGCCTGCCTTGTGACTGGGCAATCGCCTGTGTCAGTGTGTCACATCCTGCCAGAGTTGTTATCCACAACCATTGCGGCAAAGCAACACCCCGTCATGGGCACCCACTCTCTGCAGCTGTGTTTGCCAAGGTACCGAGAAGCCCAAAGGCATCTGTCAAAACACACTTTTGATGCATTTCCAAAAATGCTCATAAATCAATGGAGTAGAAAAGAATTGCCCACTTAGTCCTGTGGGACCTTGCTGAGGAGCTTCTAGCACTGAAAGTGAAAAAGTGAAACCCATACAAAAGCAAGTTGAAGCTGTTTCTGAGGTACATGTCAACACTTCCCCAAACTCAAATCCTTAGAGTAAAAGAAGACGCAGAGAAGAAGATCACTACAGGCTTGCCCAGGAAGAAAGTTAAGACCTGACCAGGGACAGTCCAACATGGCAGGTCAGTCCAAGGGAAAGCCATTTGAGAAACCAGAGTGGTGGGTGCTTGTGTTTGATTCTGGTGGTATCAAAAGGCTGGTGACATCTTGCTGTAGATATTTCTGGAAAGGCTCAGATTCTGGGTCTGGAGGTTAACCTTTGCTGGTATTAAAGGCACATTAGAAATTTCAGTGAGTGTCATCAGAGAACTGCTGTAACCAACTGGTAATGTTGACGTACCTAGGTAGGAAAACATGCAGTGAGCCAGGGCCTCTTTGTGGAGCACTGGAAATCGAGGGACAAAGGATATTAAGAGCATGTGTTGGTCCGTCAGAAGGAGTGGACACCACCAGAGAGCATTGCTTTTGTCCTTGGGGTGAGGCTGTTCCTAAGTCTGATTATTTAAAAAGCACATTTTAAAACTGCACTGTCTTTACCACTAAAAAATTAGAAAATCCTTGGGCTGGGATTGTGGCTCTGTGGTAGAGCA
This sequence comes from Xerus rutilus, assembly GCA_028644305.1. Lineage (NCBI taxonomy): Eukaryota > Metazoa > Chordata > Mammalia > Rodentia > Sciuridae > Xerus > Xerus rutilus. Next base: position 168,194,053 of record CM053400.1, on the reverse strand, counting down.
TTTGCCTAACGTGTGAGGCACTGGGTTTGATTCTCAGCACCACATATAAATAAATCAAATAAAAGTCCATTGACAACTAAAAAATATTTTTAAAAGTTAGAAAATCCAATAAAAATTATACTCATAGTTTCTTCAATCATCATAGTATTATTTCCTTATTGTTTCCTCCAAATTTTTACTCATTTACAAATAAGCTCATGGAACAGGGCGTGGTACTAGGGATCCAACCCAGGGCCTCACACATGCCAGGAAGTGCTCCACTGCTGAGCTTCACCTCCAGCCAGCACACAAGTTTTTAATATAGTTATAGTCAAACAATATAAGGAATATTGTATTGTACCAGTAGTTGTTAACCAAAGGTAAATTTTCCCCCAGGAACATTTGGAAATATGTGGAGATATTTTTGAGAATCATAACTAGGTAGATAGGAAAGGAGGTAGCACATGATATGGCTTCTGATAGAGACCAGGGAGACTGCTCAACATCCTGCAAAGCACAGGACAACCTCCCACAAGAAAGAATAATCCAGTCCAAAATGTCACCAGTGCTAAAACTGAGAAACTCTGTTATTCTTTTACTAACAAATTTTTACTTCGTATATAGTATTTGATATTATTCCATTGTCTTTGAACCAATTTAATCTATATGTTTGGTGGTTGTACATTATGGGTACTGAACAAAACATATGCGTGCCTTAGGTTGTTTTCTGTTGCTATAACAGAACACCTGAGACTGGGAAATTTATATAGAAAGAAGGTTTATTTAGCTAGCAGTTCTGGAGGCAGAGAAGTTCAAAATAGAGTGGCCACATCTGGAGAGAGCCTCATGCTATGTTACAATGTGGCAGATAACAGCACATGTTGAGAGCGTGTGGGAGAATGGTGAGCAGGGACACACAAAAAGAGAGGGCAAATGGGCAGACACTCTATCACAACTGCTCTTATGAGAACTCATCTGTTCCTGAGAGAATTAGTCCAGCCTCATTAGAGAGACATCAATCCCTAAAGGACCCTCCTCACAAAAACCACACTGGCGACCAAATTTCATCATGAGTTTTGATGGGGACAGACCACATTCAAACCAGAGCAACGGGTGTCAAATATTCCACTGAATTATTGTGAAATAACTTCCATAGCTATCTTCTATTGTTGGACATTAAGGTTAAAATATTTCACTACTGAAAATAGCACTGCAAGGAATATTATGCAAATGTCTTAATTTAATCATTTTCTTTTAATTAATCCCCAGTTGTGACATTGTGCATCCACTGCAGAAAGAGAGACTGTAACTGTCCTGTGACTGATGTTTTATATTTTAGTTTCTGGAAATGGCGACTTGCCTGATTTAATGTTTTCATCCTTAAAATTTAACAGCATCTTCAATACACTATGACTCTGTAAATGTTCATGTAGTATAAACACTTTTATCATGCTAAGGAAGTTTTCTCCAAGCTCTTGTTTACTAAGAAATGCTTTTCTAAAAAAAATATTGGGTTGGTTATATATTTTCTCCTTTGATCTGTGAAACAATTTATTAATATTAACCAATTTCCTAATTTTGTATTACCCTCATATTCTTAAAATCAACCCTACTTTGTCACGGGCCTTATTCTTTTTATGTGTTGATTGATTTGAGCTCTTGGTATTGCATCAGATTTTATTCACAAGAAAAGTCAGTTTATAATGCTATTTTTTGTGTGATCTTTGACAAGGCATGTGCAAAGGGAGAGAGATGGTGGCAAAATGTCCACACAGCCAGAACGGGGGAGTCACAGAGGAAGCAGAATCCTGTGCTGTGCCAACCCAGGTAGACCCGTTCAGCTGCCTCTTTCCTGGGGTCACTCTGGTCCATGGGGTCACCTGTATTTCCCATGAAGTATCAACCTTCCTGAACTGCTTTCCACCAAAACCTTGAACGGTTTTGAAAGTGTCCTTGCTTGAACTTTTCCCACACTTGGCGTTTTCGTCAGCTTTGGGTTGCTGGGATCAAAAGGCCTGACAAGGACAATGGAGAGGAGGAAAAGTTTATTTGGTGCAGTTTTAGAGGCTCAGTCCCTGGTCGGCAGACTGCACAGCTCTGGGCCCGAGGTGAGGCAGAATATGAAGGTGGAAGGGTGTGGCGGAGGAAGGAGAGAGAGCTCCGGCACAAGATAAAAGGACAAGATAAAAACCTCAAAGACAACACCCCCAGTGACCTACTTCTTCCAGCCACACCCTACCTGCCTACAGTTACCACCCAGTTAATCCATAACTGGATTATGGATTAACTCACTGATTGGGTTAAGGCTTTCCTAACCCAATCATTTCACCTCTGAACATTCTTGTATTGTCTCACACGTGAGCTTTTGGGGGATGCCTCATATCTAAACCGTAACACTTGATTTCAGACAGTTAGTTCCTTAGGGGAGAGCTTCAGGGCCTCTGATTTCTTACCTCCCACTCCAGAAAGATCTCTCGGTACGGGCTCCAGAACTGGGGGTGAAATGACGAGGCCCTTCTCTCTGTGCCATCCTCCCGCTTCGGGAGCAGGTGCTGGGTGGGGGTGCTGGCCTCTGTTCTTACAGGATTACCTGTCCTGGGGGAGAACCTCTGCTCTATGAATGAGCCAGGGTGGTAGCAACGGTGACCCCAGAATTCTCAGCATGTTGTCCCTGAGGTGCAGCCTCTGTCAACCAGTAGGTGCCAGGTGGTAGTAGGGAGCCCCAGGCCTCTCAGCTGCACTCACCTATAATTAGTCCTCTGCAACAGGAAGCCGGGAGGGATTGGAAAATGCTGGTGGTGGTCCATTCAAAGAAGACACTAAGGTCCATTCAAAGAGTGACCTCAAGATCAAACTGACCCTCCACAGGGTCTCCTTCTTGGCCTCCATCCCAGCCTGACCCTTGCTTCCACAGGAGCCATGACAACAGCCTCCTATCTTTGTTCTGAGGAATCCTCACCAACAGTTCAGTGAGTTTACTTCCTTAAAAAACTCAGGCAGGCCTCCTCCAGAAGGTGGGTCTTCATTTACCACTCTTTCACCTTGTTTATGCTTCACCTCTGTCACTATGCATTCCAACCCTCTGTGTCAGAGGGCCCAGATGTCGCCATCATTACCGAGGGTGTTCTACGTGTCAGGTCCCAGGCAAAGTACTCCCCGCGCCACAGCTCATCTACTCTGTACAGCATTAGGTACCTTCCTCATTGTACAGATGATAATTTGAAGCTAAGAAAAGTCAAGTCGAGCGATGCTATACAGTGAGAAAATGGTAAAGACTGTGTTTGAAACAAAGAGAACAAAAGGTCTCTGACCTTAAGCTTGGCGTCTAATTGGGATAAGACCAACATGCATGAGATGATTAGTGAATGATGTAGGACACTGTGCTAAACTGCTCTGTTTTCCTAGTTTTATTACGGCTTGTTTCCTCCTTTTCCAAATTATAACTGCATCCAGAGCAAAGATCACATTTTTCACTAATTGTATCTTTCAGAACCCTTGACGCTTTGCTGGGCAGAAAATGAGCCCTGATTTCTTACCTCCCACTCCAGAAAGATCTGGGTACATTGGTGCTAAGGGAAGCGAAAGCATGGACAGAACATTTAGGAATAAATAGTGGAGAAAGTTGAGATTTCACTAAAGGCCAGCAAGAAAGAGAATGTGAGACGCAGAAGGGAGGTCTTACTCAAGGTCACATGGCTCATTAGAAATGGACTAGGCACTGTAGTGTGCTGTTTTTTTTTTTTTTTTTTTTTTTGCTACTGGAGATTGAATTCAGGGGCACTCGACCACTGAGCCACATCCTCAGCCCTATTTTGTGTTTTATGTAGAAACAGGGTCTCACTGAGTTGCTTAGTGCCTCGCCCTTGCTGAGGCTGGCTTTGAACTCGAGATTCTCCTGTCTCAGCCTCCCTAAGTGCTGGGATTACAGGCGTGCGCCACCGCGCCCGGCTGTAGTGTGCTGTTTTTAAGTCATTAGGGTATAGACCGAGGAGTGGGATAGCAGGCTCAAATGGTGGTTCCATTCCAAGTTTTCTAAGGAATCTCCATACTGCTTTCCAGATTGGTTACACCAATTCGCAGTCCCACCAGCAATGTATGAGTGTGCCTTTTCCTCCACATCTTCACCAACACTTATTTTTGCTTATATTCTTAAGAACTACCATTCTGACTGGAGTGAGATGAAATCTTAGAGTAGTTTTGATTTGCATTTCTTTAATTGCTAGAGATGTTGAACATTTTTTCATATATTTGTTGATCAATTGTATATCATCTTCTGAGAAGTGTCTGTTCAGCTCCTTAGCCCATTTATTGATTGGGTGGTTATTATTATTATTATTATTATTATTGTTATTATTATTTGGTGTTAAGTTTTTTGAGTTCTTTATATATCCTAGAGATTAGTGCTCTGTCTGATGTGTGTGTGATAAAAAATTTGCTCCCATTCTGTATGCTTTCTTTTTACCTCATTGATTGTTTCTTTTGCTAAGAAGCTTTTCAGTTTGAATCCATCCCATTTATTGATTCTTGATTTTACTTCTTGCACTTTAGAAGTCTTGTTAAGGAAGTTGGGACCTAATCCAACATGATGAAGATTTGGGCCCACTTTTTCTTCTATTAGGCATGGGGTTCTCTGGTCTGATTCCTAGGTCCTTGATCCACTTTGAGTTTTGTGCATGGTGAGAGATAGGGGATTAATTTCATTTTGCTGCATATGGATTTCCAGTTAGGCAAAAAGGGCTCCTCAATATCCCTGCCCAGGGGACCTTTCCCCAGCACTCACTGCCTGCTCAGGTCGGCACAGTACACAGTGAGCCATGATTCTCTGCCTTAGGAACTAAAAGTCACCCTCTCCTCACCCCAATACATAACACTTTTCTTCTTGTAACTGACTCCAGAGACTTAGCTCAGGAGTCATTTCTTGAAAGTCTGATCAGAACCCTCTAGTCTGATGGAGATGCCCCCTTCTCTATCCATTGGCACTTTGGGTATTCCTCTACCACAGGGCTCTCGCAGAGACTACCCTCACTGCCTTGGTTGCCTGTCTTCCTATGAGCTTAGAAACTCTCTGAAGCTAAGCACCATGGTTCTTTCAGAGAAACCATTGCCTGATGCGTGGCCTCCTTAGCAATGCTGAGTGAATGAATGGCTGCAATGCAGCTCACCAGCTGCATGATGGGAAGGTCAAGGTCAACAGTAGATTCTTGAGCAGGAGGCAAACTGACAGGAGCTGAAGGATGAATGGGTGACCAGGCAGGCGCAGGCGGGACAACCCAGTCTGTTCTTTCCTTGCACCCATATTTGAGGATCTCCTGTTGCATCCTTGGTGTCAACAATGGGGCAACAACAGTGAATGTGATACCCTCACGGGGACCCTGCAGTCTAGCAGGGACAGGACAACCAACATGTGACCAAGCAGGAGAGTTTCCGATAGTGGCTTCAAAGAAAAGGGGGAAATAGGGTAGAGAAGGCAGGCAGGAGGGGCTCCCTTCAGATAAGCCACCAAGAAAGGCCTCTCAGGAGGTGATATTTCAGCTCAGATCCACCAAATGAGAAGGAACCAGCCTCACAAATGGGAACCTTCCGGGAGAAAGGACTGACTGATGCGAAACTCCTGAGATCTGCTCAAAGCACGAGAGGCCTCAACCAGGTTGGCACCCTCGAGCTGGGGCTAGAGAAGAGCAGAGGCTAGGTTACAGAGGGCCTGAGGTCAGGGAAGGAGCTGATGTGTCCTTCTAAGCCCCCTGGGGAGCCACGGGAGGGCTTTGAGCAGGGGATGATGTGTTCTGATTGGGGTGTTGGTGGGAGTCAGATCAGGAGAGTGCATGGTGGGCGAGTCTCATCTTCAGAGCCAAGTCCTAATACCACAGGGTGGGGTAGGGGGTGAGAGGGGCTTCCTGTCAACTTTGGGGGAAGTCAGTGGCTGAAGACAGAGGGCTGTGTCTGTCAGAAACTGGAAGGCGTTTTAACCTCTCTGGTTGCTGTGTAACCCTGTGATCTATAAAATCCTTATGATTCATGGATTCGTCTTTGGAGACGGGCAATAGGGTGGAGCTAAAGATAAGAAACCCCAAAGTGCAGAGTAGGAGGCGGCAGCTGGCCAGGAAGCAGAGCGCCAGCCAGCTCTCAGCCTTGCAGGGGAAAAAAAAGAGAGAGAAAACAACAGAACCAGCATGTTTGGACTTGAGAAGCAGAAAGGCCTGAGGAGCAGAATGACAGAGAACGGGAGCTTTTGTGTCTAATGACACCATTTCGTTGCACAGGCAGCCCCTTTATCACATCGCACTTTACAGCCCAGCTCTTTCAACAGTGTCTAATTATGTTGTCTAATTACCACCTCTGCATCACTTACCAACATTTAACTCACTCTTTCCTTGATTTCAGCAGCAGGACCCTCCATGGACAGCAGATTTTATCGGCCATAGGGAACCGACTGGGGGTACTTAAGATGCCATGATGAAAAGCAGAGGGGAGACAGATTTTATCCTAATAGGTGGTAGAAATTTCTGGACACAGAGGGACCAGCTGGAAAGCAATGGGTACAGCAATCCCAGGCTCCGCACACCCATGATTTAGGGAAGTTGTTGTAAAAAGGAAACTGACCTGAATGCAAGCAAAGGGCAGGTCTGAGACTCTGCTTTTAATTTTCCTGGGCTGAAAATATTGCTTTGCAAATTTAAAGGGCTATTTTTTTTTCATGTCCAAGTTCATGAATGCGGTGCTCAGCATGTAATAGTTACTCGGTGAAGGTTATGCAGTAATTCTTCAGGAAAGAAATAGGCCACACAGCTAACTGGGTGAGCAGAAGTAGGTCATGGCATGAGCACAAGGCTGCTGGCCAGAGCTCTGGAGCCAGAAGGCAGCCATCTGCTAGGACAGTGCCTGTCCCCACGGTACAGGTTCTTTCCACTCCATGCCACGAGCCTGTAGTAGGACCAGAGTGCTGAACTCAGCCACTGCCTATCATCTCCCTGGGAAAGTAACAGCTTTCTGTTGCTTGTCCACCTTCAAAGGAGGAATTCCATTCTGCATTCTATCCATAGCTTACCAGCTCTGTGATATTTGTTAAAATCAATTTTCTCTTAAATCCCAGTTTTCTTATCTGTGAAATAGGAGATGATACTTACCAGGGGTTTTTGGGAGTTCAACTAGAGAGCTACACACCTATGCACTTCATGCATGCATCTCTCCATGTAGCAGCATGGCGATATCATGTGACACCCAGCTGTGCCACTTTGCAAGCACCAGCCACTTGGGCAAGCTATGCAACACCTGTGTGCCTCAGTTTCCTCCTCAGCCACGTGGGAATGATCAAACTGAACCTATCTGCCAGCATTGATAGGAAGAGTGGGGGGCTGGAACTTGGGAGTGCCGAGATAAGGACCTGGCTGGCCCACAGTAACCCTGGTGTCAGGTCTTCTGTCCCCAGACTGCAGGACACACTCATGTGCATGATGGGACCTCCCTATGCTTCTAAGGACAAGATCATTTGACAACGTTCAGGTAGAAACAAGTCACGCAGTTCCCTTTGTTAGACTTGCCCTTTGGGTTTGTGTTTGTTTCCCCAGAAAAACAATCCCATGAATTAAAATTTCCAATGAAGTCACTGGAAAGTTGAGTTGAATGAGCTTTATAAGAACAGACTTGTACTAAGCCACCTGCCATACCTTTTGTGATCCCTCATGGTTTTGTCCCCTGCCCCCACCTGCTCCAGTCTGTGGCAGTCTAAGGGCAGGATAAGGCTGACAGCGCCTAACCCCATAGCTGCCAGAGAGTGTCACAGAGCATGGGGCCTGCGGGAGGGAGTCAGGATAGAGCTAGAGACGGCTCAGTTGGGGCTTGCGAGGGGCCTTGCAGCTTCCTCATAGGTTGACAACCGGAAGCAACCACCCCAGGAAAGAAGCAGTCTGAAGATCCTAATGGGGATGTCAGGCTGTGGTGTCAAGCCATAGAGAGCATCCCAGCATGGCCTTGCTTGGCTGTGTCATTTTGTATCTATTCTGTCAACAGTGTCCCTTAAGGGAAGGGAATGGCTGAGCCCAGAGGTTCTGGCTGTGACTTGTAATAAAGATGCAGAGAAGAAAAAGGGTTTGGAAGTTGGTCATTTGGGGTAGGAAGGAAGAAGATGGGAGGAACAGCAGCTTCTCCTTCACCTGGGAAGAACAGGCAGAGATGCTTGGGTTGTGGTCAGGGGCTGCTGCCAGGCTGAAAGCTTCCTGGTGGCTCTGGAGGACTTTGGTGATATAGCAGGGGACACGTCTGTAGGTCAGATTTTTCCATGGCGGATTCTGGAGACTTGCCAATGTCCATTGTCAGAGCTGGAAGAGGTTCTCACAACAAGTTCTGCCAACCTGCATATGCCAGCACCTGGGCTGGGATCCAGCAGTTTCCAGAACTCAGGGTCACTACAACAGACTGCTTTGCTGAAAGGCTAGAAGTGTAAGCAGGGACCTAAAGAGGGGAGAAGGGGCTCCAGAAATGGATCTTGGTTGTCATGGGGATATGAAGACCTTGTATCAGCTGAATTCGGGACAAGTCTGAGGGTTTATTTTAGCTCAAGTTCCTCCTGGCATCAACGCCATGGAGGTAGTATAGTCAACACTTGGTCAATCTTTCTGAATCTTGACATGGTGTCTTAGCCACTGTGCTATTGGGCTGGCATGGAACCATGCAGAAGAGAGAAGGAGGTGATAGAATGAAGAAACGGCACAAAAATCATCTTGGTGACTTCTTGTACCAGTAGCTATTGGCCAAACCTGCCTTTCTCCTACCCACAGGGGCATGGTGGGTGGAAGGGCCAAACATATTTAAGGGACCCAGGACAGGGTGGTGGTTATTGTACCATGTTTCTTACTGAGTTTTCCTGATGACTCAGCATAAGTGGCTGACTGATGGAGACACACACAGCATGAGCCAGAGATGATGTCTTAGCAAGTGCAAATTTGGTTGGTAGGAGATGGAATATTAGGAGGTGAGGTCATCGGCCATGTCTTACACTATCATTTGGAGAACTGTGGAATTGAAATCAGAGCACAGGGTGTCATGGTTCCATCCAGAGGCATCTGTGCTCCATTTTGAACTTGTAGTATCAACCTAAGATGCTACTGGTCATGCACTCCTCTTTCCACCCAGTCATCAATGATTCATTTGGTGTCTACTGTATATCACACACTTTCTAGGCTCTGGGATTGAAAGATAGTTCCAGAAAAGTATCTGTTCCCAAGAAACTTAGGGTCTAGTGGAGCTGACAAATATTTCCAATACAATGACATGAGCGTTGGACAGTCAGCTTAGGTTAAATGATGCTGCAATAACAAATGAACCTCCAAATCTCAGTGGCTCTCCACAACAAAAGTTTATTTCTCCCACCCATTGCTTGATCTTTACAGCACCACTTCTTTTCCCTTATGGGACCAAGTCAAGGCAAGCAGAATCTATGTAGAATAAACTGCTCTCATGAGCAAGGGAAAAGAGAGAGTGGAAATAAGTGCCATGTCTTCAAAGCTTCTGCTGTTTGCCTGTCACTTCCACTCACATTTCATTGGCCAAAGTGAATCACATGGTCAGGCATGATGACATCAGCTTGGCAGCCGTGGGCAGTTAACAGTTAACAGTTGGCAGTTAACAGTTGGGAGGAGAATATCCCTTCTCTCATTGACAGTGGACACTAGATTCAGACAGCATGCAGAAAAGCATTGACATTTTGGAGCTTCTTTTAATTCACTTTATTAGTACCTTGGAATTGAACCCACAGGTTTTGTTTCATTTTTCCTGTCTAGCCCTTAGAGACAAGCTCTTCCCAAGCTAATATGGTAGAGAGAAGGTGTTAGGATTAGTGTCGTAATTGGAGTTTCTAATCTGGGCACCTGCATAAAAGTGTGCAGGTGTAAACATGAGCAAAAGGTTTCCAGAATTGGCATACTAATCCAGGATCTTAGATGAAATCTTAGCAATAACACCTTGTCTTTATGGATAAGCAAACTGAGGCCATAGAAGCTAAAAAAACTGGCTTTAATATCACTTACTCTTTCCTAAGCATGGCTATATTGAGTGGCTATTCAGAAATCTGGGAAGCAGCTTCTGTGACAACCTTCGAGGTACATAGATGTTGCGATGACCTGGGGGTCTTTTCATGGAAAAGCCATTGGGCTTGAAGTCAGGGACTCCTGGGTTTGAGCCCTTTCTGGCCACTTCCTAGCTGTGTGATTTACTGATTTATTGATTTTTTTTAAATATTTTTAGTTGTGGATGGACACAATACATTTATTTTATTTATTTATTTTTATGTGGTGCTGAGGATCAAACCCAGTGCCTCACACGTGCTAGGCAAGCCCTCTACCACTGAGCTACACCCCCGGCCATAGCTCTGTGATTCTGAGGAATCAATTTGGCCTCTCTGAATTTTAGTTGCTTCATCTGTAAAATGAGGGTGGTTATGAGAAAGGGAAATTGTTCTGTGAACAGAAAGGAACTCTTCAAGTGTTCAGCTTTTGTGCAAATTGGATGGAAAATGTTATACGATGTGGGCATTTCTGTTTTTTTCTTCCCTTGCTATGGGAAGCCAGGAAACAACACAATCAAAAAGTTTATTGGCAGCAGCTGAGATGTGCTGGAGCTGGTAATTATCTGCAAGACAGGCTGAGTTGTGATTGTATGTAAGTGCCTGGCAGACCCATCAATCAGACATGTGCCCCAATGGAAGGATGACAGTCTATTTACACAGAGACAACTGTGATACCGCAAAAGAATGAAAAACAAGCTGGAGGCCTAAGTGGTTCTGGAGGATATGACTTCCATGTTGATCTGTGTGGTGGGCTGTTCTAGGATGGTGTAAACATGAGCAAAAGATTTCCAGAATTGTCATGCTAATCTAGGATCTTAGAGATGGATGAAATCTTAGCAACAACCCCTTCTCTTTATGGATAAGCAAACTGAGACCATAGAAGCTAATAAACTGGCTTTAACATTGCTTATTCTTTGCTAAGCATGGCATTAATACCGAGTGGCTATTCAGACAAAGAGAAAAACTATTACCTATCTTGTATTTGATGAACCCATGATCATTCATCTCTTAAAAATTAAATTTTAAAATTTAGCATTAAACATGCCTAAATATTTATTCACTATTTACACATAATCAACCAAAGTACAAAAACTTCACGCTAAATTTTCCAACATTTAAACATTCATTACAAATTTGTAATCAAGATCTTAGATAAACAAATAATTAAAACTACACAGCTAATAAAGCAGAGTCTTTTGCATGCTCTGAACACCTTAAGGAGCAGTCAACACATGCAAAGAATGTCACTTTGATTACAGAATTTTTGTATTATGGGCAAATGGCTTTCTGAGACACTGGAAAGCCAAAGGGAAGAAATTGTTTTGTGGATGCTAGGGTACCTACTCTTGTTTCTCCTCCTTATATATAAGGAACTGAAGCTCTAGGACTCAAAAACTAGGAGGTGGTCTAGGAGCACAATTTCAGTTATGTGCATGGACTGTTGGCATAAATTTCTCCTGAAATGATGATACAATCCCATAGCAAAAGCAGGCTGTGACACAGTTCAAATTGCTCTACATTTATTAGTCCCTTGTCCAGAAGACAGTATTTCCAGGGGACACACTTCTTTTGGAGATTTGAAGGCCAAGGATTGTTCTGTGGTTGTATTTAGCTACTCTAGCTCCTTATGGCCCCAGATCTTTGTTATGACATTCTACATCACTGATTAATCCTATCAGGAGCTTTACAGAGAGAGGGAGAGGAAAAAGAATTAGATTATTATGTAGTCCACCCGAAAAGCTGTGTACATTTGCAGTACAAAAGTCACTTTAGTGATAAAAGTACAATGGCATGAATTTAAATTTGCTCATTTTCATTTTACTCTTTCATTTGGTAGCTTCCCAAAGTAGCTACTTTTATACCTTTCCAGTATTGCAGTATTTTTATAGGATTCGTGATCTATAGCTTCCCAGACAGTTTTGCTGAATTCATACAAGCCCCAAAGGAAAAGAAGATATGATTTCAGGACAGCTGAGTTTATAGGTTCAGGAGGTTTGATACACAGCCAGCCATTCCTAGGATCACCCTCGACTGCGGGGTCCAAGATGGTGTGCAAGCACATTGGAATTGCAGCACAGGGTTGGGGAGAAGGAAGGGGAAGGGAGAGGCCTTTCCTCTTCCAAGAGTGACCCTGAAGTTGCTCCTACCGCTTCTGCTTTATTTGGAAATTGGTCACACCCAGCAGCAAGGGAGGCTGGCGATCTGTGCCCAGACAAAAACCGGAGTGTCTTATTAGTCTGAAACAGAAGAACTAGCCTGCAGGAGTGAAGGGGAGTCCAACAGAGTCTGCCACTGTTCACACTTGGGGCCACCAAATATTTGTGGGCTCTCCTCTTCTCACACACAGATACACCTGCCGCATCTCCAAGGGAGACAAGTCCTAGGATTCCGTGTGGCGTCTTCACCTGAGTGGGAAGAGGCCAGGGCCAACTATTGCTCCTAGTAGCAGGAAAAAGCAAGTGACCTCCCTCACCACCCCAAGTTCTTCCACACCCAACACGTGCTGATGGTGTAGGAACAGGAAGACTGTAATAAAAAGCCCCACTCAGAAATGAGATCAAAAGAAACTCACATACACTGCTGTCAATGGCCATGGGCTGTCAGCAGGTGAGAAACTTGGTCAACCCATCTGGGGACCTTGGCTTTGCTCAGGGCAGCCTCCCTTGGCTGGCATGCTCTGTGGGCTTTAGCCCTTCCCTCTGGGAGGTCCTCCTTTGTCCTTGACTCTTGATCTTTGCTGCCATCTATTCTCTGGCAGAGAGCTTTGGACACAGTCCCCCGAAAGACGTGGGGACAAAGTCTTGAGTTTTTGCTAAAACTGCCTGTTTGGAGCCTGGTCAAGGGACTCAAGTGATGTCATCAAGTGGGTGTGTTCTCTCTTTATCCACCTCTAGCTCTGTCTCTTGGCTATGCTGCCCACTGTCCTCTGGATTTATTCTCACTCAAGTCTCTGGAAAGCTCGATTGGTCCAGTTCACACCACACACCTGCTCAGGTGCGGTGATTCTCGGCTAGCCTGGTTCTCCTGTGCTCCATGGTGTGCAGGGTCATGATCATGAGCTGACCAGGATGACAGAAAGAGTAGAAAGATGGCGCTCTTTTTCTTCCCAAAGGAAATCAAGGGATATGCTCTCAGAGCAAAGGGGAAGTAAAATGAAAGACACCCAGGACCTGTGGCCACCAGCAGGGGCAAGAGTTCTTGGTGAGGAGGCTGGACATACTAAGGAAGCCTGGTTTTGTTTCACGTAATCTGATGTGTTAAGCCCCAGGCGTGTCTCCCTGAGAGCCCCACCTCAGGTAAGAGCAGCAGCCAGGGTGGAAGCCGGTGGGCAGGCAACGGAGAAGCATCTCCACTCCAGAGCTGACGCTGGCCCTGCGTGGGACTGTGCCCCACCCTGGTCCTGTCTCCTCTCACCCGCTACTGGCCACAAAGTTCAAAATAAAATGTCTCCCCTCCTCTCCTTTTTGCCATTTTCTAAAAGTCTCCCTCCTACAGGTATCCTTCCCCAGATTCAGCCCAAGGGGAACCCCCAGGTGAAGACTCTGAGAGGAAACAGAGGCTGTGGCTTGGGGAAGAGCGAGCTGGAATGAAGTGAAATCCTTGGTCTCTGTGGGTGGTGAGGGCTGCGGCCTGCTGCCTTTACAGGGGCGCAGCAGCCACATCAGTAAGATCACCTTAGAGAGCAAGTGGAGCTGCTGGAGGGTTGCTGCCAGGGAAATCTAGCTGAAGGCAGACTCTTCGGCTCAGGAACACGTGCTGGCCTACATACGGCTCTGTCCTTAGGACCACAGTCCTCCGGCTGTCCCCCACGACCTCACTTTCAAGAACCCAACTCACTATCCCCTCACCCACATATCTGTCCCTAAGAAGTTCCCAAACAGGGGCTCTGCACTGCACAGCTGCTGGCCTCGGGGGCTCAGGAAGCTGCCGATGATAAAGCACTCAGGAAACATTTGTTCCCTTGAAATTGTACCCCTCCTTCCTTCATCCTGTGTCCCTGCTTTCCCTAAACACCTTCAGGACTCATCTTGCTCCAGCTTCTAGGGGTTTGCCTGGGGTCCCACTCCTGCAGGATGACCGAGAACAGAGCCAGCTGTTTCTGAGAGCTGGCTGCCTGGCTGGGAGGCTCAGTCCTCAGTAGCCTGCAGGCAGCGCTCTCCCAGGACCCAGATTTGCAAACTGGGTCTCCTCTGGGCAGAGACTGCCTGGAATTTGCTCTTTCATCTCCCCAGCGGGACCCACTCAACTCCACCATCCTTGGGGAAATGGAAGAATGCTTGGACATGAGCTGTAACTCAGGGAGATCTGGAAGACTAGTTGAAGCTAAAAGGGTGGTAAGCTAATATTAGGAAGCCAGTGTTGGGAATTTTCAGTGTCTGGATACTCTTAGAGTCAGAAGCTCGGCCTGAAGCTGCAGATGGGGAGGCAGGGCTGGTTACATCACCCAGCACCTCGCAGTGCTTGACTGCATTGTCTGAAGCGAGCCATGACACTATCTCCCATTCCACGTGACCTTCTGCACTATGACCTTTGCCACTCCTCCATCCTCAGCAACTGCGAGGCGCTAAGCAACTCAGTGAGACCCTGTCTCTACATAAAACACAAAATAGGGCTGGGGATGTGGCTCAGTGGTCTAGTGCCCCTGAGTTCAAGCCTCGGTACCAAAAAAAAAAAAAAAAAAGAGGTGAAGTCTATTTCACCACCCTGGGGAGCATGGCGGGCCCTGGGATTGCTCTGACCAAGAGAACAGGGTGGAAGCGACTCTATGCCACGTCAGTCATTGTCCTGCAGGGGCCTGGCAGCTCGGCTTGCGGCCTCTGCAAAGTCAGCCATCATGAAAGAAGTTCATGTGTGTCTGAGACTCCTGTGCTGGGAGCAGCCCAAGAGGTCCCCCGAAGAGGTGCTGGAGGGTGGCTTGGCCTGTGTGTGTGTGTGTGTGTGTGTGTGTGTGTGCAGAGAGAGAGAGAGAGAAGGGGAGGGAGCACACAGGCTGAGAGGCTGAGGCACCAAACATAGGAACATTCAAGATTACAGAATTTTAACAGTTCCTCTGATTTTATACTTGTCTCTCTCTTCTGCTCAAAATCTCAAATCCCAATTACATTTGTTGACATAATCTTATTTTTTTTATCATACAGTGTAGCTGTAAACGTATCAAATAACAAAGCACATAATGCCAATATTGTTAGTAGTAATACTGACATTGTGAACTTGAAAAAACACAACGGTTAGCTTTTTTTGTCTTTTAAAATAAATTCCTTGGGGGGTCCATTTCTTAAACTCAACTCCCAGTTTGGGGCTGGATAATTCTTTATTGTGGGGGCAGTTCTGTGCATAGCAGCCTGTACTGTCTACCCACTTGAATGCCGATATAGACCCTCCAGTGGTGACAACTGTCAAAAGTACCCCAGGTTAAAGCCACTGCTTTATGAGTGCACAGTCAATCAACATATTGAGTCTTATGATGTTTTGAGCGTCTCTCTGGTTTATGACAGAAACTTGCTGTGTAAGTAGCTTCATTTGTTTCAGTATTTTTCAAGTTTTAGCTGATGCTCTTTACTTTTTAAAGAATGTAATATAATATGCCACCAGGAAGTTTTTTTTTTAATCTGGCTTTTCAGTTATCTAAAACAAAATATTGGGTAATTGATACTGTTAAAGAAGTTTCCATTTCATCTCTCTGCCCTGTTCCTCTATTATTCTCTGATGACCATTTTTCATTAGTTTTGGGATGTATTCCTTCCCTAATTTTGGAAATATAAGCCAATATTTTATGTGTTTATACGTATATTTACTTATTTCCCCCTTTCTTATGCAAGTTTGCATGTTCTAAACACTGGTGTGTGTGTAACACTGTCCACCTGTTTGTGTTGATGGAGGTCCAAGCGGCTACCATATTGCAGAGCTCTGTGGTGGGCACTTAGTCTGCTTTCAATGGAAAAGAAAGACTGGGCCTGAGCCAGGAGACAAAAGCCAAGTTTCAAAAGCTCAAATCCTATAGCCTGCTTCTCCCGTGTGGTCAGGGGCCACCCTGATCTGCCCTCGATGACACTCTCACCTCTGGGGATGGCTAAATATGCCAAAAAGCCCTTCATGTAACTTTGAGTGTGGGATGATCTTATTTAAGAAAATAGTAGGGTGAGGTACTTTGCTTGGGACCAAAGAAAGTTCCTTTGGAAAACGTCCCTTGACTGGAATGTGTTTAAAAGATGTCTCAGCTGAGGCTGATACAAGTGTGGGAAATGAGTGGAGTGGGCTCCACCCTCATTCTTGTCTCAGCCACTGGATTCCATTAAATGAGCTCTCAAGAGATCTCAGAGTCAAGTTTAGCCATGCATTCATTGTCAAAATATCTACAGGTAAAGTTCGTGCATTAGTTTTTTATTTTCATTATAAAAAATTCCAAACATTGCCGAGAGCAGTAGCACACACTTGTAATCCCAGCAGCTCTAGAGGCTAAGACAGGAGGATTGTAAGTTCAAAGCCAGCCTCAGCAACTTAGCTAGGCCCTAAACAACTCAGCAAGACCCTACCCCTAAATAAAACATTTTAAAAAGGACTGGGGATGTATCTCAGTGGTTAAGCACCCCTGGGATCAATCCCCAGTACCAAAAAAAAAAAAAAAAAAAAGAATGACTGAGTGTAGTCATCATGCAATTTCAACAACCATTAACATTTTGCCACACTTGGTTTATCTATCCCAACTTTTTTCCTTTTTTTATTCTACACAATAAGTCATTTCACTCTTAAACGCATCCTTTTTTAAAAAAAGTGGGTGGCCAGGGGTAGCAAGGAGAATTTTCTTATATAATTTTGATGTCAGTATCATCCTTATAAAAATGACATTAATTTGTTACTCTCATGCAACATCCAGGCCAAATTTAGATTTATCTGATTGTCTAAAAATGAATAAGCAAAGAAACAAAGGCCTGTCTTTTCTATTAGTTTAAATCGAAGTCTAAACAAGGTCTGCTCATTGCATATGGGGCCCCTACTGTGGGACTTGAGCCTACAAAAACGGAAGCCACAGCCCTTGGACTAGCTGAGAACAAACTGACAAGGACAGGAGCGCCAGGTGATAGTAACCGCTGGATGGTTTGACCGCCAGATCCGTGGGGCTGTGGAAGACACCCGTGATCAGACTTTTCCAATTCGGAATGCTCTTGGTTCTTTCCATTGTTTCTCTTAGGACATGATTTTTTTCTTCCTTCCCATTCTCCTTCTAGCATGCTCCAGGGGGTGAATGTGGCTAGTAGACATGTTACAAAGACTTGCTATCCTCAGTTAGCAATCCTTGGATCAGCACAGATGTTTCTATTTAGAGATCAAGAGCGCTAATAACTTGACGGATGGGTGAGTTGGGCCTGAGTTCAGTGTTGTGAACACAAGCAAAGCTCGTGGGTCACTCAGCTCCCCGCTTTGCCTGACTCTTCCTTTCCAGGCACCAGCAAGCCATTTTGGTCCTCACCAGCCTTCCGTTCCTACCAAAATCTGTTTTACCACTCAATCATTTGCAAATATCCAGTCGCCATCCAGTGGAGCATGGTTAGGGGCTTGGGCATTGGAGTCTCATGAGTGTGGATCAGACTTCTCAGGCAGGCTTTCCAAGTTCAAATTCTAGGACTGCCAACTGGGAGCTGGGAGACTGGACAAATTATTTCATCTCTTTTGCTCCATTTGTTTATAAAGGGACAGTGGTGATAGTACCTACCTTATTGGGTTGTTGTGAGGATTAAATAAATTAATGCATGCTAAGTGCATGAAAATAGAGCTTGACACAGAATCTAGGTGCTTTGTGTGGTGGTTTTTCTTACTATTCTGCATCCACCACTTAGATGCTGTGACAGCTTGAGTAAGTCATCCATTAGACTAGGTCTCTAATGCCTTATCTCTAATTTGGGAATTATAATGGCACCCACCAAAAGGAATCTTGTCAAGATTAAAAGGTAATTAACCCAAAGCTGGAGAAACAGTGCCTGGGACATAATAAGCACTCAATAAATATTAGCTATTATTAATGTGGCCCTTTGTACTTGCCACAGGTACGAATCCCAAGCCAGAAGTCAAGTATGCCAGTCATCTATAAATGAACTTGATTTCAACTCCAAGACTTCATGTTGCCTCGGGCATTCTTGGAGTTTCTCTTCCCGGAGTCCTCTGGAGGGATCTGAGGTTCTAGATAATGCCCAGGTTCTCAGAGGGTCCTGCTGGTCTGCCGTTCTCCACCTGCTCAGATGGCTATTATTTCAGCCCGGAGCGGGGTGTCTCCACTGCTTGCACACCACCCAAGGTCTTGCAATGTCCAGAGAACCTGGGACCAGGACAATAGCTCCGGGTGCATTATGTTCTGCTTTAAACTCAGAATACTTCTGGGACCCACTGACCTTTCTCTTTATCTCTTACCCAAGTCTCTGGAAATCTCTTCTTACTCCAGAGGCAAATGCTTTTGCTCTCAAACACTGTTGAGCTCAATAGATTTTTGGAAACAAGAGTTGGGTTGCAAATATCCCCAGAAACAGACAAGCAGCATGGAGCTTGCTACACACTGGAGTGGGACCTGGGAACACAGGGGGAACACGGCACCAGTTCACAGAGCTCTCTCTCCTGCCACCTTTGCAAGTGCACAAGCCATGGCAGACAAAGGAGAGCGTGTTCTTGTCCCTGAGTGGACACCTGTCCTGCGCTGGGCACTCTGTGAAGCAACAGAAGAGAATAAAGGGCTGAACAAGATATAAACCCCTCAGAGTCCTTCCTCTTGAGCAGGGTCCTCCACTAGGGTCAGTTTTGCCCCCAGGGACATTTGGCAATGTGTGGAGACATTTTAGGTTGTCACAACAGGATGGGGAGTGCTGCTGGAATGTGGGTGGAGGCCAGGGGACCACAAGCATCCTACAATGCACTGGACAGCTCCCCTCGCCCCACTGCAGCCAAGAACCAAAATTTTAACAGTGCAGAGGACCGGACATGAAAACTGTCACTCAAGACAGAAGAAAGTCACGAGATGACTGTGTCAGAGGCTCATCCAACCAAGATAACTTGAGGACCGTTAGCTCTCAGGACCATTCCTGAGAGTCTTTCCATAGAGGGATGACCTGGGACAGCCGGAGCTGAGCCTTCAGCCTACACAATTCCAGACAGCCGTTGTCTGAAAAGTCGGCCAGGTCCCCAGGCCAGAAGAGCACTTTGTCAAGGTCCTGCCAGGGAAGGGCTGTCCCCATGGGGCCGGATGGAGGAGGTTAGGATTAAGAATTAAGAAGATCCGTAGAGAATTCCTTTTATTTTTTACTGCTTCTGGGGCATGGATAAGAAATGCTGACTCTGGACACCTCCACACTCTTAGTGGCGGAGAAGCCAGAGCTTCAGGTCCAGCTCTCTGACTCTGGTTATGTGTGAGGGAGGGCGTCACCCGTGCCCTGGAATATCTTGACAAGGCTGTGTCCTCCTCTCGCAAGGGCCACACACAGTCCCTGAGCCATCACGCCAGCTGCACCGCCAGCCTAGGTCTGCTCCCTGAGGGCTCCCCGCCCCCGTGGCCCTCATTCTCCCCCCTGCCCTTGACATCCTCAGCTCCACCGTTATCACCCCCTGTAGGACGGCCAAGCTGGATCTTCTGTCACAGCAACTACCAGGCAAACCCACACTCATCCCTCTTCCTCACCAGCCCCTCTCCAAAAGCCATCCATTCTAGAAGTTTCTCTGTTCTCAGTCTTTCCTGTCTCCGTCCTGTGTGGTCCCTGCCCAGTGCCTCCACGCGGCAACCATCGCCTGATGCCTGGACTTGAGCAGGAGCCTCTTCTGTGGTCCTTCAGCTTCCTGCTTGTTGCCTGTCTACTTTAATCTCCACTTGCAAACTGGCATGATCTTTCCAAAATGTGCCAATGAGAGTAGTTGATTATTGCAATTACAGCCATGGCTTGTGGAACATTTACCATATATTAGTCACAGTGCAGAGCTCTTTATAGATAAATTTTAAAAGCTCCCTAAAAACCCTACGGAAAAAAAAATACTCTTGTTTTCACTACTTCACAGATATGGCAACTGAGGCACAGAGAGGTTAAGTATCTTGTCTGGGGTCACACAGCCACTAAAAGGGATTGCTTACTCAAATGCTACTCTCAAGAACTCTTCAAGGATTCCCTGAATTCTGACCTTAGGGACAAAGTGCATACCTTTGGCTTGGTCACAGGGTCCTTTAGGACCCAGGCCCTGCCTCTCTGTCCAGATTTATCACTTGCCATGCTCCACCTGACCCCCTAAGCTTGAGCCTTGTGGGACCATCTATAGCTCCTCAGAGATAACCCTGTGTCATGCTGCTCTGTCTTTGTTCAAGTTGTTTCTTTCCCCAAGGTGCCTCCCTGTCCAGTCTGTCTGGAGACTCATCTCTCAAAGTGGACCTGAGAAGATACCCCCTTCCTGCCGCCACCGGCAGAGAACTGGCCTCTTCCCTGCTGTGGGGCTCTGCCTTGACCAGGACCCTGAATTATGGTCTCATTGGTCACCACGGGTGAGCGCGGGGACCGAGTCCATTGCCTGTATATGCTGTGCTCTGTGAGTGTCGGTGGCCTGAAATGTTCCTGCCACCCTGAGAGAGTGCCTGTCCCTGTCTCTGGAGTGTGACAGTAACAGCCCACTGGCAGGCCGACAGACACCTTGGACTGGGCATGGCTCAGGAGCAGGGAGGTGCGTAGAGCCTGGGAAGCAGCTTCTGGGACCACAGAGAGCTCGAGAAGTGGGGAGAGAGCTGCCGTGCGGCTCTGTCTGGTCAGGCTGGGGCTGGGCCATGACACAGTGCAGCGTGGCACCTGGCTTTAGAGGCTGTCACCTGGAGCCCTGCGGCCCTGGCCAAGATTCCACCCCTCCAGTCCCTGCTCAGGCTCCTTTGGGATTCTGTCCCTGGCAGTCCCCAGAGGCCTTTCCCTGGCCTGGCTGTGGGGGGCTGCAGGCTGCTGGGTGTTAATTCTCTGCAGACAAGTCTGCAGCTGCCCCTGGCTTCCTGGCTGTCCCTTTAGGATGTAGCAACAACTTACTTTCATTTCCTTAGGAACAAGGACGTGAGGACAGCCCGCAGGGAGAACGCAGATGAAGTGATAATTTGAGTCCCAGCAGTGGAGGGCTGCCCGTGTCTCCATCTTCCTTCCTACACTTTGCCAGCTGCAGGCTCAGGGAAGACCCCATGCCTGGCACTGTTGCAGGAGGCCAGCAGGCTGGAGTGGCCTCCAGACCCCATGAGCGTGCCCTGCCACAGCCCCGGCCGCCCACACCTGGTGCATCTCTACCTGACCTTCCAGCTGCACAGGGCAGGCCGGCCTTGTGGGGATCTCTGGGAATGCAGGAAGGGTATGGAGAGAAGACTTCGAATAGCTTGTGCAAATGGTGCCATCTGCTCGCTGCTCTCCCCCGGAGCCCTTGCTGGCACCTTCCCCAAGGTACTCACCTGCCTCAGATTCACATCACAGTGGTTGGTGTACCTACCGCAGCCCACCTCCTCAATTCATTTGTAGCTTAGGAACAAAGGCCAAAGGCTGTGGATGTCACCAATCTTTGTATTTACTCAATGCCTCCCAAGTCGGCTCCCTGTAGGCCCTGCCGCCATGGGTGCTGCACACAAGTTGGGTAGACTTGGTCTTTGGCGACACATACCATCTCAGCAAGTGTTTTTGATTCTTTTTTTTTTTTTGGTACTAGGATTGAACTCAGGGGCACTTGACCACTGAGCCACATCCCCAGCCCTATTTTGTGTTTTATGTAGAGACAGGGTCTCACTGAGTTGCTTAGCACCTCACTGTTGCTGAGGCTGTCTCTGAACTCACGATTCTCCTGTGTCAGCCTCCCAAAGTGCTGGGATTACAGGCGTGCGCCACTGCGCCGGCTATGTTTTTGATTCTTACTCCTTACTTTATCACTATCCTTACCTGGGTGCAGGCACTCTTGGAGGTCTGGTGTTTACAAAAGGGAAATAAGCAGACCTCCCCAACCTCTCCTTTCCACCCTCACCTGGCTCATGCTCCCTCTCCCTCTTCCTCGGAACTCTCTCCCTTCTGTCCCTCCCCTGTCTCACTTCAACTCCCTTTGAAACCCAGCCCTATGTCACCCACTACAGAATCTCTGCCTAATTTGAATTTTTAGACTAGCTTCTGCTAGGGGACACAGAATTGCAAACACCTCTGTCTCTTCCATTGCAATGCCAGCCCCTTGAAGGCAAGACCCAAGGCCCTAGCTGTGCATAGGATAATGCCACACATGTTCATTTATGGATCCAACAAATGCCTTTTGAATGCCAGTCATGCCAGACACACTGGCAAATAGCCTGTCCTTGTGGTGGCCAGCCTCCACAAAGGCCCAGTGATCTTCACCTGTGGGTATTCATGCTCTTTTACCATGTCCTTCCCTGGGTCAGGATTGGTCTATGTGACAGTAGAATAGGGTGGCAATTAGAGTGGCCCACTCTGTTGTGCGGTCTAAGACCAGATCATCAAGGCAACGTGAGATTTCCTCGTGGTCTCTTAGATTGCCTGCTCTAGGGGGAGCCAGCTGCCATACCAGGAAGGTGGTCAAGTTCAAAAGGTCCACATGAAAAGGACCCATCAGGCAGCAACGGCCAGCCATGTCAGTGAGCCACCTTGTAAATGGATCACGTAGGACCTGCCAAGCCTTCATGAGCTGGAATCTGAGGTACAGCCTCAGGAGAGATGCTGGGCCAGAACTGGCCAGCTGAGTCACTCTCAAATTCCTGATCTGTAGATGCCTTGACGATTATTGCTGCAAACAGCTCAGTGTTGGGATAAGTTGTTATGCAGCACGAGATGACCTTTTAGGCCTACCGGTGTGGAGTATATTAGTGAAGAGATCAAACGTGTAGAGTTTATTCATCTATCCAACACTGCTGAGCTTACCGTGGCAAACAAGATAATGGACAAAGTCCTTGCCCTCATTACATTTATGTTTTAGTGGATAAACACACATGCAAATTTGATAATCTTAGGTCATATTCATCAGTGCTAGGAATAAAAGGAAACCAAGCAAGTTGGGTAAAAGGGAGGGAACTGCAAGTTAGATTATTTTATACTTTCATCTTCATCTTAATTTTACTCTAAAATCTTTTGATGTTGGTAGTTTATCCCCATTTTACAGATGAGAAAATTGAAGGCCAGAGAAGCTAAATGAAATAGCCAGTGTCACACAGTGGGGATTCAGCTTAGCCAGAGTATAACCCGGGCCACGTGAAGTCCTAGGCCAGTGCTTTCTGCAGTACCCCGGGTTGACCAGGTGGCTTTGCAACTTCTGCCCTCGCCCCGGGGCTCCGCCTTCCTCACACCCTGCACTTGACGATCAACTAGGTATTTGTCACTCATTGGTGAGATGAAGGTGAGCAAATTAAATTTGGGTAGGAATATCACAGACTAGTTAGGTCTCCACTTTCTCTGGGTTCATGGGAACCTGTTCCTACACTGGATATATCCATTGAGGTGTCCCCTAAGCTTTAGCTGCCATGGCTGTTTATAAACAGCAGTGCCCACTCTACCAGCTCCCTGTCACCCACTTGGCTTCCTGCCTCTCTGGTCCATTCCATTTGTTCCAAATGAAAGGAGCTGGGGTTCTTGAAGCCAAGCTCACCGCACTGCTCCCACCTAGCGGTCTTCACTCTCCTGGTACTTCTTACCCTTTCTTTTTTCGTTATTCTTGTTTTCCTTCCTTTCTTGTGTGCGGACCACTAGATGGAGATAGACGAGTACGGGCGGGCCACTGACCCCGGGCCAGGCCCCATTCTCAGTGCTTTTCCTCGTGATTTTATTGAATCTTCACAACAACCCTTTGTGGAGGCCCCATGATTTCCCCTCATTGAGGCTAAGGCTCAAGGTCAAATCCACGTCTCTCTGAATTCAGACTTGATTCACTTGCCAAGATCACACACTGAGTTGGAAAAAGTTAGAAGGTGGGTGAGTTCCAAGGTTGTTTTTTTTCATTCCTTTGTCCTGGGGCAGAGCTGAAGCCAGATTACCTCCAGAAGGTTATAACTAAACATCTTAAATCCGTCCTCGAGTAAAGAGGAAGAAGAAACCCAACACCAGCCCTTAAACAGCTCATCACAGTGTGTGCAGGATTTGTAGGTCTAAAGTTCTTATTAAGGTCTTTCTCAAATCACTCATTTGGTAAATGTCTGAGTACCTACCAGGTGCTACACCCTGTGCTATGATAAACTTGGCATAAGTTATCATGGAAGTGCAGACAGGGGCACCAGACACACTGGCAAGTCAAGGATGCCCACTAGGTGACGCTAAGCTGAACCCTGAGAAGTGCCAGGCTGCACGGCTGGAGGTCCTGACAGATGGACCAACATGTGCGGGAGTCAGGGGGTGTGGCTGAGAATGGCTCGTTTTAGCATATGGCTGGAGCTGATGAGAAGTGGCGGGGAGGGGAAAGCAACGGGATTAAAAGATGGGCAGGGGACAGGTCAGTGCCAAGGGAAGGGATTTACTGTCTGTCTGGAAAACAATGTGGGATGATTTGAGGGTTTTGGGAAAGGTACTGATGTAATCAGATTTGCATAGTAGTAAGGATGGTAAATGGGAAAGACCAAAGAGTAGGCAAGAGATGAGAAGATGCCTAGGCAAGAGAAAGAGGCAGATGAGCCCTGTGGGAGAGATTTATAAGTGGACAAGTCAAGACTTGGCAACTGCTCAGGTGTGGGAGGAGTAAAGAAGGAAGCTGAGGCTGATTCACCCAGGTTCCTGGTTTGAGTGTGTGGGCAGATGGTGTGATGCCTTGAGATGGGAATCAGGCTTAGGGGAGAGGTATTGATATCTTAGTAGCTCCAGGCTTCTTAGGGCAACCCTATTTCTGATGAATAAATGGAAAGTCAAGAAGGTGACGCGATTTGCTCAAACCCAAAATGGCCAGAATAGTGTCAGGAGGGAACTCAAACCTGGATCTTTATATTTCTGGACTTATTTTCCCCACACCTACACAGACTTGTTTTGTGAATATAAGGTGCGTGCTTTCGGCATGTACAAAAGTATGTGTGTGCCATTTCTGGTGATCTGCAATGTAAGGAAGGTTTGCTTCAGCACGTCCACACAAATTATAGTGTGTGTGTGCCAGAGCAAACCTTCACCTAAGTCAGCCTGCCATTTTTATATTCATTCATTCACTCAACAAGATTGAAGGAGCACCTACTGCATGCTGGGCATGGGGGGACACAGTAGCAAATTGACAGGTGAGGATCCTGCCCACACTGAACCTATAGTCTACTCAGGAAGGCAGGCAACAGACAAATCCAGACATGCACATGTAATATTCTGCCAGAGGGGTGGGTCAGGAGCAAGAGTGTGGGTGCCATGTTGGGCAGGTTGGTCAAGAAGTGTCCTTCTATATTTGATCACAATCAGAGCAATGAAGGGAAATGGCAGGAAGATCTGGAAAATGAAGTCTCCCAGGAAAGGAAACTTCAAACGCAAAGGCCCTGATGCAGGAATAAGCTCAGCTATTCAGGAATTCCAAGAAAAGAGTCAATGGGAAGAGAGTGGCTGGAGATGAAGTTAGAGGCAGGGACCAGATCTTGTGGGACTTATCAGACATGGTCAGTGTTTTGGATTTATTCTAAGTGTGATAGGGAAATCTTGGAAGTTTGAGGCAGGGCTGTGATGATATTGCTTATTTACTTAATTTATTAAAAACATACTTTTGATTTCAAGATATAGATTCACATGCAGTTGTGAGAAATTATACAAAGACATCCTGGGTGCTTTACCCATTTCCTCCTAATGGTACTATCTTGCCAAACTGTAGTGCAGTGTGATACCCAGGTTATCTCTTTGTGGTTCTAATTTGCGCTTTCCTAACGGCATAATGGCAATGATGTTGAAGACCTTTTCATGTGCATATTTACCATCTGTATTTCCTCCGTGGTGACATGTTTGTTCGCATCTTTGCTCATTTTCTATTTTTTATTCTCTAACAGCTTTTTCATTGTTCCCTTGTGAGAATTCTGTTAGACACAAGTTGTCGGTCAGATGTGTGACTTGGAAATATCTTCTCCTGGTCTGCAGCTTGCCTTTCTGCCCTAATAGGCTCTTTCATTGAGCAAAAGCTGAATTTTGATGAAGTCCAATTCATCCATTTCTCCTTTTACGGACTGTGCTTTTGGTGTCCAGAGTCCGTTGCCTAGCCCTAGAGTGGGCCCTCCTCCTATGGTTGTCTTGGAAAGTAGAGGAGAACATTGACTAAGGAAGGTGCTTTAGCCACAATAATGCACTTTCACTGTGTCACCAGGGCTTCCCTCTCGTGACAATGGAGTAAGGAAGATATTGTCCCCTTTTACAGAAGATACAACTGAGGACCAGAGAACGACTAGAAATAACACGAATCTCTGATAATAAGAATGATGATTGTTCTTCTCTGCCGTTTTCCTCAGAATTCACACCAATTACTGCTTGTGGTTGGTGGTTCTGAAAGTATGGACCATGGACCTCTAGGTCCATGGGGGATCTGGACCTAGGGGATCTGCAAGGTCAAAGCTATTTTCAGGGCATCTGCGAGGTCAAAGCTATTTCTCTATTAATCCTAAAACATTATTTGCCTTTTGGTGGTACTGAAATTTTAACAGATGGCACAAAAGCACAGATGAATAAAATTGCTTTAGAATGAATGAAGGCAGTGGCACCAACCTATACTGGTGACCGTTGCTTTCTTCACCTTTTAAGAACTCACAGGGGGAAAAATAGCCAGTTTCATACTCCTGTGAGAATAAAGAGCACTCTTACTGCCCATGGAAATAAGACAGCTATCTTGAAAAAAGTGCTTCTGCAATTATTTGAGTTGCAAGCTAAACTATCAGCACACTGCTCCCATGCAATACATATTTTGCTTGACTGACAAACCATAGTTATTCAGGCCTCGTGGGTGTTTGGAAGACATTTTCTTCACAAAAGTACAAAGTGAGCCTGTCATAACAAGAGAAGCAGCTGATGGTGCTTGTCGCCAGTGACAATATTTGAGGTTTTAAATGAAAATTAGAATTTTGAGGAAAAAAATTTCATTTGCCATTACGTGCTTGGAGCTTTCCAATATTTAAAGATGCTTCTGATGATAGCTGTTGTGGTAGTATAAGTGATTTTTTTGTTGTTGTATGAATAAGTGTGCTTATACTCAGAGAAGCTGAATAACTCAGTTGACCAATAATTTTCAAATGACCAGTACTTAATGGTTCAAATCACTATAGGTTAAAGGCCCATTCAAAGTGTGAGACAGTTCAGTGGGCTTTAATGTGAGGGAATATGAACATTGTATTGATCTGGTTTCAGATTTCACATTGCAAGTACTCTTTAGGGAACTTTCCCTTACTGTGTTCTGTACCTGAAAAGAAGACCCACAATTATCTCAAGAGGCTATTAAGGTACATCTCCCTTTCTCCACTACCAAGCTGCATGAGGCTGGACATTTTGCATATATTTCATATAAAGGAACACATTGGAATAGACGAAATATAGCAAAAAATATTGAAGACTCTGTCTTCCATTAAGCTGAGAGTTAGAGGTCAAGGTGTAAAGCAATGCCAGTCCATACATTAGATGTTTAAGTTAACAAAGATTATTTTTTTGTTTTAATTTCTACAGTCCTGAAACTCTATAGGTACAACCCATATAAACAAAAGCTCTTTTAGGTCCTCAGTAAAGTAAGAGGAACGAAATGTTGGAGAATTCTTTGCTTAAGAGGCAAAGTCTCCTGTTAGCCACTGTGACCAAGTGAGGCATTAGCATCCCTTTTCAGATTTTTGTCTCACCCCAGGCGTCCACATGACCCTGAAGTAAAGGCCTGACTTCCAAGGGTGGCTGAGTGCGGCCTCTTGGGTTCAGAGAATGACACATGTCCTTCTCATCCCCTTCTCCTCCTCTCCTTACTAATGGAAAGAACATGAGCTTTGAAGGAAGCAGATCTTAGCCTCAGTCTCAACCCTGCTTAGCCAGCAAGGGGACTGCAGGCAAGTCCCTTAGTCCTCTGGTCTCTATAAAGTAAGAAATAAAAATGTCTGTCCTTCCTCACCAGGACTGTCTTGAGGATTAAACAGCATCATGGAGATAAATCTAAGGGCTTATGCATGTAAGTTATAATCATTTGCCGACAAAGGACGTTCCTATACATGCACGGCCATTCATTGAATAAGCATTGTCCAAAAATGAGAGCCACTGGTCTTGAAGGTAATAACAATAGTCTGCACATTCAGCCTGCAAGAAGCTCTCAGCCCAGGGAGAAAGACAAGCACAGCAATTGTACGTGGCGGAATGTGGTGGGTCTTTGGAAACTTCGCCAGTGTTTGCCCCAAGCACCCACACCTGCCTCTGGCTGCCTCGCCACCCCTTTCTCTTCAGTTTCGGGCCATGTTGCCTCCATGCCTCAGTGAAGAGATGATCCAGAGGAACTGGAGAAAAGGGGTTTGAGTGCATTGGTAAAGTCTCTCCCTGAGGAGACTCGAGGCTTGGGAATTACAAGATGAGACCAAGTAAAACTCCTGCTCTGAGACCAGGAAAGAGTCTTTAGGGCCACCCTGGGTGGTGGTGGGGGGAGTGCCAACAGCATTGGTGGGGCCCAAGATGAGGGGCCCCAACCTGGAGAAACCAGGCAGGGAAGAGCTATGGAGTGCCCGCATTCAGAGCCACCAGCCCGTGTGCTCTGATAATCAGCAGAAGTGGTGCTCATGTGCGTCCACAGACCTCGGTCAATCACGTTTTGATGAATCGCATATAAACAACCTCTTTTAATGGCCCAAGTCCCTGAGTACCGTAAAGGGGTAAAAGGACAAGCCTCACGGGCCCATGCTTGGGTGTTACCAAATGGAACTAGCCTAGGATCTCCCGATTAGCAGGGGGAGACACACTCCAACAGGAACCAGAGCAAGGAGCAGCAGGAGGACAGAGGAAGAAGCCACTCATTCTCCCAGGCTTTCCTGGGAAGGAGCAAGTGGGAGGCAGAAGGTCAGAGAAAAGGTGACATTTGCATGGCGCTGGGCCTCTGAAGATGAGCCATGATCATGTGCTTTGTCCAGGCCCAGAGAAGAGGCTGCTCCCCGGGAAAGAGGAACTTGTGGAGAAGGTACCACTAAGAACCTGAAGTGAAGCAGATGTCAGAAGACACCAGTTTGAGCATGCTTCTTTTCAGAGCGCAGTGCCCAATTTACGTGCCCTCCCTCACCGAAGAGTGATTGATGATCCCTGTGCTAGGTTCTGAGGTACGTGAGGGGTGACACCGCAGCAGCAGAGTAACAATTTGAGTTTTCAAATATATGTTAGGCACTCTGCCCAGTTTCTGTGTGTATTAGCCCATTTCATCCTAGGAGGTGGTATTTGAATCTTCGATTTACAGAGAAGAAAACTGAGGCTTAAGTTCTTACAGCTTGTTAAATGGTAGGAACAAGATTTGAACCCATATTTATATCCTACCTTGATTTCCAACTTGAATGGCTTAGAATTTAGTTGGGTAGTTAAGGAATAAATGCTTGAAAAGGTAAATAATGATACAGGAGGAAGCACCCACTTGTCTGGGCGAGGCACCTTTGCTGTTCCCTCGGGGGTACCTGTGTTTGCATCTATTGGCAAGCCCTGCTGATCTACCTCGCACTTGCACCCTGAGTCGTCCTCCACCTTTACATCTGCACCCCCCAGCAGCCCACGCCACCCCAGCCTTGGTGCCTGAGTACAAGGTTTCAACAGAAGAAACTTGGTCCCTATAGTCCTGTTCCTGACCGTCAAAGAGTCCACTAATTGCCCTCAAGCTCCACTTTTCCTTCTGCTATAACAGTAGCACCTCTGGGTTTTGGCCAACCTTGCAGCTGCATGTGGTCATGTGACTAGGTTCAGACCAATGGGATCTGAACGGAAGTGAAGTGAATCACTTTTTCTCCAGCCCTGAAAGGGAAAGTGTGTGACTCCACTGTACATCCTCTCACTGGAAAGAACGGGAACATGGTAGTGAGCCGCCTTGGACCACACAGTGGAGCTCCACACACGGAGGAGGGCAGGACAAGGACAAGTGACGGGGGCAGAGATGCCTTCCCAACTCTGAGGTTCATATGGATAGACGTAAACTTCCATTTTGTCTTTTGGAGTTTCATGTATATATATACACACATACATACATACTCATATATCCTAATAGGAAGAAAAACAGTGAACAAATCACTCAAGAATTAAGTACAAGTTATAATAAAGCAACAAAAGAAACAATACATGAGCATGTAAGGGGGGAGGGTTGTTCTCGCTATAGCTGTCAGTCAAAATGGTACCCTGGGACTGGTCCGTTGTGTAGGACTCGGGGAAAATTAGAGGTGTCGAAAAAGAGCATGTAGGATTCGATAGCCACAGAGGATCTGGTCACTGATGGACCTCAGCAAGGGCCCTGGGAGCAGAGCCCCTCTGCATCAAATCTTTCATCAGGCTTCAAGTTCATGATGCACTTCTCCACCCATGGATGCTGCAGCCTGGGCCCCGGGAACCTGGGACTGAGAAAGTACAAAATGAGTTCCAGATAGCTCTTGAAAGGATGGGTCAGGGGTTTCCAGAGAGATCTGGGGGACAAATGGAAACCTTTCAAGAAGGGTGCCCCAGAGTCAAACCAGAGAGGCTGAATCTACAATTGAGTCCCAAGAGCAAGTGTGGGCCCTGGGAGGGGGAGCCTGGTGGGGATGGGGACACGAGAAACCCAGGAATGGACTAGGAGGTGAGGGGCCAGAGAGTTGGGGCAAGAGATGCTCCAAGGGCTCAGATGTGACCTGGTTGGTTGCCAGGGATACCTTTTATTGAGCACTTGATGTAGCATGTGGCCTCTGGGTTCACCACCATTTATAAACGTGTGCCAAGCATGGAGGCAAATACTCTCCCACAGAATCTCACCTAATCCTCACACTCTGTGTTCTTGATGTGGATATTATCTCTATTTTACAAATGAAGACTCTGAAGCTCAGAAAGGACAAGATAGTTGTCCAGAGTCACCAAGTGGGTAAAGCTGGGCTAGGGAGTGATTCAGGGCATGTCTGGGCCTCCTTGCTCCCACCCAGGGCCACACAGGGAACAGAATACATATAACCTGTTCAGAGATCACTTAAGCAGGCTCTTGCAAGCCTTTGACTTGGCAACCAAAGAGAGCCCACAGGGTATCTGGTTTGGCTGGCCCGTGGTTTTAAAAAAGAAAATGAATTTGAAGGGTCTTTGTCACTGGATGCAATCTCCTTCCCTTATTCTTTCATTTATTCCCTACCTGACCCCGGATGGCATTTGAGTTTTAATTGGGACTCCATTCTAGAAAAAGCTTTCTTTAGCACCTGAAGCCAGCTAAGGAAACACTCTCACGCCTTTTTCTAATACAGTATTGATCCTTGAACATGACTACAGGAACCAATAAATCAGGGACTTGGTGCCCAAACATTTGTCTGACAACTTAGGTATCGAACATATCTGAAATACACAAGCCTTTCTCCTGTCAGGGAGGGTAACGTATTGGCAAGGATCTGGCTTCATAAACTAGCCATAGTATGCCCACTGCCAACCGCTAAGAAAGACTGAACTGGGGATCCTTTCTGGGAGCTCCTCAGGAGACAGGCCGTGGGTTTGGCAGAGCTGGAGCACAGCACAGGGGCCACGGTACCCACTGAGGTGCAGGTGAGCCACGTAAGGCTCAAGAGAGCACATGGAGCTAGCCAGAGTTCCCCACCTGCTTCCTGGATTTTGTCAAGTGGGCCAGTTCCAAGACAGGTGAGCTCTTATTCTCAACCCTCAATTTCCCACCCTACACCCTCCCTCTCTGATCTGGAGTTGAACCAGATACCACCATCAAGCTCACGGTTTCCCTTGCAAAGTATTGGCCTCTACACCCTCGAAGCTTCTGGAAACGTGACATGCGGACCCTCGTCTAGTTCCCTAGGGTAGCAGACCCTCTAGTTCATAGGATAGTTAAAAGGACTTTGAGTCCTGTGGTTCCAGATTGCCATTTTGTAAAGGAAGACATTTTCCTGAACTCAAAATAATCATGTTTTAAGCTGAAAGCAACTATGTTAAAAAAAAAATAAAATAAAACAAATTTAAAAAAAAATAAAGCAAGATAACCGTAACTTGTCCAGGGCAGATCTAGTGAAGAAAAACTATTATTGGGGGCTTTATGTTCCACGATGCCCCCAATAAAGTTTATTTATTTTAAACTTAAATAAAAGTTTAGAAAAAGAAAAAAGGTAAGATTGGGGATGGAGTTCCGAAGAAAGCAAGCTGCCCTTGCAGCAGCCTGGGCTGATGGTGCAGGAGAGGGCTTGCCCTCACCCCAGACTCACCCCTGGGAAAATAATTTATGCTCCAATGAAACTGGCAGGAGGGGGCAGGGCTCCCCCGCTTATGAAATTGTGTGTCATTTTGCCTATGATAGCAAACGGAACATGATTTGCCCAGGGTCATGGTCCCGTTGCCTCTGACTAAGTCGTTTCTGAACATACTGTTTTTCAAAGCCTCCAACTACTTCCACGCGTCTGTTTTGAATTTCCTCCTCCCTAACGTGTATTTATGTCCCACTTGTTACAAGCTGACAAGAACAGTCATTGGCTTTATCTGTTTTTTCTCAGAGCCCGCTGTCATTCACTGACCTCCTCAAGGTTTCTTTTTGTCTTCAAACTAGACTGTATTATAAAGATGAAGGAAGGAGAGAGGTAGCAGCTTTAGGCTTTATTGAAATGCAAACCAACCAACCAGCAAAACAGGTGATTTGGTCCTGAGCACATGGAAGAAGTTTAGTAAAGCCATTCATTTGTCAATTTGTTTATTCCATTAAGAATCTATTAAGAGGTGACTGTGAGTCAAGCTGTATGCCAGCAGTGGGAACTAAACAAGAAAAAGACACTGCTCCTTTCCCTCAAGAAACTCATCGTTTAGTGGAACCTATAGGTAAATCAACACCCCAGGTATTCATAAGAGAGGTCAAAGTCATAAACTTGACTTTCACTGTTGAAAAGGACCTTACAGGTTTAGTCTAAAGAAGAGGAAGGCATGGTCTCTGCTGACTTGATTTGATTGAGGTCATCAGGGTGTTTTGTATGGACCCATAAAGACAAAACAGAACTTTTGAGAGATAGTGCCATTTACCCAGAAATCACCGTAGGGCCTCCGAGTATGGCTGTAGGGATGTGTTTTGTGCTTGATTATTTTACTGCTGCTCAGAGGTTGGAGAAGAGTGAAGAACACAGCCTAGTGAGCATGGAGACACTTCCTATCTCCTAAGCTGTTAGAAGGACCCTCCCCCACATGTCCTGCACATTCAGTGGTGGCAGTCTTGGAATAACCTACTTGGAAGATGATCAAGAGAAGAGGGTTTGGTTTGGGTTGGTGCTGCCCCAAAGCCTAAAGGCTAGGGACCAGGGATGGTCCAGCACTCCTGCAAGACACCAGTAACTGATCAGACCACATGATGTTGATCAGCCGATCTGAGAATAGAAATGCCTATCTTCTCGATTCTTCTATGTGTGTCACACAACTAGCCCTAGTGCAGA
Organism: Xerus rutilus; assembly: GCA_028644305.1. Classification (NCBI taxonomy): domain Eukaryota; kingdom Metazoa; phylum Chordata; class Mammalia; order Rodentia; family Sciuridae; genus Xerus; species Xerus rutilus. The sequence goes on along the minus strand of CM053400.1, from coordinate 168,160,499 downwards.
TATACAGAAGAGAAGTCATCTATTATATCCAACACCTTAGGGTGTCAGGGCTTGATTCTGAGTCCTCAAGGGCAATGTGACCATCCTTCTTAGTTGGATAACCCTAAGGACCAACTATCTATCCCAGCAGGTTTGCTAAGCAAGATGTCTTTGCCACCCTGGTGAAGAATTCCCTGGGGAAACAGAGGCCAGGCTTCAAAAAAATAAAAATAATAAGTTTTCTACCTGGGGCTTCTGGAGAAGTCACTTGAGGCTCAGTCCACAGGTGGAGCAGGAGGACACAAAAGAAAACTGGGAGCCACAATCAGTTCAGAATTCTAAGATGCCCCCAAGATGCCTGCCTCTGCTGCGTACTGGCTGTAGAAGCCTCCCACAAGCCACGGAGTGTGATTAACATGGCAAAGCTGAGAGGATTTTGCAGATGCTGCCAATGAGCTGACTTTGAGTTAACCGGGAGGTTATTTCAAAGTGGGCCTGAGTGGGCCTGACCTAGTTGGACAAACTCTATAAAGGCAGAGGAGGGTCAGACAGATTCCAAGCACAGGCCTTCACACTGACCTTGAAGAAACAAATTTGCATGTCTGAGAGGGCCCCCTGGCAGGGACTGTGGTGCTCTTTGAGCACTGAACCCTAAAACTCTGAGGAACTGAATTGGGCCAACAACTGCTAAGCTTGGAAGAGGATCCATCCCAATCCTCAGATGAGATGCCACTCAAGCCAACTTTTTGACTTTAGCTTTTTAGGTCTCTGAGCAGAGATACCCAGAAGAGCCCAGACTTCGGGCCCACAGAAACTGCAAGATCATAAACAGGCATTGTTCAAAACTGCTAAAACTGTGGTGCAGAGAAAACAGGAGCAGGTTGTGTCTATTTTAGGCTGTGACATTGATTGTAAGGCATGCTATTGACTTAACAACATTTGGAGAAACAACAGCCAGCACATTACATGTATCAATTATAAAGCACTCTGATTTTTAAAAATAACACAATGGAAAATGTTATCTTGGCATTGAAGAAACACTAGTTTTATTACATTTGTGAAATGCTTAGAAATTTCCCCCCAAAAAACGGCCTCCCGAGAACTCTGTGAGGTGTCATGCTGACAGACTGAGATGAGGTGGGCTTAGATGACTGATTCAGTCAAGGTCATAAGACACAGCGGAATCAGAACCCAGGTGGGCCTTTCCTACCACCCCTCGGCCAGTGCTTTGCCAGTTTCTGCCATCCAGTGAGATGAAGTGGTATCACCAAGCACCTGGCACAAGAGGCAGAGATGCCACATGAGAGTGGCTACGTGATCCCAGAGAAGATGTTCCCGGGACTGTTTCTGTTCTAGAAAAGCTGCAATTCCAATTCCAACCCCGCTGTGTTGCTCAAATCTCTTCCTAACTTTCCTGAGACGCTTGGGCGAGTCCTTCTTCATTACAATTGTAATATTTATAAAGTCACGATCCAGGGGGTTCAGTTCTTTGAAAAACTGAAAGATAGTCGCATGAAACATATTGGATATGAAATATGAAATTTTGATATGAAAGATCAAGGTAGTTTGTAATCAGCAGTTTTCCTCTCCTAACACCCACCGACCCCAGATACTGCAGCTTCACCGGTCCTAATAATCACCTGGTGAAAAGCTCCCCCAGCCTGCCCACCCTCAGGAATCTTGCTATCTTCCTTCCTTCTCCATTTCCCCATAATCATCCACTACAAAAGCCCCCAAAACTGAACTATCAAGACAAAGTCCTCATTGGAGGGTGGAGGAAGAAGAGACCTAAACATTCCAAGCTGGAATCTTCTTCAATGAATGGAGGGCTGAAAGTACATATGGGAACACTCACATTTCAATCATTATCTACTCCCATGATGTAGCCATGACAATCCACGTAAGTAACACCATCTAATTTTAAAATTGTGGGCAGAAACTGTGTTTCACCCAGGCTGCTTCTCAGTCTTTCTGGGGACAACACTTATTAAAGAATCTAATTAAAGACTTAGATCTTGTTACCCAAACTAAACAAGCCAGCAAGTGGGCAGCAAGGTTGAGGGCAGGCATGGGCCATTCATCCAGAAGCAGCCTGTGGACAGCCCAAGAGGACTGAGAGAATCAAATGAGGAGCCCAAGGGGGAGCTGGGGCGGGGAAGGCTGCAGAAGGCACAGTGAAGGGTTGTTTGGGGGGTGCTGGGACCTACCTTATCTCCCCCGCTATTCCTGCAGTGGTAGCTGTGCAATTCTGCTGGGAAGTTCAGAAAGGAGCCAGGGAGCCTGAAAGGCCACTTTGGCTTTTCTGAGCGAGACTCCTGGAGACCAGTGCCCAAGGAAGCTGCCGAAATGACAGAACTGGAGTCCAGGTGGTTCCAGGATAGAGCTTCTCTCCCAGGCTGGAAGGCAAGGACTATCCCACAGCAAGGAGCCCTTTCCACAAGGAAGGGCATCTGGAACATTCCTGAGAATCGGTCCAATCTTCGGCAGAACCACAGCTCACCAGGCTGAGGCGGCTTAGTCCAGCAACTTGGTCTATACCAGGAACAGTTAAGAACTGGGAGAGATTCCAGATGGGAGCAGAGTTGCCAAAATAGATTTCACAGTGCCTACCTGCTGATGCTCACAGCCACTGTTACTCTAGGCTGTTGCTACCATTTGCAGTAGCCAGTGTATGCCAGGTCCTTCCGGTGCATTTCCTTTTCTGTCTTCTTCACATCAACCCTGTAAAGTGTTGTGCCCCTTTTACAGATGAGAGAACAAAGCCACAAGAGAGACTTTCCAAAACCCACCAAGCTATTAAGTCGCAGAGCAAGGATTCAAAGCCAGGACTCTGACCGTGAACCCAAGTCTCCTTCTGTATTGGTGGTTGGATTTGGAGTTCTCCGCCTTTCAGATCTGACTATTGGGCAGTGCCTTACTATGGTAAATAAGTCTCTTTCCTGTTCAAGTCCTACAGACCTGCCACTCTGATCTTGTACCTTAAGGAAGCTGGATGCTCACCTCCTACTCCCCTTGTCTCAAGGCCAACATGGACAAGCTGTGAACCTCAGCACCCCTGACCACAGTCCCTCCAAATCTTCAGTTCCAAACTGATCACCAACCCAGTTCTGGCCAGATCTCCTGCTAATTAGTGTTTAAGGCCATTTTCAGCCCTCCTCCTCTTTTAGGATGTGGCAGTAGATCTCAATTTCTGCAGCTTGCCCTTGAATAAACACTAGCTTGGGTTTGAACAGCACCCTCCCCCACCTTGGGTGCCACCCCGGGGTGCAGCTCTGGCCCAAGCTGCTCATTGCCTGGCACCCCCATGTTCCACCCAACCTCTTCAGGGAGAGCTCATTCAGAATTTGAGGCACACTCTGACCTTGGGCTCTCCCTCCAATGCTGGTTTGAACAGGCACTTCCGCCTGTTGACTAGGTTACTGCTTCCAGCCCACTCGCAATTCCTATTCTTTTAGGAATCTGATAGCAGCCACCACACCCCCTCTGCGGAGGATCTGACCTTGGCTTTTCAGTTTCAAAGGTACCATGAGGTAGTGCAAAGGAAAAAATTGTAGATTCCATTTTTTCTTTAGTTTTTGAAGTTTTTTTTTTTTTTCTTGAAGTATAACATACACATAAAAAAGTGCGTAAATCAAAAGTGCTCATGCCCTGTGAACCGGGACAAAGCGAACACACCTTCTGCATGTCTCAGGTCAAGTGGAGTCTTGGTGATCCTCCAAAGGATCTGCTTGTGCTCCTTCCCAAAGGTGGCCCCTCTTCTAGTTTCTAACACTTTTCGTTAGTTTTTGCCAATTTTTGAATTATACACAAATAGAAGCACACGGTATTCATGAAACAAATTTTTAACAATTTTATTCTTTTATTGTGGCAAATATGCTTAACATAAAAAGTAGCACTTAGCCACTTTCAGCCTACGATTCAATGGCATTAGGTGCATTCACAATGTTGTGCAAGCCATCTCTCTCTATGATGCCTTTCATGTTGGACACTGGAACTCTGTACCCACTGAGCCATGTCTCCTTGTCCCCTCTCTGCCTCCAACCCCTGCAGCCTCGGTTACACTTTTTGTCTGTCTGGTTTTGACTGCTTTACCTCATACAAGTGGAATCTTACAATATTCGTCTTTTTGTGACTGATTGATTTCACCTAGCATAATGTGTTCAAGGTTCATCCATGTTGTAGCATATATCAGAATTTCCTTCTTTTTAAAGAATTAATACATCGTTGTGTGGATATACCCCATTTCATTTATCCATTCACCTGTCAGTAGGTATTTGGTTTGCTTCCACGTTTTGGCAATTGGTAATAATGCTGAAATAAATGCAGATAGGTAAATATCTCTCTGAGAACCTGCATTCAGTTCTTTGGGGTGTATATCCAGAAATGAAATTGCTGCATCATATGATAATTCTGTTAATTTTTTTGGAAAATAAACCCTCACATATATGGTCAGATGATTTGGACTAGGATGTCGAGACCATTCAATGGGGCTCTACAAATGTGTTCAAGTGACTATTAGCAAGGGTACTAGGACCATTCAATGAGGAAAGGACAGTCTTTTCAACAAATGGTGCTGGGAAAATGGGATATCCACAGGCAAAAGAATGAAGTTGAACCCTTACCTAATTCCTACATAAAAAAATTCAAGTCGTGTGTTGGCACATGCCTGTAATCTCGGTTAATCGGGAGGCTGAGGTGGGAGGATTACAAATTCAAGGTTAGCTTGGGCAACTTAGACAGACTATATCTCAAAATAAAAAGGGCTGGGGTGTAGCCTAGCATGAGTGAGGCCCTGGGTTCAATCCCTATTACTACAAAAAACAATAGAGAGAGAGAATATTAATTCAAAGTGGATCAAATACCTAACCATAGAGTAAAAAGCACAAAACCCTTAGAAGTAGAAGAAAACACAGGACAAAAACCACAAAACATTGGATTTGATAGGGATTTCTTGGATATGATAGCAAAGGCCCAGTCAACAAAGGGTGAAGGGGGATAGACACATTGGACTTGATGACAATTAAAATAATTTGTGCATCAAAAGACATGAAGAGTATGAAGGCAACCCCAGAATGGGAGAAAGTATTTGCAAGTCACATATCCCATAAGGATCAATATCCAGAATATCTAGAGAACGCTTAAAGCTTGACAACAAAATACCTCATCAGCAACTGGACGAGGACTTGAATAGCCATTTCTCCAAAGAATACAAATGGCCCATAGACACATGCAAAGGTGCTCAGCATCACTGATCATTAAAGAAATGCAAGTCAAAATTTCAAGGAGACATCATACAACATTGAATAGGATGTCTGCTATCATACACACAAGAGAGAGAGAGAGAGAGAGAGAATGAATTACTCATGTTAAAGAGAATGTGAAGAAACTGGAACCCTGGTCCACTGTTGGTAGAAATGCAAACCGTGCAGTTGCCGTGGAAAGCAGTATGTATTCTTGTGCCTGATTTATTTTAATTGTGCTCATAAGATTCATGAATGTGGCTTCGTTTAGCTCTAGTTAGTTCATTCTAATTGCTGTATTGTGTTCTATTATGTGAATGTGCTGTCATTTATTTTCCTATCCTGTTATTGAAGATAGTTGGGTCATTTCCACTTTAGGATCTAGATAGATTAAGATGTGATATTATGTGTCATACACATATGCAAATACGCAAAAGTTATGTGCATATACTTTTATTATGAACATTTCAACTTATATACAAAAATAGTATAATTAACTTAATGTACCTGACAACCAGCCTCGACAATTATAAATATGTGGCCAATCTCAGCCGGGCGCGGTGCCCCACGCCTGTCATCCCAGCACTTTGGGAGGCTGAGACAGGAGAATCATGAGTTCAAAGCCAGCCTCAGCAATGGCGAGGCGCTAAGCAACTCAGTGAGACCCTGTCTCTACATAAAACACAAAATAGGGCTGGGGATGTGGCTCAGTGGTCGAGTGCCCCTGAGTTCCATCCCTGGTACCAAAAAAATGTGGCCGATCTCATTTCATCTCTGTTCCTGCAATACTCTACCTCCCGTTCTCCAGTTATTTTGAAACAAACACTGGCATCATATAATTTTATCACTAATTATTTCAATATACATCTTGAAATAAAGTCTCTTTTTTTAAAAAACACGAAATTGTTATCTCTTCTAGAAAAGTAATGTCATTTCTTTATATCATGAAATAGCTAGTCTTCATTCACATTTCAACTGTCATACATTTTCTGGATTTTTTCTGATTCTATCCCCACGACATTGTTAAATGTGTTTCCTTGCTCCTTGTATTTCATGTAAATGGGTAGTTAGATCTGAAGTCTTGATCAGACCCAGGCTTTCTTTTTGAGACTGCTTCACAGGTGGTCTTGTGTATTTCTGTCAGAAGGCATCTAGTCATTCTCCTTTTTGTAATGTTACAAGCCTTTGCTTGTCATGCCTAGATCATGGAGGCTGGTAAGCTGTTCCTAATCACTGCCTGGAACCATCAATTCATTAAGAATTGCAAAGTGGTAAAATGCTAATTCTGTCATTCTTCATTTTATAGCTGGGATACTCCCATAAAGGGAGGCTTCCCTGCACCTGCTCTGTGCTCTGCCTGAGACATAGGTGGTACTGGAAATCAGAAGTCCCTGCTTGATGCACTCTCATTGTTCATGGCTTTTCAAAACTTTAGGATGGTCCCCTTACATCTTCCCAAGGTGAGCAATGGAGGTTGTATTTATTGTTAGTATTGTTACCAGCTCATTGATTTAAATACCTGATATGTCCAATTCGGAAGTCAAATGTACAGAACATGTCTCTTCAGACTCAGCTTTATCTACCACGTGGTTAGACCCATCAGATGTCTTCTAAAGGGCCTCATTAGCCGCTCAGACTTCAGTGCTCTCCACCTTACATCTGGTTTGAACTTTCTTGCTGCAGTAGGAGGAGGGGCCAGCAGGGAAGAAGGAAGTACAGTAACAGTCATAATAATAGCAAACACTTAATGAGGTGCCTCCCTTTTACTGAGTACCCTGCAAAATTTCTCTTTGGATGAATCTGGTCATTCTTCCTACTGAACTTTTTAAGCCAGATGCTATTATCCCCATTTCACAGATGAGAAAACTGAGGATTGAAAAAGTTAAAGAACTTGCCAAGGAAATAGAGATGGTAGGTGGCAGTAACAGGACACCTATCTGCCTGGATGGCAGCCCAGGTTTCCAATGGATTTCCATTTTTCAAAATGTCCCTATTTGTCATTTCTCAAATTGTTGGAGCAGTGTCTTAAAGTTCACATATTTTTGTCACAAGTAAAACAAAACAGAGGTATATAAAGAAATAACTATCTTTCCTTGCACCATCTTTTATTCTTGTCCCCCCGAGAGAACCAGTGTTAATGGCCTGGTAGGGATCTTTTCCTTTCTCCTTGTTCGTCTGTCTAAAAGCACATATTCATCTAGACATTCATTATTTGCTGTGAATGAAATGGAACAAAGTCCCAGTATTTTCTGGACAATTGTACATCGTTGTTTTACCTACATATCAGTAAATACAGATGCCAACTTCCCCCTCATCTCCTATCTTCCATGTAAATGCATGTAAATATTGAATAACTGAGATTAAATCGAGCTGAGTTTGTTTTTTATTTACACATTTTTACTCTCTCTTTTCACATATGCTTTCCTCTTCCAGCTGCATCACCACCCCAGCACCCCTTCCTCAGTCCCAGAGGGTCCTGGTGAATATCCAATGTGACTCTTCCACACTTTACTCTGTTTGCAAATAAATCATATATAAATATGCAAAAGATACACACATGCATGATTTGTCATTGTCATTGTCATAGACACAAGATGGATTGTGTGCACTGCCTCCCACTTGGCTTTCCTCAGGAGCCTCACGGAAGCCATCCAGGTCAGCTGACAGGGCCCCGCTTCTGCCTCAGAGTGGCTGCGGAATGTGACGCAGCTGTGCCAACATTCACCCAACCACTCCCAAGTGACCGGCTTGACTGTTTCTACTACTTTGGTCACTTATCAACCACTAACCACAATAAATTCCTTCACTAAATATTCTTATACAGACAAGCCATATATTTGTGCTTCTCCAACTTTACTTTTATAAAAATATCTAAAAACTTCAGCCATCCAAAAAAGGTTAATCTAGCCACACTCAATAGAATACAAATTCAGTGAAAAACTTATTTCATATATATATATATATGTATATGTATATATGTATATACACACAGTGCTGTTGATAAACTGAAGGCAAGTAAAATGAAAGGTATGGACTAAACACACAATAATTTATGAATTATGTGTCTTTATTATTTATCCCAATATCAGTAGCCTATCCACAGAATACTCAAACATTGGCAATATTAGCTACACCTGGGCACCTTTGATATCTTGTCTATATTGAATCACAAAAAATCCATAACATTATGTATGTTTTGACATTTTGTTATGAAGATACATTTGTCAAGGTGAGTGAGAGAACATTTTCACAGTTAGTTTGCTTATTTTGTAACTTTAATTGTTTAGCCACTTGGCAAGTGGGACCCCATTTGTCCTCCTGCTCAAGCTCTGCCAGTGCTGGGGAATGGCTGATCGCCTTGGTGCCCTGGACTGTGACCATCTATTCATTTTTTCTTTGTTTGTTCATCCATCACATTTTCTTTGAGCCATTCATTTTGTTTTCATTTCATTCATTGGGCAAGTGTCAACAAGGGTCAAGAGTGCCAAGGACTAGAAGAGACACTAAGGACGTTCTGACTGATGCGATCAATTGTGATGGGAGGGAGACAGTGAAGGAGACGGGAAACAGGGAAATAAGTCCAGAGTGGCGAGTGTTCCATAAGAGCATGCACACAAGCAATGAGCACACACAGGTGAGCAGCTCAAGCTGGGGACAGCCACACAGAGGAAGGAATGACATGTTGGACAGAACTTCCTGGGGTGAGTTCAGGTGAGTGTTGACACTGGGTTCCTAGTAAATAAACTTTATAGCACATTATTTGTATTATATGTATTTATACTATATAGCATAAACTGTAGTTTATATAATATAATAATAAAATTAAATATATCATGACTTATTAATATATATAAAACAAATTTATATGATACATCAATTTTGAACCATAGGAAAAACACAAGTAAAATATGAAGCCTCAAATGGGGACACATTTACTCTTGGATTCTTATCAATCAAAATACAACAAGACCCATAGAAAAGTGCAGAAAGGAAGTTTAGGTAGGAAGGAAGGCTAGATAGGGCTGGAAAAACTAAGGACTTGGGACGTCAGGCCTGTTGATTGATGACAGTAGGACATTCAGTGTCTTGGGACGAGAAGCAAAGTTGCTGGAGTTCCAGTTGCTTTAGGCTCCTTTGGAAGGGCCATGTTTTCTGGAAAGTCTGAGCATGTCAAGAGGGAGCATGTCCGGTGAAGACAGTGTTCTCTTTAGTTGCTTATTCTAGCATAGGGATGATTGACCCTAACCCAAACTCCACAGCAGCCTCGTGTGGCCCGCATATCAGCATGAGCACAGGAGCCCACTCCTTTGTCAGCTGAGGCTTTCCAAAGCCCCCTCCAACCACCCAACAGCTCCGAGATGCTGCCAGTGAACGTAGGAAAGAGTTGGCCTGCGGATGTTTTTCTGACTTGCTGTGTCCATTCAGAACAGTCCCTTAAACCCTGGTGGCCCACAGTGCCTAACTCTCTCACACCCCCGCTGCTCCATGACCTCACCTCTGCAGGATGGCACCACGATTGCCAGGAAAACCGTTGCTCCCAGTGAGGCTTCCTAACAAAGAGGGAAGCAGAGATGCTTCCAACCAGTTCCCCCAGCAAGAGCTGCATGCCCACACCTCTGCTGGCAAGATTTATATTCCCCACCCAGGTATCGGAATGAACAGGTTTTGAAAATCAACAGAATGATCCCCCTGAAACCACCAGTCGAGTGGTTATTCAGCTTTGAGTAAAATGATAGGAAATAACTATGAGTAGATCTAATGGGGAATCTAAAATGAACACATGATGAGGACCCAAATAGAAAATCTAGGCTGATAAGTGCATTTCTCTTAATTGCAATGAAGAATCCTCCACATTCTGGCTTTAATTATTCTCTTCTGTTTGCACATACAAATGTGAGTGATTCTGAACAAGTTCAAGGTCAATTAACAAGTTTGTGGGACAAGGGTGAAGGTCCTAGCCTGAGAATTGGGAAACTTCTGTCCCAGTCCACATCCCCATCAACTCATTTTTATGCCCTGTGTCATCTCAAGACTCAGTTTCCTTTTCTGTAAAATGAGAATGTAGAGCTAGAGATACTCTCACATTGACCGTTTTATAGCCAGTCTCTTGCCAAACCAGAGGCAACTCCAGAGCTGAGATGTGGCTTTTTCTCTTTTACATCGAGTGAACAAATATGTACTAGTTTAAGTGAATGAAGCCCAAGGTACTTTCTAGTCCTAAATTCTAGAAAGTTCCTCAATATTGCCATCCCTCGTCTTCAGGGTATTCAGTAAATGTATTAGTCAGCTTTGCGTCACTGTGACAGAATACCTGAAAAAAGCAACTTAGAGCAGGAAAGATATATTTTGGCTCATGATCTCAGAGGTTTCAGCTCCTGGTTGGCTGTCTCCACTGCTTTGGGCCTGAGTAAGGCAGAACATTGTGACAGAGGTCCTGGAGGAGGAAACCTGCTCAACTCGTGACAGTCAAGAGACAGAAACAAAGAAAGGGTCAGAGACAAGAAATACCCTTCCAGGGCACACCCCCAACCAAGCCCCACCCGCCTTCAGTTTCCACCTCATCCTGCCCACCAGTGGTCCATTCAGCTGTCAATGGATAAATCCCCTGATGAGATCAGAGCCTCAGGATCCAGTCACTTCCCAAAAGCCCACCTCTGAACACTGCTGCACTAGGGACCAAACCTTTAACATGTGAGTTTGGGGGGAATTCCAAATCTAAACCATAACAGTAAACAAGATGTTGTAGCATATTATCCAGATTCCCCCTTTGGGACTTAGGCCCTCGTACCAAGAGATGCTGGAGTGTAGAGTGCCCTTCCCTTACAAAGAGGGCCTCCTCACTCAAGGTTATGTCCCCTTTCCCTGGGGGACAGTTTGTATTCAGTCACTGGCCCCTGCAGAGGCATCAATGCTTATTCCCCTTTGTCTCAGAACTGGGCCATCACAGCTCCACGGATGCCCCTGGAATCGGCTAAGACCTATGTTGTTGTGACCACAACACAGTCAGCTTCTCCCCCTGCCTGATCCTGCTTACCTTCCTTCCTCTTGGTCCCAAGAGCACTCCTAGGTGAGTTTCCATCTTGGAGCCTGCTTCACCAGGACCCTCGTCTGTGACAGTTGGTGCCAAGAATAAGCTGAAGAACAGTGTCCCTTTTGGTGATAGGTGGAGCAACAGTCCCTGGTCATGTGTACCAAAGCAGTTGTTGCAACCATCCGCAGGGATGAATGGAGATGGTCCCCTAGGTAGAGGCCATGTATCAGGCTGAGAAGTGCATGGGAAAAATGAATAGAACTGGAAGGCTGTTGGATGGATGTTTTAGAAAAGAAAAAAATAAAAGCAGTAAAAGGTGTTTATCTGCAATTAAAGGTTATGTGTGAAGGCTGGAGGACCTCTTGCAGCCTATAAGAAACTTTTGCTCTACAAAGATGTACAATTATTATTGTCAACAAAATTGAAGGAAAGAGGGGCTGGGATTGTAACTCAGTGGTAGAGCGCTTGCCTTGCATGCGTGAGGCCCTGGGTTCGATCCTCAGCACCACATACAAAGCAATAAAATAAAGACATTGTGTCCATCTACAACTAAAAAAAATTTTTAAAAAAATTGAAGGAAAGAAAAGATGGGAGGGAGGGAGGGAGAGAGGGAAATAAACAGAAGCTCCTGAAGCCAGAAGAAAAGACAGAGCTGAGGAAAAGGACCAACTTAATAAAGAGTAGACCAGCTCCCAAGAAGTTTAAACTCCTAAACTGCGCAGGACTGCTATAGCAAAGTACAGCTCTAATGAGAGGAATGGAACCAGGAAGTGGATGGAGGTATCCATGCCAATGCCCCTAGGTAACCTGGAACTCTCTGGGCCTGCAGAAGAAGTAGCCCATTGCTCCCTTTTAAACACCATTGCTCCAACCCACAAGATGACTCAGAGGCCTCTGCCTTGCAACTCACTCTCCTCAGGCTCTTTCTTCACTTCCCTCTTGCTACTAGACCAGGAGCTACTAGGGTTAAGTTACAATATAACATATATAGGGAAGTCCAGGGTCCACTAAGGAGGACTGTATCTATGAACCAAATGAGCTGTTTGCAGCACATAGTCAACAGCACCAGCAAAAGCAAGAGAGCAGGAGACTGGATCCCAAGGGAGCTGGATCAAAGGGGTCAAGCAAGACAAAGTAGCATTTTCCAGTATCAATACAGGAGTTAAGATTCTGGCAAAGACTGCAAAAGTCAGTGCTACTAGTGACTCAGGAAGCTGAGGCAGGAGGATCGCAAGTTCAAAGCCAGGCTCAGCAACTTAGAGAGGCCCTAAGCAACTTAGCAAGACCTTGTCTCAAAATAAAAAATAAACAGAGCTGGGGATGTAGCTCAGTGGTTAAGCACCTCTGGGTTCAACCCCTGGTACAAAAAAAAAACCCCAAGAAACAAAAGGCAAAAAAGGTGGCACTAATGTACTTCTAGAATGGCCCTTGGAAGCTTGGTGTGAGCAACAACCAATACCAACTGACAGAAATGCCAGGCCACCATGGCAGATATGGAAGAAGGAATCAAAATCTCAGAGAAGTGGGCATGTTAGAATGGATATGTTTTTTTTTTTTCTTTCTTTGGTACCGGGGATTGAACTCAGGGGCACTCAACCACTGAGCCACATCCCCAGCCCTATTTTGTGTTTTATGTAGAGACAGGGTCTCACTGAGTTGCTTAGCGCCTCGCCATTGCGGAGGCTGGCTTTGAACTCGTGATTCTCCTGCCTCAGCCTCCCAAAGTGCTGGGATTACAGGTGTGTGCCATGCACCCGGCTAGAATGGATATAATTTTAAGGCCTAAAAACCTGTTGCAAATAGAAAACTATTTAGCAAAGCAATAAGAAAAGCTCTGGTGTCATTTCTGAGAAGCTGAGTGGTGGTCCTTATCTGATGACCACAGCGGATAGAAGATGCAGCAACCAAGCAGGGCTCCCTGAGAATGACAGAATCCTAGAATAATAGTGGCCAAGTAGTGCTTAAGCACACAAGCAAGGCAGGTGCAATCCTACAAAGAAGTGGCAAGGTTGTAGTGCATCCTGGCAGACCTGAGGGGAGAGTGGGGTGACCTAACATCCTAGATTGCCTGGAAATAAAGGACTTCCAGGGATACAGGATGTTTAGTCCCTGGGCAACTAGGCTGGTTGACCCCTTGAGGTGGCTCATGAAGATCTGTGAAGATGTTTAATTAAATAAGCATACCTATGGGACAACAGGTTATCTCTATGTAGAAAAATAAAACTAGACCTTCATCTCTCACTCTACACAAAAATCAATTCCAAGTGGATCAAAGGTCTAGGAATTATACCAGAAACTATGCAACTAGAAGACTAGAAACTATGTTTCTAGAAGAAATCATAGAGTCAATATTCCAGCAACAGGCACAGGCAATGACTTTCTCAATGGAACCCCTAAAGCTCAGGAAGTAATGTCAAGAGTCAATAAATGGGATGGCGTCAAATTAAAAACTTCTGCACAGCAAAGGAAACAATTAGGGACGTGAAGAGAGAACTCACAGAATGGGAAAATCTTTGCCAGCTACTGTTCTGACAGAGAATTAATATCTAGAATAAAGAAAGAACACAAAAATATTTACACCAGAAAATCAAATAACCCAATGAATAAATGGGCAAGTGAGTTAAACATACAGTTCTCCAAAGAAGAAATACAATAACCAACAAATATATGAAAAAATGTTCAACAGTTTTAGCATGTAGGGAAATGCAAATCAAAACTACACTGTAATTCCATCTCAAACTAGTCAGAATCGGCAGTCATCAAGAATACAAATAATAGGGGCTGGGATGGTAGCTCAGTGGTAGAGCGCTTGCCTCACATGCACGAGGCACTGGGTTCGATCCTCAGCACCACATAAATAAATAAAATAAAGACATGTGTCCGTTTACAACTAAAAAAATATTTAAAAAAAAAAAAAAAAAAAAAAAGAATACAAATAATAATAAATCCTGGAGAGGATGTGAAGGAAAAGGAACACTTTTACACTGTTGGTGGGATCATAAATTAGTACAGTCACTGTGGAAATTAGTATGGAGGTTTCTCAAAAGCCTAGGAATGGAACCACCATATAACCAAGTCACATCATCCTTGGTATTTATCCTAAAGAATTTAAGTCATCATACTACAGTGATACATCTACACCCATGTTAATAGCAGCACAATTCATATTAGCCTAACTATAGAACCAGCCTAGGTGTCTATCAGTGATGAATGGATAAAGAAAATGTGACAAATATACACAGTGAAGTTTTATGAAGGCATAGGAATGAAATTATGTCATTTGCATGAAAATGAATGGAACTAGAGATCATTATGTTAAATAAAATAAGTCAAACTCAGAAGATCAAGGGAAGTATGTTTTCTCTCATATGTGGAAGCTAAAGAGGAAAAGAAAGGTGGCGGTGGATCTCATGAAAATCAAAGGGAGATCCGTGGAGGAGGGAGTGGGAGGACAGAAGGGAGGGAAGAAGTACTAGGAGTGATAACGGCTAAATGGTGTTGCTGTATTGTGTGCATGTATGAATATATAACAACAAATTCCATCATTATGTACAACTACAAGGCACCAATAAAAATGTAAAAAAAAATTTAAAAACGCATGTCAAGTGGGAAAAAAAAAGCATACCTAGGGACAAGAGAGAGAGATGGACAAACAAGGAGGACACTGCTCAATCTAAAAGCCAAAGAAAGAACAAATCAGAAGGTTGAGAGCAGCTGCTCCACTAAAAAGTCAAGATCCCTTGCTTAGCTGCAGACCTGAGCCCACTTTTTTTAAACTCAGGTCACACTGACTGAGGGAGAGGATGAGTCCTCCAGGAGGAAAATCCTGCAACACTGCGGGGAGCTTCTACGGCAGTGGATCCCTAGACCTTTCCTAGGGACACCATTTATTCAGGTGAATATCTAAATATTTCAAGGACTGTTGGACATGGGGTCTGAGTTATACTGGGTATCTGAGACCTGAACGTGATCCTCTGGTAGGTTGGGGAATTATGGGAACAGGTCTCAGTTGAGTCTGGCTCAATGTGGGTCCACAGACAGACCCAGCAGTCCCTTCCCACTACCCAAATGTGTAACATGAATGGAGCGTAGTTGGCCGTTCACTGAACTTCCACGTGGGTTCCTTGGCTCATGGGGCAAGAGTAAGGACAGGGGCCAGAGGAGACTAGCACCACCCTTGAAGACCGAAAGCCTAAGAGGTGGTGACCTTGATCCTGTCTCCATTTAAGTCTCTTCCGTGGCTCCTCCAAAGGCTAGATGTACCCTGGGTGGGGGGTGACACGCGCAAAGGAGTGGCCTCATTGGTAGCTGTTGGGTCAGAAGCAGGCTCCTCATTAGAGGGGACTGATTTGGTCCCAGGAATATGGTCCTGCTGCCTCTGACCTGGTGGATGGGCTCCTCTCGGTCCCTATAAGAAAAGAGAACGAGATTTGAAATGGACACCTCATATATTTTTGGTCTTGCCCACAGGGAGGGGTGGAACCATATGCTAAATGAGCATTGGAACCCAGTTTACCCCAGGCCAAAAATGGCCTAGGCTGCCTGCACATTTCAAAGCACATCACCTTTTTTCATTCTATTGGTGTCATCGTGTTAATCAGACCAGAGGACGAGAAGTGGCGAGTGTGTGGAGGTCTTGATTGAGTCACATGTGCTCAAGAGGGTAGGATATAAATCCTGTGAAGACTGGGGGCCCCACTAATCAGTGAAGTCTGCCTGGATCGTAAGCAGCCACAGCCTGACAAACACAGGAGGGACAGCCATTTGGAGCAGCCAAGGTTTGAGTGGAGGGTGAAGGATATCTAGGTTGGCTAACAGAGGAAGGAGACCAGGAGGGTTAGCTGCTGCCTTGGGACAGCAATGTGGCAGGGGCTGAGTTCATCCAACTGGCTTTTTATTGACACCAAGCAGAAGATTCTAAATGGCACAGTGGTGGATTGTAGCAGAGCCCAAATACACCATCCGGACCCTCTCCTTCAGGACCAGGTATCCATCTCCCAGCTGCTGCAAGCATTGATGACTTCTAAGTCAGCTGGGCCCCCAACTGACAGATCCTTTGCTTGACCAAACACTAGTCAGATTCCCAAACCTTCCTAGGCCTATGTGTGTCCTTCCTTGTAAAATCCAGTTTTAGCAAGAACCTGCTAAGTTAGTTTAGCAAGACTCCTCCACCCTCCATAACTGATCGCTCCCGAACCCGATCACAGTCAATAAATATCTGATTAGTTCCTCATTCTTTCCATCCCCCAGCCTCTCTTCAGCAAGAATCCTATTAGGTCGGTTTAGCCAGAATCTTCTTTAACGCTGACGTTTCTTCTTAAGAACTTTCCACTCATGCAGCCCTCGCCTTGCTCTCAGCTACAAACTCCCGCTTGCCAGTGCTGTGTGAAGTTGAGCACAGTTCTGTGCTGAGGCCTCTTTTCCCCTACTGCAAGAGCCTTGAATAAAATCTGTTTTTACTTCTTTCACTATTGTCCAGCTCTGGTTTCCTTTGACATAACTTCTACCTGCACTGCCACCATGGCCCTCAGCTGAAAGGGTTCCTCACCCAGTGCTCTGACCCCTTGAGGGGCAGCTTGGATCCTGTGATCTCTTTCCTCCATTGAGCGCAGCTCCTGAGTGTCATCCCAGCTCCCCAGTCTGCCTGGACAGGCGGAGGCCCTTGTTACAACTATCACAGACCAACTTCTCCTTTGGCCAGATTCTGCTCCCTGCTCCCTCAGGGTTTGATCTCCAAAGCATCCCCTCCTCCATGCAAATTTCCACCTCACAGTCAGCCTCCTGCAGAACCCAACTTCCTAACACAAACTTGATCATCTAATTTTTTTTTTAAGAAAGGAATATTTTTAAAATTTCTGAAACTTCAACTTTTTCAAACCCCATATATGAAGGTTTGAAATCATAATGTGGCAACACAGCACATCATTATTAGCACATAAAGAACAAAGAAAAAGAGGGGGCAAGTATAGGGAGTGATGTCATACCCGCTGTCTCCAGGCATGGGAGAAATTTCTATAATCCAGAAAAATAGGATGGGTAATACATGACCCATGTCATCCTGAAGTTATAAAAGTGTTTCAAATGAAAATTACAGGGACACAAGCTTTATGAGGATAACAGCCAATTCCTAAGTGCCTGGCCCTGGACAAGATTCTTTCTTATGTTATCTCATGCAAGCTTTTTTTTTTTTTCTTTTAGCTCTTTTATCTTGAGAAATTTTACTTTTAATCCATTTGTAATTAATTACTTTTGTAAGATGATCACTGTCATTTAGCAGATGAGGAAACTGAGATATAGCCAGTTTAAGCATCTGTCCAACTCCACAACCAATAGGGGACCTAGGTTTAAACCCAAGACCTCTGCTTTTTGAGTCTGACAGCATCAAGGTCACGCTCTCCCATCCCCCTATGGGGAAATACCAAGATATCTAGAGACTCAGCAACCCATTGTCTAATTCCCTTCCAGACAAAAATCTTCTAACCAAATTACCCCTGAGGATGCATACCTTATTTTTATCAGAAGCTATTAATAGGAAAAGAGGATTGCCTAGGGAAATTGACTTTTCTGGGGTCAATGTCTGCTAGAACATATCAATTTTGTAGATTGAAGAATATTTCTATAAATCTGGCTCAATTTCTATAAATATACACTTCCTCTGAGAAAGTCCTGTTATGACTGATATTTAAGAACTTTCTCTGTGGTTTAAAAAAAGTTTACAGCAATACCAGGTGTGGTGGCTCACACCTGTAATCCCAGAGACTCAGGAGGCTGAGGCTGGAAGATCTCAAGTTTGAGGACAGCCTGGGCAACTTAGTGAGATTCTGTCCCAAAATAAAAAAGGGCTATGAATATAGCGTCTCTAACACCAAAAAAAAAAAAAAATGTTTACATCAATGTACACTCTCATCAGAAGTCTATGTTTATGGGAAGAACATAGATACTGAGCATAGCACTGTTCAGGGCCTCATGAGATTTGTCATTGTCTAATTGCCTTCTAAGCAAAAGTTTTCTACCAAACTAACCCTTAAAACATATGCTTTATTCTTTCTAATGGAACTTGACTAAATAACTGGATTTGCCTTATAAAATGTACTTTGTACAAAAGTAGAATACATAAATTTTGCTGATAAATATTTCTGTAAATATGGCTTTATAAATTTATATGTAATTTACACATAAATGAGTAAACATTTAAAATGTACACAGTTTATTCAACATCCATTCAATGTTTATTGCATGTAAGGCATTGTTTTAAGTTTATGAACTCATTAAACATTTGCACAATTCTATGAGATGAGAAACAATCCATTTTGCAGAGGAGCTAAATATGGTGCTTTGTACAGATGGGGAAACTGAGGCACAGTAAATTTAATGGACTTGACTAAGAGTGTATAGACAGTGACCAGCAGAGGTGGGTTTCAAATCCAGACACCAGGACCCCAGGAGTCTATGTTCTTTTGGTGTAGGATTAAATCAACCAAAGGTGAATGAGGGCACCATGCCCTAGTTGTTCTTATGTCCTTAGCATAGCTATTCATAGCCTCAGGGAATTATTTTGCCCACAGTAGTGAGTTGAACTCAGAAGCTGATGTTACCTAAATCTAAGTGTCTGGAAGAATTGGAGACGTTCTCAGTTCTTTATTGCAGGGGTCAGGCAGAGGACCTGAGTGAACGAAGCCCCTGGGGAGGGACTTTGGGAAACTGAGGCACTCATACCATCCAATGCCGGCAGCTGCTCCCCAACCCCAGCCTAGAGTTGCCAGCAAGAAAATGGATTCAGTGTGGATAGACTTCTCCATTCTTTGAAGACAACTAAGTTTTCAACTGGTAGCAACTTAAAAACAAACAAAAACCACTAATATTCTGCAAGCCAACCAGAATACATTGACAGGCTGGTTATGGCCCATGGGCCACCATTTTGTAACTTGTGACCTGAATGACAGCTAAGAGGGTGGTCTCCCAAGTGCTATGTGTGGAGGAGCTTTGGGAAAGTGACCTCATTCCCCTAAATATCTTCCCTAGTGTGGCCTGAATTTTCACTATTTTTAATTTATGCTCCAAGTTAAAATTGAGTTCTCTACATTTATTTAAAAAAACATGGCAGGGAAAGATAACCTACTAAAACCCATCTCCATACTATGAAAAAGGCAATCAGACACTCTCAACCCTCCTGGTAGGAGGCACAGCTAAACCCACCGAAGTGGGTAGGGGTGAGGCCCTCAGCCCAGGTGGTTCTGCCTTTGGCTCTGGGGCCCAGATTCCCCTCAGCAACTTCCTCTCCTGGGTGGGTAAGTGGGTCCTCCGCCTCCCTCTTTCAGGCCCCAAACCCCACCTCATCCCTGTGAGGCGGGGAGAGAAACAACCCAAAGTGGCCTCAGTAACAGCAAGGGCGAGAGCAAGACAGAGAGAAGTGTTGGTTCCAGAAAACAGAAACGTCATACACTGACCTCTGAGAAATATAGGACAGATGTGGCTGATCTAGGACCCAATGCCTCTCAGCTCCACGGTCTTCTGCATTGGCTTCATTATGTGACAGGGTCTCCCTGAGAGGTGGTCAGGGTGTCCAGTAGCACATCAGCAGTCCTGCAGAAACAGGGCACCGCTTCGCCAAGTGCCCGCTCAAGGCCTGAGCCGCTGCTGCCCTGGGTCATGTGTCCATTCCTGGGCCTGTTTCTCTATCTCTATCTCTAGTCACAGTGCCTCATTAGTGTTTTGTGAGATGAAATGAGTTACTATTTGTAAAGTCTTAGATCAACAGCCTAACACAGAGCAAGCCCTCTGAGTGACAGATAAACCATCCAGTGCAATGTAGGAGGAACAGGTAGAGAAGGGAGCCGGAAGGTGTGCCCACCATGAGATCATGCTCAGAGTTAGAAGGTGTGCACAGGAAATGGGAGTCAGTGCACAGCCTTAGGGCTGGAGCATCAAGTGCACAGGGGAGGAGGACGGAGGGACACAGGACTGAGGAGGATTCTGGGAATGGAGATGAGCTGGACCACCAGCAGAAGGCTCCATCCACCTTGAAACAAACCACCCCACAGCCCGATACAGTGATCCTCCCAAACAGTAACCACATTTTGGAGACAGAAACAATCCTAGGCATGCCATGGATTTGTGCCCTGGATGAGGGCACAGATAGGAATAGACTGTAGAACTCAGTGTTTTTAAAAGGGAAAAACCCAGAGAACACAAGAGTGTAAAACGTATGTTCATAGAAAAGTGGGGGGAGTCTAGCTCTGGTCCAGGCACAGGTCTGCAGCAGCCCTCGGAGAAATACTCGCACCTCGACAAGGCGTTGCCTCAGGAACCCTAAACCACAGCCTGGCTCTTGCTGTGTACCCTCAGTAAGCTGCAACTGCTGGAGCCCCAGATTCTCCATCCTCACAGTGAGGGCAAATGCACTCTTCTGTGGTAGGAAATTGATGACGTAAAACCCTTAGCAATACAGAGGGGGCCGTGCACAAGCTGGATAATAATGCCATGTGTGAATATTCCCATGGCCCCTCCCCCACCCCACAATTCCCACAGCTGGGATTAATCCCTTTTGCAGAATCTGTGCACATATCGCTCTGCATGCCTTCTCCCAAGAGGGCATAGCCGGTTCATTCTGAACATCTCAACTGCCCTGAGATCATTTACACTTGTAAATGATGGTCTATGACTCTAACCGTGGCCAGGTTGTAAGACCTGCACACCCCCCGGCCCCCAATGATCCCACAGAACAGGTGCAGAACAGGTTCACCCTGCGCCAAACCCCCACAGGATAGCAAGAGGGGCTCCAGGGACAGGGGAATTCTAGACTCTGATCACAGGTGTCACAAGGAATGGCTGTTTTTTTTCTCTTTTAAAAATATTGCATATGTAACCTACGTACATTATAAAATATTATAAAGTATAGCCAAAAGTAGAAAAAAAAATACAAATGATCTGTGGTCCCACCATTCATAGAAATCCATGGTTAACCTGGGTGTGATAGCACATATCTATACTCCCAGAGACTCAGGAGGCTAAGGCAGGAGGATTGCACGTTCAAGGCCAGCCTCAGCAACTTACCAAGATTAGAAAATCTTCTCTAAAAATTAAAAAATAATAATAATAAAACAAAAAGGGTTGGAGATGTAGCTCAGTAGTATAGTATCTGTGGGTTGGATCCTCAGTACCAGAAAAAATAAAATAATAAAATGCAAAGTTAAGTTGTGTAGCACATTTAATTGTTAACATATGCATCTCTTGCTAATCTATTATCACATAGCCTTCCAGACTTCTTTCCTTGGACCTATTTATTCTTTACTCGAGTGGAATTTTATAGTCTATTGAAAAGAGAAAAACTAACCAAATGCTTATAGGTAATGAAGGCTCCTGGGGAAACTCAAGAAACATAAAGGAGAATCGAACAAGCAAACGTGACGTGAGTGTAGAAACGGGAGCCAAGGGGCCAGGGCTCCTGTGTGGATGGCTCACCCTGACGTCTTGTTTCTGCTGATCTCCCTGAGTTGATTCTCTTTATTTTCACAGGGTGGAACATGGGCACCTCTGAGCTCTTGACCTTCAGCTCCAGAATGAAATAAGCCAGGAAGCACTCTCACATAGCTCCACTTGGAAAACCCCACTTGGTCTGTGTCCTCAGGAAGGTAGTGAAGAATGAGCTGGGCAGCACAGGTCCCATGTCCCTGGGTTGTTTGAAGGCAAAATATATTACTCAGGGAAGGGGAGACGGAGGAAGCAGACAGAAGCAACAAGCAGATTCCCTCACGGTGGCTAGAGCTGCTTCTCCAGGTCAGGGTGGGGAAGGCATGGTCAGAAAAGCCTAGATCCTGAGAGGCACTAGGTCAGGAGCAGTGGGTGAGGCTGACTCCTAGGCCCTCTTCTATCATAAAAGAAGCTTGGGCTTTATTTCATTGATTCTGGGAAGCCATTGAAAAGTTTTAACCAGGAGAACAATATACATTTAAGTTCTACCAGCCTTGGAGCAGGAAGAGGTGTTGAGCCAGGTGTGGTGGCGCACGCCTGTAACCCAGCACTTAGGGAGGCTGAGACAGGAGAATCGTGAGTTCCAAGCCAGCCTCAGCCATGGCAAGGCGCTAAGCAACTCAGTGAGACCCTGTCTCTACATAAAACACAAAATAGGGCTGGGGGTGTGGCTCAGTAGTCGAGGGCCCCTGAGTTCAATCCCCAGTACCAAAAAGAAAAAAAATTTTTTAAAAAAAGGAAGAGGTGTTGGGGGCCTTTGCAATTGTCCATGTGAGAGATGACGGGGGTCTGAATGGAGATAGTGGAAACTGTGAAGAAGGAAGGTGTTAAGGTCTGCCTGGGCTGGGGCTGGAGGAGCCCTAGTAATGGCTTTAGGAAGGGGCTGAGGGTGAGGAGAGGAAGGGACGGGGCAAACACACGCCCCCACTGGATGAGTGCGAGAGTCACTTCTGTCTGGTCAGGTTTGCACCACTGTGACCAAAAGACTCGACAGGAACAACTTGAAGGAGGAACAATTCATTTTGGCTGAGGGTTTCAATGGTTCAGTCCCCTGTCAGCCGCCTCCGTAGCTCTGGGCCTAAGGTGAGGCAGAACATCATGGTGGAAGGGCGTGGCAGAGGAGAGAGGCTCGGGACAGGCTACCAGGAAGCACAGAGTGTTCCACTCACCGAGGACAATCTATAAACCTCAAGTCAAAGTAGTGGCCCACTTCCACTAGCCACACCCTACCTGCCAATAGCTACTGCCCAATTAACCCACGTCGGTGGATTAATCCACTCGTTAAATTGGGCTGTCATAATCACCTCTGAAAATTCTTGCATTTTCTCACACACGAACTTTCGGGGAACACCTGATATCTAAACCATGACAACCTCCGATGGTGAACTCCAGGCAATTCAAAACTATGCTAGAAAGTGTCTGGTGCTGCAAAGAGAAAGCAAAGTAAAATGTGGTTCTTGTCCCCAAGGAACTCCATAAATGCAGGGAAACTAAGGTAAGTATATATGAGAAATGTGTGGTTTGGAGGCTGAGGATGTAGCTCAGTGGTAGAGCACCTGCCTGGCACTGCAAGGCCCTGAGTTCAATTCCCAGCACTGCAGAGAAGGAAGCAAAGAAGGAAGAGTGTAGTTAGTTAAGTCAAATGTAATAAGTGAGATTGAAAGGAAAGAACATTCCCATCTGGGAATATTACTCAGCCATAAAGAAGAATGAAATTATGACATTTGCAGGTAAATGGATGAAACTGGAGACTATCATGTTAAGTGAAATAAGCCAATCCCAAGAAACCAAAGGCCAAATATTCTCTCTGATATGTGGATGCTGACTCACAACTGTGGGGAGGGAGGAGTTGAGGTTCACTGTATTGGACAGGGGGTGGGGCGGTGGGGAAGGCATTGGGGGACAGCAGGGGACGGGTTATGGGAATAGGAAAGACAGTAGAATGAATCGGACATAATTTTCTTATGTTTACATATGAATACACAACCAGTGTAACTCCACGTCATGTACAACCCAAGAATGGGAAGTTATACTCCTTGTATGTTTAGTATGTCAAAATATATTATAATGTCATGTATAACTAAAAAGAACAAATAAAAAAATTTTTTAAAAATATTCCTCGGTTGGGGTTGTGGCTCAGTGGTGGAGCACTTGCCTAGCCTATGTGAGGCACTGGGTTTGATCCTCAGCACCATATAAAATAAAATAAAATAAAATAAAGATATTGTGTCCATCTACAACTAAAAAAAAATTAAAAGAATAAAAAGAATATTCCCATTTGGTTGGCTGCTGAGGCCAGACATCCTACAGAAAGACAGCTGAGATGGATTTGAAAGAACGGGAAGGATTCCAACAGGGGTAGAGTTGAAGGGAGCATTACAGATGCAGGAAGTTGCATAAGCCAAGTCACAGGATGAGAGGACACAGGCGTACTTGGAGCACATGGAACGATGGCCTCATCTAACTGGAGAGTAAGAAGTCGTGTGGACACAGGGAGGGGCGGCGGGTGGCTTTTTCGTGATCGTCCATGTGATGAAGCTATTAGTGGAAAGAGGAATTTAAGTAAACAAAACCATTTGGAACGTATTGCATTTGAGTTAACTGTAGGACGACCCAGTTGAGCTGCCCGGTGGGCCGTGATCAATCACCATTTGTACTTCTCATGCGCAATGAGGACTAAGCATGCTGCATGGAGGTGTGGTGTGTACAGATGTGCACATTTATTCACATCCTGACTCATCCAGAGAGTGAATTGAGTGGCATACACAAATACGCACAATGGAATTTTTAAAATAGACAAATTGGGTGAAAAAAAGCAAATATAGTGAAATTAAATTAAATGTAAACCTTTAAGATTAACATATGAGCTTCATGTCATAAAGTCAGGACCTTATGCTGGAAGTGAATGGAAAATTTGGCTTTGAACTTCCCCATAGAAAAGCAAAAGGGAAACATGGTCAGCACTAAGCTGATGGATGAGAAGTCCATATGTGGAAGTCTACACAGAAGTGAGAGTTGAGGACCTTGCTGCTCTTCTTCTCTGGGATGTGTGCTGTCTTGAGGACAGATGTGGATCCATGTCTTGTCCTGTCCAAAGAGAGGCGAGCGAGCAGTGTGTCATGTTTCCAAGATTGAAGTGGAATGTCATTCTCTGTTCACTCCTGCCCCTGCCATGGTGACGCAGATGGCCACAGAGCAGAGAATATAGAGAAAGAAGGGAGAAAGAAAGGAAGGGGAGCATACCATTTGGCAACATCTGATGTATGAGACAAGAAGAGATACTGACAAAAAAAGCACAGTGAAGAGTGAACCGCCTAGAAGACAGACCACAGGACCACAATGTCCTGAACCAAGGAAGGACCTGGTCCAGAGCAGAAGCTCAGGAGCTTCAGTACCTCCCACAGTCCAACAGCCAAAGAGGAATAGGACCAGAATTTGAGTCCAGTTCTTAATGTCAGAGAAAACTGTGCTCTTAATTAATAGATTATGCTTCCTTCTGAAGTGGGGGAGAGAGGCTTCACCACTTTCCAGCTCCTTAGCTCAGGGCAAAGGTAACCTACAGTTTACTTATCCTTAAAATGGGAATAGTGATAATCATACAATATTATTATTGCAATATTGTGAGAAAAATCACATGGTGTACACAATGTACAAGAGTGTGTGGCTCTGTGCTTTGAAGCTGTGGAATTTATAAGTGCAACTTACATATTCATATTTACTTTTTGAACCCTGAGGTGTCAGTAACAGGCACAGTCCAGAAAAGTGAAGAGGAGGCTCCAGCATCCACTCCCAGACACTGCCTGTCCCTGGCTCTGCAGTCCACAGAAGGCCTGAGGTCTGGGCCTCTGGCAATACTTTCACTTAACCTGCACGGAAGATGGAATGAGATCACAGTGTGTGCCAAGATCCACCTCTGCAAGCGCCCAAGGACAATCAATCTTTCTCAGAAAAGAAAACTAATCTTATTCTTTTACCCCTTAAGTGCCAGTTTAAGCAAAAGCCATCTTTTATGAAATAAAAGCAGTGATCTGTCAAAAAAATAACTTTAAAACTGAGCAGTGAATGCCACATGCCAGGTGCCGGGCTAGGTGCTCACACCCATCTTTTTGTCTAATGTTGCAGTTTGAAAGTCATCTGATGTCCAAGTGGTGTCTGTCATGCTGTCTAGCTCCTTTTGGGGGCTTCCAGCTCATTCTACCTGCCTTCCTACGTGGGCTCCCACTCAGGTAAGAGGCTCTGGAAATGGGCAAATGGTTAACCCGTGCTTGCAAGAACAATTTGCATAGATCCCCATACATTGGGGAATGTCAAATTCAAATCTACCACACCTTCAGGGTTGGCAGGGCCGTGGTACTCTCTGCATGTGAATACTTCCAAGGACAAAGGTACTTCACCAACTGTCAAAGAGTATTCTTTCCAGGAGTGTCCCTACTCAGGCAGGTGGGGTGGGTGACTCTGGTGCAGGTTCTGTCCTTGAAGTTCTCTTGCTGAAGCCCTGCCTCCTCTCCCTCTGCTCAGGCACAGACTAGTCACCTTTCCCTACATGTGGGGGCCTCGACTTCCCCTCTATAATTTTATTTGATTTGGTGCCTACAAAACATCAGTTATTGAGCATCTATATATTCCAAGCATTTTTGTAGGCTTTAGGTAGATAGGCAAATATAGTTCTGCCCTCTAGGTAAAAATTGCAGGCACTGGGGTTAGTATGAGCTGAGAGTGAATCCTGTTTACAAAATATGTGATCATTATAGCAAGTCCCTGAGCAATCTAGCAAGACCCTGTCTCAAAATAAAAAGGGTTAAGGGATGTGGCTCAATGGTTAAGCATCCCTGGGTTCAATATCCAGTACCAAAAAAGAAGGAATTAAGACCTTGCATCTGAGCCCCCAATTTACTTGTTTATAAAATGAGCTGAACAATAATTTCTATTTCAAAAGATTAAAATAATTTCTACATGAAAAAATAAACATAAAGTTCTCATCAGAATGCCTGACACAGGTCAGTGACACTTTGGAAATGGTAGATAATAGATGTTAGGACATTTGAATGTACTGCTGCATTTGCTTGGAATGTTCCTAACTACTTAGTTAACACATATGCATTTTAATTCCTGGTTCAAACATCACTTGCTCAGGGAAGTCCCCACCCAGAGCAGGGTGTTCCCTCATTACATAACCTCCCAGAGCTGTCTACCTTCCTTGATAGCCTGATGCAGGGATTGGCCCAGGACCTCATCTATGCTGAGCAGGTGCTCTACCACTGAGCCACTCACTGCCCCTGAACCCACACACGCCCTCTCCCACCACCCCATCAGACTACAAGTTTTGTGAAGGCCAGGATCTGTTTTCCTGACCATTCTATCTCTTGAATCACAGTTTCTAGAACAAAGTAGGCACCCAGGAAGCATTTGAATGAATGAAGAAACAAATGAACACATACTGTGTAATACTACACATATGCTAGTACCGCTGGGGTTTTATTCTGGAGGAAAAAAACACAAAACTTTTTGTATCTGAGAAGCCAATCAGTAGCTATTAAGGATCTAGAAGGGGATCTGGATCTGGAGGGGAAGTAACTTGTCCTGGAAGAGCAAAAAGAGCTCATAGATCCCCAGAGCAGCAGAGTCTAGAAAAGACAGAATGGCCCACATTCGAGCAGCACTGGCATTATTGCAGGCACTGCCGTAAACACTATGTACATGTTCACTCACCTGATCTTCGCGCGACACAGTGAGGTGGGAACTGTGGAGGGGTTAAGTAACCTGCCCTAGATTAGTGTGACGGGATCATGCTCGCCTGGGGTCCCACTGCGGGAACTTGGTCTTCTTCTCCAGGACCTTGGTTCTGGAGTTTTGCCTCCTTGAGTTCATCCCCTGGCTCCCAGATGGCCATATTTCTGACCATCGATAACCACAGACTTCATCTCTTACTTCCCAAACCCTTGATATCCTGGCTATGTTCAAGGTCCAGGAGGGCGCTGGTACTCAAGCAATGGGCCTGAAATATTCCTATTCTGTTGCCACTCACATCCTTGTGGGGATCACCCAAAATACCCTTCTTTCACCCAAAGCCCTTTCTAACTTGAACAGAGTTGTCCCAAGCATTCACTTACCACCCTTCCTAGCACTCATGGAGTCAGCTGTTATCTTCTGGGTCATTTAAGGAAAACATCCATTGAATTCAGTAATCTCCTGAATAACGTCTCAGCAAAGTGGTTTTCTGGCCTCTATTTGTATCCTGCCAGTGATGGATAATTCATCAACCCCAAGATAGCACATTCCATTATTGCCTGAGAAAGATCTTTCTTTATCGGAGTTGAAACTTAGCACCCTGTAATTTCTCCTCATTGGCAGTGGTAATATCAAGTGGTGGAGGGGCAGTGGAAGCTATCTGTCCCCAAAGGAGGGAATATCACCAAGTTTTATAGAATTTCCAGTGTGCAATTGCTAATAAAAGCACATCATTCTGTCAGTTTTATCATGGTTTTTAAGTTCTCCACAGAGATTGCACCTCTGTCCCACCTCCAGGCAGGTATGGGTTGAGCAAGCTCAGCCAGACTTGGCCAGTTCCCAGACTCCAGCAAGCTGAGACATGGCCCACCTCCCAGGGCGTAGGGCAGCGGGGCTGTGAAGTCAGAGGCCGTGGGCTCTGTTCAGACTTGTGGGTGGTGCTGAGCCAGAGGTGTGAGGATCAGTCCTGTGTGTCTGGGACGCGAGAACCAGACAGACTGCTCCTCAGGGCTGTGCGCCAAACCAACAAATAAGGCCCTGCACGAAGAGTGGTTCTGGGCTACCAAGTTTCCCTGAGTAGCCTGGAGCCAGGTAGTGCATCGGCCACTTTCTCCCAGCGTTTGGCCACAGCTCACAGGAGAAAGATGCAGAGAGCCCAGTGGGCCCTTTGAGGTGGTTGGCTCAGTGGTTCCCTGTCTGGGTCCACGTGGACTCAAGATTCAAGACTCACGTGGAATGGTTGGCCACGACACGTGTGCCCTGGTTAGGCCACAGGTGACTTCCTGACTGGTCTACTCTCAACTCCAAAGGAGGGTGAGGGAGGAGCTGGAGTGTGGTGAAGGTGGCTCCTCCGAACCTGTGTCCTCATGTAGGGGGCAGCCTCTCTCAACCTCTCCCTCCACCTTCTACACCCTCCATGACTCCTCTCCATTTCCACCTATCTTTTTTCTTTGCCATTTCTTTCCTCTTTCCCGATATCCCCCGACCCCCAAACGCGACAGCCCTCCTGACTCACACTCCACCCACATTCCGGTGTTGCCTGGGTACGTCAACCCCGCCTGTGGGGCTCAACCCAGGCTGCATCTTCCCCAGGAGGCTGTTCTGACCTTTCCCCACCTCCTGGTTGGGTTGATGCCCTCTGGGCTCCTGCCTCACCTGGCATTTCTCTATTTGTATCACAGGTGTGTGTGCTGGTCTCTGTGGCCAGCTTAGGCCTTCCATACCACGATCGTATTTTTATCGCTGAAACTCTAAGACCTGTCACCATAGCTTGGATGCGATGCGTGCTCATTAAATATTGGTTGAATAAACACCCACCTTACAAAAGCGTTTAAAGATTCAACAAGACAGCAGATGTGAGAATCAACTCTCAATGGTTGTCACGTTTATTATTGTTTTCCATGGATATATTTATGAGTTTTAGATAAACTGACATATCACATGGATTAATGTGATTATAATTATAATACGTGCTAACGCAGAAGCATTAGAGACTTATTTGAAGTTGAATGTTGATAAAACAATCAGAAATAAACATGTATGTATATATAACAGTGTATATATTCACAGTTGTGTGTATTCTCATCATCGATGCCATGAGACTATTAAAACTCCTGGGCTGAAGGTGACAGTGCTCTAAATAACTTGTCCAGGAAGGCAAGGGTGCTGGCCTGGGGGAATATCATCACCTGGGGTGTCCTGTGTCGGAGCCTTCTCAGTTCTAGAAGACCCTTGCCACTGGCTCTTAGGATCGCCACATGCTTTAATCTAAAGCCTCTGTGGTGGAAGGGCCAATGCAACAGGCCCCAGGTGAGAGGGAGGGTGGACAGGCTGGACCTGTGTTCTCCTTCCTGGGATTGGGGCAGTGCTGGCGGGTGGGGAGGTTGGAGTGGGAGTAGCTGCTGAACACAGGGCAGAGCCCAAGCTCACTGTCACACCCCTGTCAGAAGATGGCCTGCCAGGTAGGGCCACCCCCTCCCCTAGTGTCTGATTGTATCTGGTAAGTCAGCGTCTCCTTCCTTATCACCTCAACACTGGAGGTCAGCCAGACCCAGAGTACAGTGACATGTGGCACATGCCCCCCTCCCCCCCAGCCAGCCTGGACCTGTTTTTCTTCAGCTGCACTGGATCACTTCTCTGCCCTGGACTTCTGGAAGCAGGCTCCTCCCTCCCTCATTCTCTCCCTCTCTCCCTTCCTCACTTGGGAATGTGAACAGCAGTCCCTATCGTTTGCACAGCTGCAAAGTCTTCCAGTCCACATAACTTATTTCATCAGTCCGAAACTGGTGGGCATTTGCAACCAGCCTCAATGGATAACCTTGGACAACTTGTAGTGTTCAAGGCTACTGCCAAATTGTCTGTTATAAAAATTGCACCAATTTATACTCTTGCCAAGTATGTACAAGAAGAGATCTATTTCTGAAAGTTAAAAATAAGAATAATACTACCATCAATGTCTATTTATTGGGCCTCCACAATGTACAGGCACTGGGCTGGGCACAATGCCCAGGTTATCTTACTTAATCCCATTACAACCACTTGGTAGAATATTAATGATCTCATTGTCAGAGGGAAACTCAGAATCACTGGTGGTGAGAAACGCTGAGTCCACCACGCTCTTTGCTCCTCTTGGTCTCTATTCTAGAAGTCAAGAAGCTGACGAGCATCCATTCCAGAATCATAAGAATTCTAACAGCCAGGCTTATTGGGCACATAATTATGTCAGGCACGTTATCTTGCTAAGTCCCCACACCAGCCCCATGACTGTTACTACCCTCCCTTCTTAGTAATGAGAAAATAGCAGGCTGAAGAAACAGAGCCGTGGGCCAAGGTTGTGCAGAGTGTAGGCAGAGGCCCCAGGGTTTCTACCGTGTCGGGCTGACCACACAACCCAAGCCTCTCCCAGTACTACAGGGAGGTCACAGCTTAGAAGTTTCCAGAACATGCACACCTTGCCAATCACCCATAAACCCCTAAATCTGCAGGTGAGGAAACTGAGGCCCAGAGGAGAAGGGAAGTGTCCTGTTTAGTGGCTGCCATGTCTCCCATATGGTGCCATCTTCTCTGTACCTTGCTGTCACATGAGTACCTGTGATAGTGTCAGCCCTGGGCTGCTACAAATGTGTGGGTGGCAAGTTGAGGCTGCAGACTTGGCCTGTGTCCAGTGGTGAGGTAGATAAAAAGGTGGCTGGCTAGCTCCTGACTCAGCTGGCAAGAACCACCGTCTAGCCAGGAGCCTGCTGCCCATCTGGCTGCTCCTGGTGGAGGGATGAGAGCCTGGCTTCCAGGTCAGCTCTCCTGCACACTTGCCACCATGTAGGACAGTGATAGCCAAAGCCACTGTGTGTTCAGCACTGCTGGGTACCAGGCACTATCATTAAGCACTTTACTCAGTCCTTACAATCGTTCACAGCTCAGAGAGGTTCGATGACTTGCTCAATGTCATAGTCAGTGGCAGAGCTGGCATCTGAATTCAGAAATTTTTTATCTTAAAACCCATTTTAAGGTTTGGCTATTTATTGGTACTGGAATTGAACTCAAGAGGACATTATCACTGAGCTCCATCCCCAGCCTTTTTTATTTCTTTTTATTTTGAGAGAGATTTGCTAAGATGCCCAGCTGGTCTTGAACTTGTGATCCTCCTGCTTCAGCCTCCTAAGTCCCTGGGATTACAGAAGTGCACCACCATGCCCAGTGCCTGAAACTCATGTTTTTAGATGCAGTGCTGTAGGACGGCTAGGAAGCCTGTCTTTGGAGTCTCACAGACTGATTCCCCCACTTACTATTTGATACCAGGAAAAATTATTTAATATCTGAACCTCAGTTTCTCTCTCAGTAAAAAAGGGATTATTAATAATATCTATTGGTCAAAGAGATATTTACATTCATGTTCATGGTAGCAGCATTCACAATAGCCAGGCAATGGAAGCAAGCCGAATGTCTCACCCCAGAGGGATGGATGAGCAAAGGTGGTCTACCCACACAGAGGAGGATCATTCAGCCAGGAAAGGAAGGGAACTTGGGCATAGGCCACAGCATGGATGAACCTTGGGGACACTAGGCTAAGTGAAATCAGCCAGTCTTACAAAGACAAATACTACATGAGTCCACTGACATTAGGTAGAGTAGTCAGCTTCACAGAGACAGCAGAACTCCCAGCCAGGAGCTGGGAGTGGGGAGCAGGGGTATCTAGCATGCATGGAGTCAGGGTTCAGAGAGCTACACAGAGCTCTGGGGGGGCTTATAGTGATGGTCTCATGACGGGGGGAGTGTATTTAATACCACAGACATCTGAAAATGATTAAAGGGATAAAATTTATACTATGTATATGTTACCAAAACTTCTTTAAAAAGAAAAGCTGCCACTTGTTTTGAGGAGCTGTGACGATGACAGCGGTCACATTCATCAGGGCCCAGCACAGGCCTGGCTTGAGGAAGAACGTGGACAGCACAGATGCTGCTAGTTCTTCCCATGGGTCTCTGCCGGGCCCTGCCGCTGGTGCCCAGGGGACTCTGGCCTCCCTATCTACCCGGGGAAACCCTGCTGCTGGGTCGCCTCACGGGGTGGCTGTCAGCAACAAATGAGCTCTTGTGTGTGTGAAAGTGTTCATAAACCGTTAAAAAAAAGTGGAGAAATGATTGATCAAGGTGTTATTGGCACATTTCTCAGCTAGCTGAGCTTTGTGACTATCGTCTCTTTACACTTTGTATTTATCCCATCAAAGTGCCTGCCACCTTCCACAGGGGTATCTTCTGCCTGTGAGTCCCCGGGCAGAACTCCAGGTGATTTCAGCCAGGAGGACCTGTTCTGGAGGAAGGCAAGAGGCTCTGGGGAGTGAGGTCCCCTCCCAGGGACAACTTACCCAGTCAGTATGTAATTGCCCAGCCCTGCACAAACACAGGCTCTGCAGATTAGTGGGCACTTCCCTCCGGGGAAGGGAAGGAGGATAATTTGGGGCGAGAAGGGGGATTCTTGAGGACCTCCCAGGAGAAGGCAACTCCAGCACACAGGCTGCCTTGTTGGGAACGATGGTTTTCATTATTCCGTCTGAGCTCCCAGGGGCTATTTCTCAGGCTTATTTGGGGGATCTAATTCTGGAGTCTTTGAGTTCCAAAGAATGCAATAAAATACCTGCTCCGTGGAAGCACCTGCCAACTCTGTACTCACTGTGGACAGGGAGACCCCTTCAGAGGTGAGGTGACTTACCCTCAGTGTCAAAGGGGAAAGTGCCCAAACTGGAACCACAGCCCACAGTTCCCAGAACCCTGCACTGACGGGAAGGCTGAGCATTAGGGTGAGCCTGAGGAGCAAAGGAAGCTTCTCCGGAGCAGGCAAGCCATTTTCATAGTACAATACTAAGTGTATTGACCCAGAGTCCACATGCCTCCGTGCCAGCTGGAGCAGCTAACTTTTGGACGAAGCTTGGCCTTCAAACTCCACACCAGAAATATCGCTATTTCATCCTTCTTCCTTCTGACTCCTAATAACTCCTCAGCATATTCTCCGGAAGGAGAGTTGGTGACCACGGAGAGGAGGAAGAGAATAGCGCGAGGCAGCCTGAGGGTCCCTCACTCACCAGCTGCACAGGGACAAGCTGACTCAGACCGTCCTTGATAGACCGGCCTTCTCCTCAAGGGAGGAAGGAAATGGCCACACAGCGGTTCCACTTGGGGTGCCCAGCTGGCCAGCGGGTTCAGTGTGTCTCCGTAACTGCATCCTACTTCTTCTAAACTGGGGCTTGGTGGCAGTCGTGGGGTGAGGGTTGGTGGCATTTGGGATAAACATACTGAGACAAGGCATGGTGAAGGTGGGGGTTTGTTTGAGGGCATGTGGCAAACCCCAAAATCAAACTCTCCTCAGGCAGAGTCGGGCTTCTCCTTGCCTCTAGAAGATTTCATAAGGCCAGGAAGCCAGCAGTCCCAGGGTCAAGAGAAGGAGAGGCAGCTCCGTGGCACACCCGAGAGCCCCTTCTGGTCAGGCATGTCTGGCAACGTGTGGTGCCAAGGCATGATGAAAGCTGAGAGGCAGAGCTGGCCATCCTCAGGGCCGGGCAGTGCCTCCAGTGTGGCTCAGGGGCACCGAGAGGTCTCCCTTCTAAGAATAGCTCCCTCCTCTTTCCTGCTGTGGAAGCTGAAGTCGTCACAGGAAGACTGACTCCCTTGGTCTGAGGCATTATAGTGCCAGTGGATCTGAGGGACACCTTAAACAGCACTGTGTGCAGAACAAACTGAGACATTGCCCCCGCCCCGTGACACTCGTCCTTGGCATCTATTCATGTATCTATCCAAATCTCAAAGGAGCGTTTGTTTGACAGTCTCACACATATTTCTCGCAGATCAGTCAGCTAAGGGAAACTGATCTTGTCCTGGAAAATTCAGAGAGCAGCTAGAGAGACCTGGAACTCTACCTTCTGCTCCTACACACTGACAGATTGCCCAGCTTCCCATTGCACTGGAAATGGAATTCTAGCTCAGGACCTTCCCAGGCCCTGTGCGCTCAGGCCCCTCACCCCACTCACCACTCTGCCCTAGGCTTGCCCACCTGTCCACACAAATGTGCCACACTCCCCCCCGCCACGGAGACTGCCCAGGAGCTGCCCGTTCTGCTGGGGGACCTTGTCCTCTGCTCCTGGTCCTCCCATCCTTCAGGCCTTGGCTGGAAACACCACCACTCTGCCGCCCCCATGACAGTGCCACCTAAGGAAGGTGACCTGTCCTTCAAGACACTCTGTCCTTTTCCTTTTTACAATTTGAATAATGATCCCCATTATTCACAAATTCTGTGCTTAAGGGTTTGCCTACTCCCTAAACTTTATATGTAACTCCAAAATCAAAACTTGACGTGCCGTCGAGGGCATTTGAGGGCACGCACCGAGCCGCGGAAGATCTGAGTCACCCAACGCTCATGCTCCCAACCCACATCCCAGGGGGCGACCCCCACCCTGGGTTCTCGGCTCTGCTCTCTTTCTGTCCTACTTAAGAGTCCTTTTCGTAGTCAATGCAGAGCCAGGTTTTCCACATTTCTGTGCTTTTTGATGGTGGTTGCACTAACTATTTCAAATAGTCCTCAAGTAGCAATGTCCCTACTGCACTTCACAAAGGCCGTGCTGTGTGACCAAGAAAATGTGTGTCAGGTGAGATTCATTCAAGCATGAGTTGTATTGCTGTGGGCCAAGAGTTCAATCAATGAATCAACACTCAATGTTAAAAAGGGTGTCTTTAAACGGAAACACAGGTGACACAAGGTTATATATTGATTGGACGATAACACCAGAGGTTCACAGCCACCTAACCCTGCCGTCTCCCCTACAGCAGTGGCTCAGCATTCACTAATTCAGTGCTTCAGGTGACTTTGTAGACTGTCACTACTGTGAATAATGAGAATAATCTGTATTTTTATTCTTTTTTTTAAAGGGCTTTCATAACAAATACTACAAAGTGGGTGGCTTAAATCAACAGAAATGTATTATCTCATAGTTCTGGAGCCAGGAAGTCTGAAATCAAGGTGTCAGCAGGGACAGGCTTCCTCCATAGGCCCTAAAGAAGGACCTGCCAGCATCCTCCTGACTTCTGCGACACTCTTGGCCCCTTGGCATGCAGCTGCTTCTCTGCCTGGCCATCACATGGCATCCTTCCTGAGTCTATTTCCGTCTCTTCTCTTCTTGTAAGGATATCAGTCAGATGAGATTTGAGGCCCAACCTCCTCCATGCAGTATGGTCTCACCTCAACCGTGTACATCTGCAAAGACCCCACTTCCACACAGGATCATATGCTGAAGTTTCCTGAAGAACATGGATGGAGTAGCGTTCGACCCCACAGCACGCATGCACACACACGTTATTTAATTAAGTCCTTCTCGTCAACTAGGCTGATGACTCCATGAAGCAGGAGCAGTGGTTTTCTTAGTCATCTTTTTATCCACAATTCAATACCCAGCCTGATACCTGGCAGGACCCTAGTCAATATTTACTGAGGAGAAACTGATGAAATGAAAGCATGCATTTCGAAGCTTAGGGTGTTAGAGGCCATTGAGCCAGCGGGGGTCAGACTCCCCTGCCGTTCTTGGCTCCTGGATGTCCTTTTATCAGGTCAGGCAAGAAGGAGGCCAGGTAGGTGGACTTCCAGCCTCAGCCCCCTGCCCCACACTACTCCCACCAGTTTCCCTGCTTCTGTTTTATTATAATTCTGCTTCTGCATAATATTGTTTTTATGGAAGTGTTCTCCTGGGGTTTAGCAGTGTGGAGACCACTGAGCTTAGCCCTCCATTTTATAGGGGAGGAAATAGGTTGGAGCCACAAAGGGGTGAGCCATGGTGCCCAGCCTGTCCTGGTGGAGGCAGGCCTAAGACCTGTGTCTATTATTCCAGCAACTTTGCCTCCAGTGTGCTCTCCTGCCAAGACACACAATGGGAGTGCTCTGGAATTTTCCCTCCCTGGGACCCTGTTTTTCTATCCAGAGCAACTTCTGAGAGAAGGAACCAGAGCCCGAGGCATGTGTGCTCCCCGACCCCCGGCTCTTAAAGGTCCTTTGTGCCAAGTTCCGTGGACATTCCTCAGGCCTGTTTTAGACAAGTCCATCTGACGGCAGGCCACCATACTCAGCCTCTGTCTCTGAGCTGAGCTGTTTTGGCCTTTCTGTTTTTAAATACACTCTTTGCTTTCTTGAAGCCAGAGCCCAGCAAGGGAAGCCACACTGGAGAGGCTCTGGGGCTAAAAGGGTGGGGTGAGTGGGCCGCCAGAGGAAAGGGGTCTGTTTTGCAGACCTGGCTGGAGAAGAAAACTGTGCTGATTATCTACCAGGCCAGCTGCAGAAACAAACGCCTCAGCCCGCTGCAGATTAAAAATAGCCCAGAATCCACTCCCAGCCACTTAAAAACAAGAATATTTTTTTTCTGCTAGAAGGATAGGGCTTTACAACTCGCCAGAGCCCCCTCCTGAACCCCACCCCCAAAGAGCTGTGATTCATGTCTTAGCACCATTACTGGGCCTGAGGCTCACACAGCCCCATACACATGATTAATTCATTGCCAAGTTCAGAAGAGGGAGGCATTCCTTTGGAGGTCATCGCCTTCATTTTGGCATAGACATGCTGACCCATGAGACCAGTGGGGCAGTTTCACTGCAAGCTTGTTCCCATGGGTTTCACCTGGTCCCTCTGTCCCTGTGCACACTAGGGGCTGGAGAAGGGCAAGGGGCCCCTGACCTGGTGGGAAGGAGGGGACAGACACCTGGAGAAGAGCTGGTTGGAACTTAGCTGTTTGCTGAGATGCTCAGGAATGGAAAGGCCAGAGATGCAGAGTGGTTTCATTTATATTTAAGTTCTTCTCTCTGGAGGAAATCAGCCTCTATCATAAGGAAATCACAAATCAGGTCTCCAACATCATAGCCATCCTTGAACTGTTAGCCCTCACACTGGGATCTGAAGTTTGAAAGGTCCTAATGTACAAAGCACTTTTCACATCCTGCTCACATCTGACCTTTACAACAACTGTTTTGTTTGTTTTCTTTTCTCTAGAATCAAAAAAAAAAAAAAAATGACTGCTTGTTGTAGAATAGTTCAAAACTAGCTGGGTGCGGTAGTGCATGCCTGTAATCCCTGCAGGTCGGGAGGCTGAGGCAGGAGGATTGCAAATTCAAAGGCAGCCTCAGCAACTTAGTGAGGCCCTGTTTCTAAACAAAATATTAAAAAGGGCTGGAGATGTGGCCCCTGGGTTCAATCCTCAGTACCCACCCACCCTCTAAAAAAAGAAAGAAAAGTTCAACACTTTCAGAAAATCATTAAGAAGGAAAAAATCCCACCCAATTCCCAACCCACTAAGACAATGATGTTTTCATGAACATCCTCCCAGATCTCCCCTATTGGATAGATAGATAGAATTTTACCTAAATGAGGTTATATTATTTTATTAGAAGGGCTCTTGGCAGAAATAGATGAAGCGCTTAACTGGGTAATTTAGGAGAGTTTAATAAAGGGACTATTTACATAGGTGTGAGTGGAGATTAGGAAAACCAGCATGGAACAGTGCAGAAATCAGGGCTAGCAATAGGAGAAGGCCACCAGCACCTCTCAGGCCGAAGGTCAAGAAGAGGGACGCTATGGCACTCCAGAGCCTATAGGGAGCTGTAGCCCTATTGAAAACAGCCAGCGCCAGGTGACCAGCGGAGATGGAGCCAGCGGAAGAGGCCCCTCCCCTTCCTCTCCTCCCACTCCCTGCTGGCGCCTCCCGTGGGCCAAGCCAAGGAGAGCTATGGCCCTGCCCCGGAAGCCCAGTGACAGCAGTTCCTCCAGGGGAGGGAAGGCAACAGGAAGTGGACCCTCACATCTCCTGAGATGCTGCTTTTATCATTCAGTGGCAAATCAAGGAAACACTTCTAACTCAATGAGTAAAGACTGACCTTGCATTCGACCTTGAATAGAGTGAACCTTACACGTTTGGAGCATGCTATTTTTAACCAGTCGTCTGTGGATGGATAGGCAGTTGATTTCTAATCTCTTGGGAACGGAGGTGAGGCCGTGGTGAGACAGACATACGCACATGCAAGCGCTTCGTGCACTCAGGATACATACTTTTAAATTTCTCTTTGACACCTTTTGGAAATGAAGGCTCAGAGCTGATGAGATTGATCCCAGTCACATAGCAGTAATGTGGCTCTTCTGAGTCTTCTGATTTTTTTTTTCAGTGATGAACATGGGGCACCTCTGAAATATAAAAAAGAATAACAAATTTTTCCTTTTGAAAACAAAACAAAATGAAGGCGGCTTCTTTCCATGAAAGCCCTGTCACCCGCATGGCTCTGAAAGGTTGGGGACTAACAGTTCCCAGGAGAGCAGGGCCTAGTTGGGTCACCAGGATGAGGGCCTGCCAAGTCAGGGCACAGGATCTGCGGACAAGTCATGAGTGGAGCTCAAGGGACTGTCCTAGACAGCGAAGGTCCGCAGAGGACACAGGGATGGGGGAGAGGAAGAGGAAGGGGAGACAGGAAGTGCACAGGTGAAGAGGAAATGATGCCACAGGAAACCCCTTTGCTGGAGTCACAGTTGTCACCTTGAGAGATGGAGCCAGTTCCCAAGGACTTTCAGTGGGGGAGAGGGGAGGAAATGGGCCTGGATGGAGTTGGAGCTGTGCAGGAGTCAGGTGACAGCGGGGGAGGCGGAGGCTGCCTGCTCCTCAGGGCGCTGCCTGCTTGCACCTCAGTCTTCTCGCCTGGAAAATGGACACAGTGCCTGCTGAGCAGGCTCGCCCTGAGGGCCTCCTGAATCTGCACACCTGAGAGAGCCCAGGCACTCAGCTCGTGCATGTTTCTTCCTTTCTTGTCCAAAAGCTGAGAGCCGAGCCAAGTGAACTGTTGAATGTTTGAAAGTTAGCGAATATTTACAGAGGAATGGCCGAACACAAAGGCACGTGTGGCTCTTGCCATCTTCAAGGAGCTCAGAAACTGGTGTGCATGCACCCCCATGGGACCTCGAGGCTCCAAGCCTGTCTGGCCTTGTGTCCCTCTGCCTGGAACCCACTTGTCTCTGCCTGGTGAAGCACTCATACCCTCCACGTTGGCTTATCATGTCAGCAGAGGTGTTAACCCTCTCACACTGTGGCAGCCCGTCTGGGCCTCCCTCTCAGACCCTGTCACCTGGTGTGGCCCAGATCAAGAGCTTTGCAGCCAGGTGGGCTTGTTTCCCTCCAGCAGCTCACCTCCCAGCTGCGTCTCAGTTTCCTCATCTGAGCAATGGGAACAAAATACCCTCCCCCACCCCCGGGCGTTGCCATAACAACTGGTTCTTTACATGCAGAGCACGTGGCCTGGAGCCTGGCACAGGGAAAGGCGCCTCAGGAAGCATTAGAACTAGCACAGTGCAGGAGCTCTGGGGATGCTGAGCAAAAGAATTAATGATGTGTATTCCTTACCAAAAGAGAGCAGGATAAAATAGGATTCCAAATGGCCTGGACACAAAGACACAGATAACCTCCTTGGTGCTGCTATGATAAGCAGAAGGAGGCAGTGGTGGGGCCATCCAGATTACCAGGACACTGAGGAGGAGCAGAAGATGGAGCTGTGGAGACCTACATCCAGCACCTCCTGTGTGACTCTGGACAAGCTCCTAACCTCTCTGGGCTTAGCTTCATATGTAAAGATGAGGAGGAAGAGCCCTCTTCTCACAAGGTAAAGGTAAGGTGAGGGATGCTTGGTGGCTGCCGTGATCTTGCAGCTCTCCTTGCTCCTCTAAGTAGCGCCATTTGGGGCGTCACCTGCAGCCCTACACTGGGTGGCTCTCTGCTTGGCAAGGTATCTTCAGCTTTATGGTCCAGGGTTTCCTGGTTCTGGGAGCCTGTGTCAGGCTTGAGAGCAGAAGGCTGGGGCAGTCTCCTGTGCCAGCAGAGCCCGGCCTGGCTGATTCCAGGTCCCTGCCAAGCGCCCATCTGCTGGGTCTGCCGAGGCCAGAGCAGCGAGGTGGAAGGAGTCTGAGGGCCTGTGCTGGACGCCAGGCTGGGCACTGACTTTTTGCTTCCCAAGTGTCCCCACAGGCACCACCAGCCGGCTGCCTCCCCCAGGCTTCCCCCAAGAGGAGCCACGGCCTCTGGCCTCCATTGTCATGGAGACAGTGTCCCTCAGAGACCTGGCTTTGTCTCCTGACTCCCCGTGTTTTCCATGGCGTCTTCCCCATTTCCCCAGCTGACTTCCTCCCCCCACCCCGAGGTCAGCTTCTCCTTGTGCCCACTCGTTGATTCAGGTAACAAACATGCAGACTGCCTCCTACAGGCCGGGCACCATTCAGGGGCTCAGACGCAGAAGTGAAGGAGACAACACAGTGTTAAATGAGAAAATCCCACACTGTACCCCATAAATATGTACAATGATTACATATTAATCCAAAATTAAAAAAAAAATGTTTAAGGAGCTGGGAATGCTAATTGACTACTCTGATTTGATCATGACGTATTGTGTACATGGGTTAAATGATCACAAGGTAAAAAACATGATTTGTACAATTAAAATAATAATTTTAAAAAAGAAATATTATATAAGAATATCCTAAAATGCTTCTCTTTTTAACCCAAGAATTCTTTTAGAACACTTAAAAGGTGATAAAATGCAAAATTTGAGCTGCCCCCTGGAGCTCAAGGTGTTTTGAACCTGGAATTCAGGGGACAGGTGAGGGAAGATGAGCAGCAGAGGACCCACAGGGGACAGCAGCCTGAAGGAGACTTTTTTTTTTTTGGTACTAGAGATTGAACTCAGGGGCACTTGACCACTGAGCCACATCCCCAGCCCTATTTTGTGTTTTATGTAGAGACAGGGTCTCACTGAGTTGCTTAGTGCCTCACCGTTGCTGAGGCTGGCTTTGAACTCGCGATTCTCCTGTCTCAGCCTCCCTAAGTGCTGGGATTACAGGCGTGCACCACCGCGCCCGGCTCTGAAGGAGACTCTTGATGGGCAGACTGAGGTCTGAGCAGTGAGCTCTCGGGTCCTCTGGCACCTACAACTTGAGAAGAGGAGAAAGGCAGTAAAGAAGCCAAGACCAGATCTGCAGGAGGAAGGGAATGAGGGTCGTGTTCTGGGAGCTGAGTGAAGAAAGTTTACTAAGTATCAGTGCAGTAGGTGGAATAATATCCCCCCAGTATGTCACATTTCAATTCCCCATCTCATGAAGATGCTATCTCACACGACAGAGAGACTGTGTACATGGGTTAAATGATCACAGTTGGGCACCTTGAGATGGGGAGATGGTCCTGGATTATCTGAGGGGGACTTGAGAACAGAGGACTTTTCCTGGATGAAGTCAGAGGGAGATGTAACTGGAAACATGGCCAGAGAAGGGCAGCATTGCTGGCTTTGAAGATGGAGGCAGGAGGCTATGAACTAAGGAATGTGGAAAGCTTCCAGAAGCCTCTAGAACTGGGAAAGGCAAGGAAATGGACTCTCCTCTAGAGCCCCGGAGAGACACAGAGCCCTGTGTATGTTTTGACTTAGTGAGGCCCCTCCCTGACTTCCAAACCATAGAACTGTACAAATGACAAATTGGTGCTGTTTGAAGCCACTACTAACCTCTTGGTGATGTGTTGCCGAGAGAGAAGAGCAGTACCAGAAAGAACCACCCAAAGCGGGTGAAAATCCCATGGTTTGGGCGAGGTAGAAATCATCAGGGTCCTTGACCTTATTCATTCAGTGAGGAGGAAAGCAGATGGAGGGGACAGGGGAGACTGTGGGAGGGAAGGAGGTAAAGTCTGGAACTGGGCCAGTCTGGAGGAGATTGGTTAGAAAAGAGAACTGAGGAGCAAGGCAGAAAATGGGTGAGGGCTGAAGTGAGTTTCAGTTCTTGTTTTTCATGGTGGAGATGTTACCGCACGCCTGTGTGCTAATGAGAACGAGCCAGGAGAGAGGCCAGAGGCCCTGAACTGGGAGTCTAGGTACTAGCTGGAGGTCCTGCATCCTGCCTGCCGCAGAGCTCTCTGCAGCCCGGAGCAGAGGCTAAGGGCCCTGGGAGATCGCCGCCCCAGCCCAACCCTTCCTGGAACGCGGGGCTGTCTCCCAAACTACATGGTCATGAGAGCCTCGCCTGGAGCCACTCCTTTCTGTGAGCTTGATCTGTAGCACCTTGACCTGTCCTTCCCATGCCCTGCATCCCAGGAGCTTCACTGACCATGGGTGTGATCCTACATCACCCTGACAGCACCCAGTCATTCCCATTCTTCAAGGCAAGCAAGTTGAGTCCCAGGGACATCAAACAACTTGCCCAAAGTCACATGGCTGGTGAATGGTAGGAGGTCTGGCTCAACAGGCCCTTCTCATAACCAGTACTCCATGTCTCCTACGGCATGTACCAACCCAAGGGACAGTCACCTGGTGCTGAGCCAGAGGAGGAAAACCGAGACCTTGGAAGCAAGAACTCAGACCATGTTTTGT
Organism: Xerus rutilus; assembly: GCA_028644305.1. Taxonomy (NCBI): domain Eukaryota; kingdom Metazoa; phylum Chordata; class Mammalia; order Rodentia; family Sciuridae; genus Xerus; species Xerus rutilus. Next base: position 168,117,650 of record CM053400.1, on the reverse strand, counting down.
AGGCAGTGGAAAGCCCTGGAAGATCCTGGAAAACACTGTGCAGGGTGCCAAGGTCCCCATCCACAGGGCCAGGGTCCAGATTTGGTCACAGGGCTAGAATAGGGAACCAGAGGTGGCAGCATCCCAAAGCCAAACCTGCTCTATCACCCGCACAGCTGACTCTGGTCTGTCCAAGTCCACCAGGATTCATGTTCACTTTAAAACAGCAGTGGCCAGGAACAAGGCCTGGAGGGGGCTGGGACAGTGTCAGAGGAGGGGCAGGGGCCAAGCTGTGTTCACTCAGACAAAGGGAGAAGGCAGGCTGAGAGATGGGGGCAGCATGTGACACCTGGGCCATGGGCCTGGGCAGCATTCCCTGCAGCCTGGGGACAATGGCTCCCTTTGTCCTGAGTGTAAGCTCTGAAAGAGAAAGGATTCCAGGGCCAGCTCTCCCTGTTGGCACAATGCTGACAGCCAGGCCTGCTGCAGGGCCACCATGGCACTTGGGGAACACCCAGGGCCCTTCACTGTCTCTTTCCTTCCAGGTGCACAGAAGCAGGAAGTTGGAATAGCATGCAGAACATTCTTCAGGGGCTGAGATACTGGATGGACATAGCCTGCACCTAGAACTTTGTTTCATAGCCTCGACAAAACCAAAGAATCCTGAAGCTCTGAACTTGAGTCTTAGGAGCATCTGCGATAGCTCCTCCGAATCCTCACACTCTCACTCCCCTGCCTGAAGAAGTCCAGATGGTTGCAAGCACATTCTTTGGAGTCAGAGAAGGCTGGCGCTGCCACTCACAATGACAGCTTCACAACCACGAGCCTCAGTTTCCCCATCTGCAAATATGATGTTATGGCAACTACTCTGTAAGACTGTCAACAGGAATAAATGAGAAAGTGTACATAACATGCTTAGCGTGGGACACAGCCTCCAGAAGGGCTCAGTGAGAGTAATCCGGCTTGTGCTTGAATTCCTCCAAGGAGATCACTTCCTGGGTTCCATTTCCAAACAGAGTATAGACATGCCTCTTATGCCTTCCTGGCTACTGAGGGTAAAGAAACAGGGAGACATGTTCATTAAACATTTCCTATGTTCTAGTTTTATCATAAATGACTCAGAGAAATTAAGAGCCTTATCCAGGCTGCATAGAGAAAGTGACCAGGATTTGAACCTGGGTCTGTGCAACCTCTTGTACCATATGTGAAAACAGCTCCCACAGCTTCAGGGGCTATGGTTTTGTGATCCCCCACCATCATGGTCCCTCTGTTCTCTATTCTGCTCCAAATTTTCACTGTCCCTCTTGAAAATATAACTTCCAGACATAAAAGTTCTGCTGTCTTCTGACCTGTGCCGAAGAAGCATGTGTACTTGCCTTCTTTATTCTAGGTGCTCCGGTTATGCTAATAAAACCTAGCACAAGTGCCCTTGAACTGTCCACAGGCTGCAGATGGCTCCCATGCGTACCGTACTCAGCCTGGAAGGGTAACATGCACCTTTGCACTCTGAGAAGTCTGGAACAGTCATTCAGCTCTTCATTGCAGACAACAGAACCCTTCCAACTTGTTTAGGCAAGTCAAGCTATTGCACATTGGGTGGCTCACTGAATCTCCTGCAGGGATGAAGGGTCAGGCCTGGAAGCAACATAGCCATGAACAGTTCCCAAACCACAATCAGTTCACAGGCTTCCCTTCTGGAGACATCTCTGCTGTTGGACAAGGAGATGTCACTAATCCCACTGCCATGCTGGTGTGGAGCACGTGTAGCCCACCTTCAGGATGCTCCCAGTGTCCCTCACCTCCCAGCATTCATGTCCTTTTGCAGTCCCCTCCCACACTGGACAAGGGACTATCCAGTAATCAATAGGATAGTGCAGAAATGATGTAGTGGGACGTCCAAGACTAGGTCATAAAAGACCTTGCAATTTCCCCCATGATCTCTTGGATCATCCACTTTAGGGGAAGCCGGCTGCCTTGTCTAAGGAGGTTTAAGCAGAGCTATGGGGAGGTCCACGTGTTGAATTACTGAGGCCGCCTGCCAACCACCAGCACAAATAAGCCAGGCATGTGAGGGAGCCATGGTGGATGGAGCTCCTGCTGCCCCTGTCGAGCCTTTGGATGATGCAGCTCCAGGCAGCATTTGGCTGCAACTTCTTGAGACCCTGGGACAGAACCACCCAGCTAATCTGCTCCCAGACCCCCAGTCCACAAAAGCCATGGGAGACAACAAAATAATATAAAATAATGTTTAATATTTGTTGTGTAAGTTTTAGAGGAATTCATCACACAGCAGTAGATAACTAAAACAAACATGAAGACAGAACGTGGCCAGCCAGAGGCCCGTGTTCCTTCAGGGCATCATTGCTTTTATCTCCACTCACTCTGTGCCAGATGTCAGCAGTCCTGCCTCAGCTCCCCAGGGAGTCTGGAAAATGAACAGTGACGACTTCGCTCAATCCCCCAGCAGCCCTATGACCATGCGGAGGAGAATCCTCACCTACAAATGATGAGGGCTTAAATCACTTGCCTTGGGTTCCAAAGAGAATGCTCCAGATTACGGCCCTGGCTGTCTCACTCCAAGCCTCCTCCCTCAGAGACTGGACTGATGTGGGAGGCTCCCAGCTTTGCCAACTGTCCCTCCAAGTCTCCTTGAGCCAGGCATGTAGAAGCAAAGCCAGGAATTGTACCCGATGCCGTGGTTTCCCTTTCCTCACCTGCACCAGCACCCGCCTTTGGGCAGAGATGTCACAAGAACCCAGGGTAACTGGATGGACAGGAAGAAATTTGGAGTTGACAATATCTTATCAAAGACTTTTCTGGATGGATTAAGGCACAGGCAGCCTGAGAACCAGTTCTCCCAAAAAGCCTCCAGGCCTCCCTCTGGGCCTGGTCTGTCTTCCAGCCAGGCCTTTCTTCACCACATTTAAGTGGCTACCACCACTCTAGTCTCAGGGACTTGCCCTGTCCCCTCCCAGTACTAGTCCTAGAATGGAATACAGGCTCCCCCCTACATCTTGACTATCTCCCAAGCAGGTCCCCAAGTCCCTTTAATTGTAGGACTTTTCTTGTTGGTTGCAATGGGGTGGGAAAGGAAATAAATAATAAACAGTGGAGTTTCAGGATCTTATAGCATCATGGAGAGAACAGAGGTTGAAGACGGACTCACCCAGGCCCACATTCTGATTAAAAATGTATCAGCAAAATGGCCAGGGAAAAGTGCCCCAACCTCCCTGAGCCTCAGGTTAGTCATCTGAATCATAAAGATGATCCTCTGGGAAGAGTCATTTGGCAAAAGAGATCAAAATCTAAAAGGAACACACCCTTCCACTACCAAGAAACTACTTTGCAGAAGAAGTCACGTATGCTCAAAATGCAATGCACCAAGATGTCCGTGCCAACATTGTTAATAGTGACAATTTGCAAATATTTGCCCATGAGGAAATAGGTAAATCCACTGTGGAGCACCCATGACTCCAAACTGCTTGGATGCTGTCAAAAAGAGCAGAGCTGGACAAAGCAAGCCTCCACACAGCTCTCCAGTGTCGGATGGCCTTTACCGGGTGGACCTCCTTGCTGCCCACACTCCTGTCTTCTCACTGTATCTGGTTCACACACAGCAGTGCATCTCGAATCCAGCAGGGAGCCTGAGAGGATCTAGTGAGTAGTGGATGATGGAGGCCTGGACTCCATTGCCACAGAAAAGACCATTTTCTAACCTTTCTGAAAGCATCTCCCTTTCCAGAAAAGTGGCAGTGGTGACAGTGGGACCCAGGCCTCCCACTTCTAGCCCAGGACCCTCCTCCCTGCCTCAGGCTCCTGCATCTTCCCCATGGGTGTCTTAACCCGGCTCTCCCCATCACTCTCCTTTGCTATAGCAACAGCCTCAACCAAGGTTTCTGCCTCCACTGTCTTCCTGCATCTGTGCCCCTGGCTGCTGCCAGGATGATCTCCTGAAGCCTGAAGCGCTGCTCTGCGTCCCCACAGGTCCAGGTGGTTCCATGAGATGGTCACGTGCGTTCATGCAGCTGTCCACAGCACTGTCCAACCCGTTATCTCCAGCTATTCCCTCTGAGAAGATCCTTTGCTCTGGCCTCCTCATGCCAGTAGAGCTCTGCCCTCCGCCTCTGTGCACACAGTTTCCTGTCCACCCGAGCAGCTCTCCCTTCCCTCACTCTGCCCCAGGCTGGGTCTCTTTCTCCATCTTTTCATGCCCAGATTCTGCCAAGTCTGCAGGAGACCTCTGGGAAGGCTTTCCTGGCCATGGCCTCCCCTACTGCTTTCCCAGTCCTCCCACTCTGCTGGCTCAGAATGCCACCAGTGACGGACGGACCTCAGCCATTAGGCAGGAAGAGAAGTCATCATAGCAGACTTCCCTCCTAGCCCCCTGGGGACCTGGCATTTTGTAGGCAGCAGATGTTCAATAATGATGTAAAAATGATTAATGAGTAAAGAAGAGTGGTGGGTTACTACAAGAACCATTTCCAAATGAATGAAAGAGTAAATGAATGAATTGCCCTGAATTCCTGAAGGAATGATTAAAACTTGACCCTAAAGCCTGTGGTCACTTGTTCCCTTGCTCTGGGGAGTTGAAAGCCAACAGTGCAAAATCCTTGTCCTGCTAAAGAAAGTCCAGGCACAAATTAAGGATATAATTTCCTCGGGATTCCATGAATTCATCCCAGGAGAGAAGGAACCACAGAAGAGAAAATACAAAGAGCCCCAACATAAGGAAAGCGAGTCAACCTCAGTCATAGTAAAAAACCATAATTTCAAACAAAACATACTTCTGTTCTTCTGCTAAATTTGTAATGCCTAGTTGGCAAAGGAGGGGAGACAGTCTAAGGACTTTTTTTTTCCTTTCTCCTTTCTTGGTGGAATTGTTGCTATAAGCTAACAATTGTTACTATAAGGAAGGTCAATCTGAAAATAAACATGAAAAATTTTAACTTCCAAATGTGTGTGTGCCCTTTGACCCAGCGATTCTACTTTAAGAATTAATCCTAAAGAAATAATTGGGCAAGATGACAAATCATGTACAAGAATTTTAATTTCATCATTGTAAGAAAGAAAAAGAGGAATCAATATGGAGGTCATTCTCTAGCAATTTTCGCCAAATAAATGATGCTTTGTCTACACGGAGACAACCAGACGCTATACAGCCATTAGAGAGGAGGAGGACTCGATGTGTGGACAGGACCCAGTGCCTCTGGTCATTAAGTAGCAAAAGCAGATGAAGAACACTATCCTTTTTATTTAACATGCAAGTAGTGCTTATTTGTGAATTATGGAAACCTACACACTAAAATGACTAGGGTAGTGAGAGGAACTGTTACTTTTAATTTTATACACTCATAGTTTTTTTAATACATATTTTTAGTTGTAGATGGACACAATACCTTTATTTTTATTTTTATGTGGTGCTGAGGATTGAACCCAGTGCCTCACACATGCTAGGCAAGCGCTCTGCCACTGAGCCACAACCTCAGCCCACACTCATAGTTTGTTTGTTTTTTAAAGGGACTATTTTTATAATCAGCAAAATATAGTACTTTAAGCAATGACCTTTGGGGAATGGCACAGCCTCCCGTGGGAGAGCCCAGTGGCAGCTGCCAGGTCCTGGCCTGGTCCCGCCTGCCCTGGCTCGGCTTCCACTGCCCCCAGGCCTCCACTCACTCCCTGCCCAAAGGACCCAGTCCCTGGGAAAGGCTGCCCAAGCCCACTTTTTGAAACAATGAGTTTGATTTTTTTTTTTTCTACAACAATGTCAAAAGCAATCTCCAGAATAAAGATTGGGGTCATTTCAGTCCCTGTAGCTCAGGGACAATTGCACAGAGGAGGTCCTGGGGATAGGTGTCCTCTCCCTCAGCCTTGCCCAGATTTGTTCCAAGGTTACAATGCCTGTGGTTACTGCCTCCACCACTCTTAGAACTCAGGGGGCTTTATCCACAGCCCCAGGGTATGAGCTAATAAGGCCCAGGGAGAGTCCAAAAGCAACCAGAGCAGGCAGAGGGGCAAGGAGCTCTGCGGGGCAGAGCGCAGGATGATAATATTTGCTAGTTTCTTAGGTGAACTGTGCCAAGCCTGGGAGTCAGTGGCTTTGGACAAGAACTTGATCTCTGTGAGCCTGTTTTTTCCATTTGTGAAATGAGATGGTAACACCGATCCCTTAGGGTTGCCGAGTGGAATACAAATACATAGATTTTGCCTGTCAGCGCCTGACAGACATGGAATTGCCAATAAGTAGCCATTGTTATGTTATTCTTGTTTAAGTTCCCCTCAGATTTGCGGGAGGCGACAGGCCTTTACCTGCCTTCACATTATGCCAGGAAGTCCATTCAGTGGGGACAGGGGCTGGCACTGCCTACAGGAAGGGACCCCTGACCAGTGGTTGGGCAATAGCTAGTTAGACTGTGAAGGAGATGAAGCCATAGGCTAAAAGGGACTGTCTCAGGGAGGACATAGAGGAACTGCAGTGCAGGATACCAAAGCCTCAGAGGAGGGCGACGTGGGTTTAACTGTGTCTCCCTGCTCCACCAATGTTGAAGGCCTAACCCCAGTACCTGTGAATGTGACCTTATTTGGAAATGGTATTTGCCACTGATCAAGTTAAGATGAGCTCATTAGACCAGCTGTGTCCTTATTAAAAGGGGACCGATGCACACAGAGAGAATGCCATGTGAGGGTGAAGGCCAGGGGACACCAGAGAATTCCTACAAGCCCAGGACCTCTGAAGACTGCGGGCAAACCTCCAGAAGCTAGAGAGAGGCTCACAGCCCTCAGGAGGAACCCACCCTCTGACACCTCATCTTGAGTTTCAAGCTTGCAGAACAGTGAGAGAATAAGCCGCTGTCTAAGTCGCTCCGTTTGCAGTGCTTAGTACGGCAGCCACACTGACTGACGTCATCAGGCACAGTGAAGAGAGGACAGACCTCTCCTGCTTGCCAGCTCTGTGACCCTTCACAGGCCCCTTAGCCTCTCTGAGACAAATTCCTTATTGTGCAGTGAGGTTAACAGTGGTGACTACCTCATGAGCTTAAGTGAGCTACTACTCTCAACACAAAAATGCTCAGCATATCACAAACATGCACATTATTCGGCACTGGAGATCACAGGAGCGGGCCCTGAAATTCACTTTAAGTTGCTTCCTGAGTCTGTTTTCTCTGTTTTGAAATTCTCAACTTTGCCTAAGAAATAAGTCATCATATTGAATCCCTCGGGATACCAGATCAGTTCTCTGAACTCCAAAAATGTTCAAAAACTGCTTCTTACTCACTAAAGTATGTTCCAACTTGTATTAGAGTAAATTCCATGGTGGGATCTTGAGGTCCTTGCATATTCTGTTCTGCAACAGTACTGGCCACACCTTGGGCATCCAGGAAACACTGACTGAGTAGTGTGGACTGAACTAACGGACATTGTGGATACACGATTTGATTTGTAGGATAACTCAATCTATGATATGGGGCAGGGTCTCATCAAGAAATGATTTTAGCCAGTGCTTACTCTGATCTTAGACTGGAGAGATACAAAATAATAGGCAAAGGATCATTGAATATTTAGTGTCAGGTTCCTGCAGATTCTCTCTCCACGCCATTCCTCTTAACATCTTAAACTTACAACTCCTACCTTAATTTTGCCAGTGTGGACACTGAGGCTCAGAGAGAGAGAAAACCTTGCAGGTAGCACAATGGCACACGCCTGTAATCCCAGAGGCTAGGGAGGCTGAGGCAGGAGGATCACAAATTCAAAGCCAGCCTCAGCAACTTAGTGGGGCTCTAAGCAACTCAGTGAGACCCTGTGTCAAAATAAAATATAAAAAAGGACTGGAGATATGGTTCAGTGGTTAAGTACCCCTGAATTTAATCCCTGGTACCCAAATAAATAAATAAGGTCCCTGCAGGTAAAGGAGAGTCACGATTTGAACTCAAGGAGTCTGATTCCTGTGTCAAACCACTCCACCATGATACCTCCACTCCTTCCTCTTGCTGAATAAGAGGGATCCATCCAGCTCCTACAAAGTAGTTGCTCCATAGTCACTGAGTGATAGGCCTGGCAGGGATCTGAGAACCAGGGAGGGCGTGTGAGCTGCCTCCCAAGGAGAAAGTGCCCTGACTGGACTTCAGCCAGGTCTCCCACCCTTGTGCCTCCGTGGGAGTGGGGACTTGGGCTACCAGCTCAGGAGCAGGAAAGGGTCAGTGATGTGCCTCCATTGTGTGTGTGATGCACAAGAAAAAAAAGTCTGCTTTCAAACTCTTACAACTTAGTACTGGAAATTCTAGCTAGTACAATCAGGTAAGAAAGAGAAATATTGTACATATATTTTGGAAGGAATAGAACAGCTCCTTGTTGCAGATGGCCTAATCATCTACACAGACAACCCCGAAAAATCCAGAAAACAAAAAATCTCCTACAACTAAGAAGTAAGTTAAGAAAGGTTGCAGAATTTGTAATTGACACAAAAAAATCAAAGGCATTTCTACATTCTAACAATGAACATGGGGAAAGTGAAATTAAAAACACCATACCAGCCAGGCGCAGTGGTGCACGCCTGTAATCCCAGCACTTAGGGAGGCTGAGACAGGAGGATCGCGAGTTCAAAGCCAGCCTCAGCAACGGCGAGATGCTAAGCAAATCAGTGAGACCCTGTCTCTACATAAAACACAAAATAGGGCTGGGGATGTGGCTCAGTGGTCAAGTACCCCTGAGTTCAATCCCTGGTACCAAATCAAACAAAACAAAAACCATACCATTCACAGTCATGCCAAAGAAAATGAAATACTAGAGCTGTAGGGGTGTGGGCACAGTAACCTAGGACTTGATTCCCCTGAAAACCACACATGGGTGGTTTTCCCAGAGATCCAGGGTCCTCACAGAACTCTCTAGAAACATCAGTGGTTTCCCTGAAGCCCAAATGGCCCCTTCGTGGCCTTGCTGTAGATCCTAGGGATCAATGCAGGGAAAGCATCGTTGTCCGTGGACGTGTGGATATAGATTATAGTATACATAGAACAGAACAGGAACAGTATCTTTATGCTGAAAATAATAAAACGGACAAAAATGTTTGTCATTAATGTGCCGTCCATCCCTGTGAGTACAAAGCAAGGCCTGATATGGTTACAAGTCTAAAATTTGTTTTGTTTTGGTTTTTTTTTTGGTACCAGGGATTGAACTCAGGAGCACTCGACCACTGAGCCACATCCCCAGCCCTATTTTGTGTTTTATGTAAAGACAGGGTCTCACTGAGTTGCTTAGCGCCTCGCCATTGCTGAGGCTGGCTTTGAACTCGCGATTCTCCTGTCTCAGCCTCCCTAAGTGCTAGGATTACAGGCGTGTGCCACCGCACCCGGCAAGTCTAAAATTTCATACAAAAAAATACACAGAACTTTTACACTGTTACACGAAGCGATTGAGATCATCTTTTAAGCCAGGAAATGTAGAGAGCTGCACCACCACCACCTCAGGTTCACGATCGTTGGGATATCCAGGCCTCAAGGTTGGGTGTCACAAAATCTTTTATTATTCTTGTCATATACGCCTTTGTTTTGTGACCAGATACACTTGTTCAAAGGGTGTGGGCCCAGCAAACAAAATAATGGCCAGAGGTGGTTAGCAATGTGAAGAGCAGATGCAAAGAGAGCTTCCATGTGGCCACCGCCAAGTTCAAAGCTTAACTATGAGAGAAGAGTGGACTGGCAGTGCTAAGCAACCCGCATCCCCCAGCCCACTTGTCTGCTTTCACACCCACTGCTCAGAGGCGGCTCTTGTCAAGGTCACAGTGACCGCCACATGCTATCTCTCATGGCAGCCGTAGCCCTCATGTGACAAGACCGGCCACAGTGTTTGGCACTATTGAGCACACTTCCTTCACATGGGGTGGAGCACTCTCTCTTTAGCTTTACCCGCTCTCAGCATCACAAATTGGCTCTTTCTTCAAAATGTATACAGAAGGCAACACTTCCAGCTCTGCTTCTGGATGACTGAAATAGCCTGCTGGCTGGCCTCATATCCCGCTTCTAGAATCATCTTCTAGATCCATTCTCAACACATCAGCAGCAGGATCCCTTTTAAGAGTGCCAGGGCATGTCACACCCTCGGGTGGTCCCCAGCTCTTACAGAGTGAAGGCCCGAGTCCACACCAGGCCTGAGCCTCCTAGGCACCTCCCACAGCTTTCTCGTGGCTCCCCTGCCCTGGGCACCAGCCCGGCTGGCCTGGGACACAGCAGGGGTCTTCTGCTCACTACCTGCCACACCCTTCACCCCACGTTACAGAGCCAACTCCTTCACCTTAAAATGTCCCTACAATGTCGCTTTTCAGTGAGGCCTACTCTAAGCACCTGATTTTATATTCCAACCCATCCCATCCCCAGCCATCCTTAACCCTGTTCAGGTTTATGATTTTGTTTTTCCCAAAGCCCTTACTTATCACAGCTGGCCTTCCATATCCACAGATTCCAAACCTCAGATTCAATCAATGCAGGTTGAAGACATATTTTTAAAAATTGCACCTGTACTAAACACGTAAAGATGTTTACCTAGTTATTATTCTCTAAAAAATACAGCATAGGGTTTGGGTGGAGCCCCGTAGTACAGCACATGCTTAGCATGCTCGAGGCCCCGGTTTCAATCCCAATACCAAAAATAAAAAATAGAAAATGCAGTGTAACTATTTCTATGGCATTTACATTGTTGTAGTTATTATCAGTAATGCAGAGGTGATTTAAATACATGGGAGGATGTGTGTAGGTTATATGCAAATACACCATTTTATATCAGGTGTTTGAGCATTTGTGGATTTTGGTACCTGTGAGGAGGTCATAGAACAAATGCCCCACAGACACTGAGGGGCAACTGTCTATCACAATAATATACTGGGGGATTTTTACCCACTTATTAGGCTCCTGTTTATTTCCATCCCCCACCACTCCCAGGTAGACTACAGCAAGGTGCTTGTTTCCTTAGGTTGCTAATAGATACCCAGCATCTAGAACAATACCCAGCACATAATAGGTGCTCAGTAACCATTGATTAAATTACCTACTGAATGAATTTCTGATGTAATTAACTACTACAAGGAGTTTATTCTCTTATTTGATATTCACAGGAAATTTTGTGAAGCTTGCCAAAAAACATTCTTTCATCCATCTTTCAGGTAAAGATACGGAATCTCAAGACTAAGGGTCTTCCTTCATTTGTTTAAAATGCTATCACTCATTTGCCTAGCAAAAACTTGCTGAGTGGAAACACGGTTAGAGCTATGCTTAGAGATTTGTGCCTGTCTGTTCCTGGATGTTTCTCCCTTTTGACAAATATCAAAATCTCACACACTCCTCCCCGCTCCCAGTTATAAAGCAGGGTCAGTACTGCTCTAGCTAAGAAAGAGGCTTTGGAGTCAGACTGTGTTCAACCTCACCTCCCCCGCTCCCTGGCTTTGTGACCCAGGGCGCATCCCTCAACAGTTGCCCTTCTGGGTTTTCAGACTTATACGATAAGAAAGGCAATAACAACTACTTCCTGGCATTGCCATAGGTCCCATGAAACAATGCGTGTAGGCGTGGTTATCAGTCCATGCGCTCTCTGCCTATCCCTGCCAGCCAAGGGGATTTTATCCAATTTGCTTCCCATAATTTGCATGACAAAACATAACAGGCTCATTCTTTTCATTTCCAAATATAAAAATATATTAGATCAGCTTTTTCAAACCCAAGAGTTTGATGGGCCCCTCCTGGTAGCCTGGGTGCCTCTCCGCGTGCAGATTGTCAAGGGTGACCTCAAGTGAGGAGAGGCTCTGCTCCAAGCCTTCCTCCTTTTGTATCTGCTCCCAGCTGAGGAAGAGCTACTGATTTCCAGCTGCAAGGCTGAAATGAAAACCGGCAAAAGTGCAAGCAAAGGGCTCGGTTTCCCAATAGCTACAGCTGTCCAGAGCCCTGAGCTATTTTTAAATCCCTTTTCAGAAACTCCAGTGCTTGCAATGGATCTATTTTCTTAACTGCCAAGAGATAATGCTTAAAAGGGATAGCTTGAAAATATTCCACAGCGCTCACAAAAATGACTGAAATAGATAGTGCATATAAGACGGCCTCTGTCTGAGAGAGCAGTCCCAGACCCCGGGGCCATGGTGCTGTTGGATCTGCCGCTGACAACCACAGCTTTGTGTCTTGAATGTACACTGTGACCAGAAAAGGCAAGAAAACCAAACAGTAACTGTAGAGAACATCAGAGACCTGGCATTTAAATTGGTCACAATCCCAGGAAATAGGAGACCCCAAAATAACTCCTAAAGAATGTCCCTTGACTTGAGCACAGGCTTGTCTGGTAAACCTGTCCAAACTGTCTCAACTGAATCTGACTTCTGCCCCTTCCCTGAACTCCCAAATTTGCTCTGCCTCACTTGGTTGAAGCACCAGTCATACCGGCATGCATTATGAATTTAAGAATCATCCTCAATGCCGCTTCTCTTCACCTCCCACATCCAATACAGACTTACTAATATTGGCTCCTAAATATTTCTCAGGTCGTATTCTCTTCATATGCCTACAACCACGGCCCTGATTCAATCTTCCATCACCTCTCACCTGGATTTTTGCAAGAGGATCTTATCTAGTCTCCCTGCAACTATTATTGACCCCTTTCACCCACTGACACAAGGATTAAAATGTATAAATATATTTAATCTTATTATTTAATCATATTTATGTATATATTTAATCTTATTATGTTACCGTCTGCGTAGAATCTTTTGGTGCTTCCTAACCACTTTCAGAAGACAGTTTAAATGTTTTAATGTGACACACAACACCCCCATCACCTGACCACTAACCCTCTTTAGCCTCAGTCCTGTTCCAGCAATACATTACTCACAGTTTTCCACACATGGACTTCTTTCCTCTTCCATGTCTTTTGCTTAGTGCCAGCTCCTCTGCTGGGAATGCCATTCACCTCTATTTTTAAAGGAAATATTTTAATGGTATTTGGAGTGAATATATCAAAGTACATAAATCCTAGGGTTGACAGACTCATAACCACCACGCCAGTCAAGGATTGGACCATCAGCAGGCTCCTGCAGGCTCCCTCCTGCCCTTCCCCACACATCACCCTAGAAGGTGGCCAATGTCATGATTTCACTACAAATCAGGTAGGTTAGTTTCAGTTTGCCCATTTTTAATCTTTAACTGTAAATTTAAGTGGAATTAATTGTACAGTGTGTGCTTTTCTTTCGTCAGATGTTATTTTGTGAGACTCATCCATGTCGTTGTGTATAGCAGCAATTTGCTCCGTATACCACGATTTATTTACCCAATCTAGTGTTAATGGAACCATGGGTTGAGGAGCCACAGCTGGTGAGGGTGCTCCTCCTGGCAGGACTGGCAGAATCCAAAGCTCACTTGCTCTGTTTTCCTGAAGCTACCAGGACTCATTCATGGGGGCTCCACCCTGACGCCCTTTTCCTATCCTTATCACTTGCCAAAGGCCCCACCTTTAAACACCACATTCAGATGAAGTTTCCACCCTCTTAATACCTCACAATAAGGGTCAAAGTTTAACACAGGAGCCTCTGGGGGACACACTCTCAAAACATATTCAAACCATAGCAGATGGTTTCCAGGCTTTAGCTATTCCAAAAGTGCTGCTGTGAACACATTCAGCCTTATTTTGGATAAATACATGTATGCATTTCTGCTGAGTAGAATTGCTGGATGTTATATTATGTTTATATATATATATATACACATATATATTATGTTTATATATATGTATATATATACACACACACACATATATATGCATATGTATATATATATATTTTTTTCTGTAATAGATGATGCCAAATAGTTTTCCAAAGTGATTGTACCACTTTACTGTCATTGTCTTAAAAAATTACTCAGAGTTGGGCTGGGGCTGTAGCTCAATGGCAGAGTGCCTGCCTAGGATGTATGAGGCACTGGGTTCGATCCTCAGCACCACATAAAAAATAAACAGATAAAATAAAGGCATACTGTGCATCTACAACAATACAAAATTTTTTTTCAATTACTCAGTTATTTGAAAGACCATGTTTGTTATCTCAAAGTCTGGATCACCTGTATTGATCCTTAGGTTCTCTTTTATTGGAATATCTATTATTATTTTTTTTTAATATTTTTTTAGTTGTGGATGGACACAATGTCTTTATTTTATTGCTTTGTATATGGTGCTGAGGATCGAACCCAGGGCCTCACGCATGCGAGGCAAGCCCTCTACCGCTGAGCCACAGCCCCAGCCCCGGAATATCTATTATTTTTTTAAATTAAAAGATAGGCATTTTCTTACAAAGTTGTAGAGAATCTCAGTGCTGTCACCGCTCCAGAGGGGATTTATTCTTTTCGTCTTCGGTGCCGTTAGTGTAGGACCAGTGCATCTTTGTCTGATCAGAGATTGAGACAATTTGAGGGTGAGCTTGTTTTTCTAAGGCCTGGCCTATTTCTGGTGTCCCTCACTCCTAGGACATGGATCTTCAGTGGTCCCATTGAAAGTCTGGTCTGGTGACCAGGGCCTTTCCTTCTGGTAGAACTTGAGTTCCCCTGGCACTTTGGAATTGTCAAAATTTTTGCTTAGTTTCTTAGAATTTCAGTTCTCACCTTCTGATGGGCTCATCAGCCTCTTTCCTGATAAACTGTGAATGCCTTAAGAAGAAAGAGTTGTAAAATAGGCTCGCTTCTCTATATTTCTATTCTGCCTACTGCGCTGACCTCTGAAGCCTGGTTACCTTGGTTACCCTCCAGCCCCCTGAAACAGCTGTTTCTGTCTTTTGTTGTTTGAACAGTTGTAATCTGTAATCCAGACTTCCTAGCTGCTCTTGCTAGGAGAATTGGTGGGCCAAGACAACTACCCAGGAAAAGGAAGCCTGTGGTCTTCCTAGGCCTTTCTGACTGCTTTTCACCTTTTCAGATGTAGATGCCTCTTCTCCAGAAAAATCTCCCTTTAGTGTTGTTCAATGCCACTCTCCTGTCTTGATTCCTCACACTCCTTCTCTACAAGCCCACAAAACCCTGTACAGTTTCCACTCAGCAAGGAAGCCGTTGTCCGTAACCACCTGACTCTGTCTCCCTCTCTTCTCCACTAAACCATGAGAATTGGAGCCATGGCTTATTCATGGGACTGTGGCTTCCTCATGCCACTATCTTCTGTGCCCAGCGCAAAGCTCTGGCTGATTAAACATACACATTAGCGTGAACCCAACTTGCTCTCAATAGATGCTCAGAAAAGTACAAAACATCAGCCCAATCAGCAAGAAATGGGTTTTCTCTGATGCTAGAAGTTTCCATCCAGATTTCCAGACCTGCTTTCATGACCCTCCTGAAACTCTTAGGTGTTCTCCCAGGGCCTTAAGAACACAGCCACTAAAACCCAGGTGCTGTGCTCTATTCATCCAGTCACCGCCTTAAAAAGGTGGCAGTGACTTACCCAGACAGGCCCCTTCCTCTTTCATCTTCAAATCTCTAGAATATAAAATGATGATATTAAAATCTGCCTTCCTGGGTCGATATGAGTCAGTTGTAACTTCGTGGTTTAACACACAGACTTTGAAGCTAGACTACACGGATTCAGATCCTGGCTAAGCTTCTCACAAGCTGTGTGACTTTGGGCAAGGTACTTAACTTTTCTGTGTTGGTAAGGAATGAGATTCATGAAAGTCTTAGAGGAGTGCAGAGTAACCTTGAACCATTAGTATTCTATGAGCATCAAATGAAACACAACATAACTAAACCTATAAAATCCCATGTTAGCACCACGAAGACTTAGTAGCATTGTGGTTTAATCATTTCCCCTGGAGAAGAGCCACTGTATCCCAAGCCTTCTTTGGGTGCTACCAAATGGACACTGAACACAACAAAATGAACATCCAACCTTTTTACTGTTGGCTTCTGTAACTTGCTTTTTTTTTTTTTTAATTTTTTTAGTTGTAGATGGTCAGATATCTTTATTTTATTCATTTGTACGTGGTGCTGAGGATTGAACCCAGTGCCTCACGCATGCGAGGCAGGCGCTCTACCACTGAGCCACAATCCCAGCCCCTATAACTTGCTTTTTTTAAAAGGCATTTTCAGCTGGAATTATACTCGGAATGACTCACATGTGAGAACTGAGATTTTGCCTATAGTTCCTAAACTCTGCAAACCAGAAGCCCAGTGCATTCCATGTTTCCCCAACCACAGTCTGCGGCCAGCCTGGGCCAGACTCAGCAGAGGAAGTACTCTGAGAAGCGGGTGGGGACGTCCAGGCGGTGTGGGCCCTTTCTGCCCTGGGCCTCTGAGCTCAGGACCAAGGTGGGCTCTGAGGATGTCACAGAGAGTTGCCATGAAACTGAGCACCTTTGTGGCCAGGACTGTGGCCAGGGTGAAGTGAAGTTCCAGAGGGATGGGCCGGATGTGCAAGGGTGCAGAGCAGTCCATGGAGCTCAAGGTACGTGGGCAAAGCTGCCTCCCTGAAATGAGGGGCCCTGGTGATGGGGCACAGAGCCCCAAAGGTGCCAGCCCCATGAATGGTCCAGGGCACCAGACACTGACGAGGCCCAGCACCCACTAAGAGTGTAGGAGTGAAGGGTAGGCGGAGGGACAGTCACAGAGCAAGAGGTGGCTGGCACTTGGGCTGTGGTAGGTTCAGAGCCAGGACAGAGTGGGCAGCAGGGAGGCTAGGAAGATTGTTAAGATGTTAGGGGTTAAGAATGCACAGGAGGGCCTGTTAAAGTTCCGGTTCCCAGGCACCACCCAGGGGGTCTGAGTACATAAACTGGACAGTCTAGAGTTCTACTCTGTTGACCATCACCCAGATTATCCTGACAGATGGTTCCCAGACCGCAGTTTAAGAAGCCCATGCTCTATTGGCTTAAGGGTCAAGAATGTAGCCTCTTTGTAGAAGTCACCTGTTGTTGGATATGGGTGGCCCTGGGTCCCCAGAGGTTGACGATAGCCAGCAGGAAGTCAAAAGGCAAAACAAACACATGATCCTTCTGTACCTGGACAGCTGCTTGTCTACTGGGTGCCTTTGCAAGAACTCAAAATTGTTGTCCCCAGTGGGCAGATGAATTTGATCAAATCCCATTACTCTGGCTAAAGTCTGACCATGTCTTGGAGACTAGAGTACAGGGTAGGTTTCCGTCCCCACTGTCCCCTTGACTGGGTGGCCCATGTAGCACCTGAGATACAAGGACTGACATTACCCTTTGGGATCTCCTTGGTCACTGACAGGTTGTACACACAGGGACACTGGAGGAGCCCGTGCTCTGGGCTAGTTAGGACTGGACTCAAGCTTTGTGCCTTTAATTCACTGGTCACATGCCCGAAATAAACTTCCTAACCTCTACCAAGGCACTTAATCTATGAAACGGAATAATACTGCTGCCTGCCAGTGAGCCATGATCAAAGCCGAGTTAGGCACTTGGCACTTGTCAGGGAAACATCAGCAACCTCAGCAACCACAGGAGAGTAGACAGTCTAGGTCTTTCCCCTTCACAACTTCACTACCAGGAAGAATGTTATAAGAAAGCAAATTTGAGATGACATTCTGCCATATGCAAACATAATTAGCAGATAGGCACAAACTACAGCTGTTCCTCCAGACTTGGTGACAACCCTGCTGTCTATCTTTAGGCATTCCACCAAGCTCTTGCCAGAGAGTCAGACAAGGCATGTAAGGCCTGGTGCAGATGTGCAAGAGCCAGTGAAGACAACCACGAGCCTGGTCCACTTAAACAAGTCGCCTGCTATGTACAACGATGTGAAAGAGAATCACAGCGACTGCTATCACTTTAACCTTTTCATTTTCCCTTAAGAATTTTGGCATTAAGTAGCTCAGTGATATGCACCTTAATCCATTGGGCCACTATCACAGAAGCACCATATGCTAGTCACCACAGTCTGGGTGCCTCATAAATAACAAAATTTATTGCTCCCATTTCTAGAGGCTGGGAAGTCTAAGATCAAGGTCCTGGTAGGTTGGGGTGTTTAGTGAAGGCCCTTCCTAGTTGACAGACATATGTCTTCCTGCTGTGTCCTCACATGGCAAAAGAAGCAAGAGAGCTCTCTGGAGTTTCTTCATAAGTCCTCCAGTTTTATTACACAAGGACCTTCCAGAGGTCCCATCTCCTAGCACCCTGGCACTGGTAGGGAGGATTTCAACATAAGTGTTGGGCTGGCATACAAACACAGAGTCTCTAGCCATTGTTGATGTATCTGGTCTGGTCTAAAGCCTCTTCCAAAAGAGGTTTGGTGGTACCCTCCTGTGAATGCCATTGTGGCCCCAGGATAAAAGGAACTGCAAAACTCAACCAAGAAGGTTTCTCTTAGAAAGAATGATGAAGGGCGTCTTTCTAGACCAACTGGCTGCAGAACTGTGGGGCCCAGTGCTAAGTGTAAATGTGAGGTCTCTTATTCAAGAAGCAGGGAAGGAAAGGTTTTCCCTTTCTTCAGCCAGCTTGCTCTTACTCTCTCTCTCTCTCTCTCTCTCTCTCTCTCCCTCAGCCCATCACTGTATTTTTATTTGCTCTAACATCTCACTCCAGGAGGTGTGGGGACACTTCTGGGTGAGCATAGCCCCTCCAGGGCCCTGAGGCCTCTCTCCTCTCCATCCACAGGTCGGGGCACACACCTCCCACTCACCCCGCCTCACACCAGCCCCAAGGTCCTGCAGTGGCAGTGAGTGGGTGAAGGTGAAAGAGTGAGCCAGATAGAGGGTGGCAGGAAACAGGACCACACCTGAGTCCACACTCCAAGCCCCTTGCTGCCTTTGTTATCCCCTTGAACTTCACATAAATTCAAAGACAAAATTACTAAGAATTTCAAGATGGTCATTACAGCACATTAAATCCCAAGCCGGGGACCTCCTTCTGGGTGTGGGCCCTCTGTGGCTGCACTGGTCCCCTGCCCTGATGCTAGCACCCTGAAAACTAGGAGGGTGGGGCTTTGGCATTGCCCAGGGAGCTGCTGTGTATAGAAGAGCACTCAGAGTCCACCCAGGAGCACCTCCAAGGGCGTCTTACTCAACAGTGCTCAAAACTATTTCAACATTGGGGTTTTGAAAGATCAAAACGATTGAAAATAGGTCTAGATACAGAGAACCAAAGCAAAATTCACACCAAAATAAAAGTCTAGATCCAAAGGTCTCAACCTCACCTCTGTTCACATTTGGGGCTGGGCTGCACGTTGTAGGATGCTGGGTGGCACTCGTGGCCTCTGCTGTTAGATGCCAGTCACACATTCCCTCCTTCCCCTCATTTATGACAATCGATGACGTCTGCAGATACTGCCAAAAGTCCCCTACAGGTAAGGGTTGGAGGCAAGATTGCCCCTAGTTGAGAACCAATGATATAAACATGTACCTCAAAGAATTGAGTTGTTTTGTTTGTTTGATGAGCAAAAAAATATAGATTGTCCTCCCACACTTAAGAGTCCAATTCCAGTGGGTTATGTATGTGGCTTTTTTTTTTTTTAACTTAAAAATTCTTCATGCCTGACTGTTGGGCTTTCTTTATAATCCAGACAGGCAGCAACTTAGGTCAGCCCTTGACAGCAAGTGGAGAGAAGCTCCCTTCCGGAGAAGGGAGGAAGGCGGGAGGAGAGAAGGGAGGAGGGAGGGAGTCCCTTTCAAGAGACCCCACAGACTCAGCAGAGGACTATCCTTTAACCATCACTTACAATGATCGCCAGTGGCAGGAGGGAAGCAAATGTGCCAAGATCCAGAAGGAGAAAAAAAGACTATGTAAAAATTGTTCCTACTTGGCTGTGTTTTCACTGAAGATCAATCTAAGTGGTCTTTTTTCGAGCTGATATTAAAGTGGAACCTGGAGCCACCCGAGCCTTTGGGATTCTGGAATTCAGAAGGAAGACGAGAGATCAACTATTGGAATTTGCTGAGTGCAATTCTCCACTCTCCTACTCTTTGCAGACTTCTCAGTGATCTCTTCCTGGACTAGAAGGTTAGAAGAGTCGGAATTGCAGCCGCCACTGCTGGGTCTTACCTGAACACTTTTAAACAGCTAGCTCCCTGGGCCTGTCCCTCACTTTTGTGGACATCGTGGCTAACTGATGGCATCTTTCCCTTGTTTGCAGCTTTTCCCTGCACCCAGAAACAGTCAGGTATGGGGGACAAAGGCCCTGCTCCTTTGATTCCAGCTGGGGCAACTTAGGTGTGATTTGGGCACATGCTCTTCAACTGAAAATGGAGTAATGTTTCTATAAACCCATCATAAGTTGAAAATATCCTAAATCCAAAATGCATTTAATACACCACATATCACTGAACACCATAGCTTAGCCTAGCTGACCTTAAATGCAAGCACATTTACATTCCCTACAGCTGGACACTGTCTTCTAACACAAAGCCTATTTCCTGTAAAGTTCTGAGTATCTCATGTAATTGATGGAATACTATACTCAAAGTGAAAAAACAGAATGATCATATAGGTATGCTTTCATGCCATCTTAAAGTTGAACAATCATTAAGTCAACATCGTAAGCTGGGGACCATCTGTGCTGAGTTCCCAGGGGAGCAAGGTAAGCTGGGCTTGGCTGGAATCCCAGAGGTGCCTACCATTCTCCTTCCCTATTTTGCTTCTTCCCCTTCCTTATTCATCTCTCCCGGGAGCACTTTCCTAATGAATCACTTGGGCTCAGGGTCAAATTCTGGAAAAAAAGAAATGATCCTAAGACATTTCTTTTTACCCACATGACCACAAGGGAAATGTGCTCACCAGGATGTGCTCACCCAGGTGGTCTGGACCACACAGCCAAACCAGGAAGACGAGGCATTTCAGGGGCATCAATAAGACCTCGCAGCTTTAAAACATCTCCCCATTTTTAAGCTGCTACTTTGGAGGGTCAGAGCCAGGGAAGGGACCTGCACCAGATCCAAAAGGGCCATCGGAGGATTCTGGAGTCAAACTGAAGAATCTAATTACTTGGAGTTCAGTCTGAAACTCATGTCAAGGGAAGAAAACCAGCTTTGGATCAGGGGCCTGAAGCACAAAGGGTAGGAGCCACGGACACCCTCAGACCTGATCCCACACTGAGAAGAACAGCTGGCGCAGAGCAGGCCCCAAGCCTCATGTGCTAAGTCCAAGGTCAGTGCTCCTTCTCGCAGGCCCATCCCCTGCTGTCCTGTGCAGCCTGGCTGTTGTGCTGATGCTCTTTTGCCTGAATTCTCCTAGTAAGTGAAATCCAAGACTCAAGATCAGAGACAAAGAGGTCCCTAGAGTGCCTGGCCCAGGCTCTCAAAACACAAGTTTTGGTGGCTAGATGATCGAGCAATGCTCTTCCTGCCTCCATGTTTCTATAGAGCGGATCACAGGGCTGCTGTTCACACATCCTGTCAAGCAGAAAGGCCATGCCAGAGGGGCACAGTGGACGGACATGCCCAATCCTGTGTGGAAGTCCTGGGCAGGGGTGATCTCTCTTGCAAAGAATCTGCAATTTCCTCTCCCTAAATGGATCCATTGGGTCCCCTCGGAGTCCTGGACATAAAATTGCAGCTCAGGATCTAAACTGCCTTGAGGAGCTGGACTTTTTCCCTCCCATACGACGTGATGCATGGTGTGTGGTGGTGTTTTTGTTTTTTTATTTTTTTTTTGGTACTGGAGATTGAACTCGGGGCACTTGACCACTGAGCCTCATCTCCAGCCCTATTTTGTGTTTTATGTAGAGACAGAGTCTCACTGAGTTGCTTAGCACCTCGCCGTTGCTGAGGCTGGCTTTGAACTCTGTCTCAGCCTCCCTAAGTGCTGGGATTACATGTGGTGGTGTTTTAAAGAGCTCAGTTGGTCAGATGAGCACTTCTGTAGACTGAATGATACCGCAAGGAAAAACTGAAGGCTTTGGGTTCTTTAAAAAACTGAAGGCTCTGGGTTCTTTACTGTGAGAGGCACCGGGGGCTGAGGCTAGGCTCCTTGTAGCTGCATGGCTGCAAGTTCCCAAGCACATACCTGTGTCCACCTCACCCTTAACCCCACCCAAACACATACAAGAATTACTGATGGGAAGGAAGAAACAAACAGATGAGGACTGCTGCCCAACCGGAGCAGTAAGGCTTTGTGGTTAAAACACTGGTTTGGGAGTCAGACACATGGATTTGAATCCAAACTCTGCTTGTGCAAGAACAGGCAACGCACCTAGGCAATCTACCCAGTCACTGATATGTGGCGACGGAGATGCGAGAGGAAGACATTATGTATGGGTGTGCTCAGCACAGGATCCACACCAGACAGGTAAGTGCTGGATGAATCAACGACTGAACAAACAGAAAGATGCTCATGCTCCTGGCCGCAGTGGTGCACTCCTGTAATCCCAGCAGCTTGGGAGGCTGAGGCAGGAGGATCACAAGTTCAAAGCCAGCCTCAGCAAAAGCGAGATGCTAAGCAACTCAGTGAGACCCTGTCTCTAAATAAAACACAAAATAGAGCTGGGATGTGGCTCAGTGGTCAAGTGCCCCTGAGTTCAATCCCCGGTACCAAAAAAGAGAGAAAAAAATTTTTTTGATCTTTTTTGAGGGCCTGCTGGGCACCAGGCACTGAGCTGGGTGCTGTGCAAACAGGACCTAATGTTACTCCCCCAAGAGTCCTTGGAGACACATGTTGTTATCCCCAGTTTTGGGATGAGGCAATGGGATCTCAGAGAAGGTAGGTCACGTGCTCATGATAGGAAGTAGAGGTGACACTGGAGCTCAGGTTTGACTCTGAAGGCTGGCTGGGGCTTTGCCAGAGGAAGCGGGATTTGTTTGACATATAAATATGTTTCCTTTCAACAAACCATGCAGTGGTTTGGGTAGGGAGTGTTCCTGAATGGGCACTTTGTTTTTCCTCTTTTTTAATTTATACCAAAGCTCAATATGCATTAACTAGAGCTTTGGCTGCACCATATCTGAGGGGAAGAATTCTAGCAATGGACTAGACTCCAGAAGATGGAGTAGAAATGGGAAGGTGACCACCCTTTATCCTTCTAGTAACAGTTACTCACATCATTCTCCAGCTTAAACGCTCTGCAGTGGCTCACTGTCTTCCCAAGGTTCTGCATGAGACGGGCGCGGTGGCGATTCCTGTAATCCCAGCACTTTGGGAGGCTCAGACAGGGGAATCATGAGTTCAAAGCCAGCCTCAGCAACAGTGAGGCGCTAAGCAACTCATTGAAACCCTGTCTCTACATAAAACACAAAATACGGCTGGGGATGTGGCTCAGTGGGTGAGTACCCCTGAGTTCAATCCCTAGTAGCAAAAAAAAAAAAAAAAAAGATTCTGCATGATGTGACCCTTACTTACCTCCCTATATTTTTCTAGAGCACTTTGACTACATGGGCCTTCTCCATCTGATTCTGCTTCAGAGACTTTGTATTTAGTTTCCTGTGTTTTCTTTCTTTCAAACAGCCTCCCAGACACACTCATTCTGATCCTCAGATCCGAGATCTCCATGCATTTATTCAGAGACGCCTTTGCTGACCCACTGGTCCAGGTTGGACCCTCCCTGTGTAGGTCAAGTCCAGGGGAGTGCTGTAAGAACACACTAGGCACTTCAATGGGAAGGAGTTTAATACAGGGGCTTGATTATACAGTTCTTGTCATATTGAACAAAAAGAGACAATGAGGTACCACAGGGACAATAGTAACCAGTTCATGAACAGAGTAACCAATCCTAGGATTAGGAAACGCAGGAAGGAAGTGAAGCTTCCAGAACCTAGAAGTTTGGGTTACTACTGGTTCATCTGAAGAGTGAGTGCAGGGCTAGTGCTGGGGACTGCAGCCATCTGCTGCTCCTGGGAACTGGTACTCAGTCATCTGACACTGGGGCACCACTCCGCTGTGTTGAAGTTGGCAAGAACAAGAGGAAAAAGGAAGTGAGCACCTTCTGCCCTCCCTCTGCCTGCCAGTCTCCTCCTAGTGCCTCCATGAGCAGAAATTAACAAAAAGACAGTTAGCAAAGGTACCTACATGGGGGAATTTGCAGAGTCCCAGCCCCAGCATCAGGAAGCAGAGTATAGAAGGACAGGGGTGGAGTTCAGAGACCTACTGGAAACTTCCAGTTACACTTACACTTTCATAATTTTGATATATAATATTAATCACAGTCATAATTGGATTTTTAAAAAATTTTTTGTTTTTAGTTGTAGATGGACACAATGTCTTTATTTTTACTGTTTTGTATGTGGTGCTGATGATCGAACCCAGGGCCCCACGCATGCGAGGCAAGCGCTGTACTGCTGAGCTACATTCCCAGCCCCCATAATTGGATTTTTATGATTGTTAAGTATTTGTTTCCTCTGACTAGACTCTAAGCTCACTGAGGAAAAATGATGCTGACCAGCTTCACTGCTATGCTCCCTGCACAGCAAACACATCTCAATATTGTTCACTGAAATGAAGGGCATCCAAGGTCAGACTTTCTAGAAGTAGAACCTAATAGGCTTCTTGTACAAGGGATTTACCGAGGAAGGACTTCTGGAAGAAAAGAAGAGAGAAAAACAGGATCAGCAAAGGAGGAGGTAAGGATAGAGGTGGTGTCAGTCAGAGACTGGCCTCTGCCTGGTGCCAGGGGTCCTAGAGTGTGGATGTTACCTAGGACACAGCTCCTTGGGGCTTCTCTGTCAATCATTGTCTGCAATGGAGGCCCTTCTAGGTTGCCGAGCTGAAGTCTGAGGGAAATTTGCCAGAGAAGGGGACAGCTGTGAGCTAAGCAGGTAGCTGCTACTCACAGCACAGGGCAGGGGTGTGCCTACCTGCCAAGGGGCCAGGGTGGGCACCGACAGTACCCAGCACAGGTGACGTGCACACCATGTGGGAGCTGCAGCAGAGACCTTCAAGGTCTCTTCACTCCGGAGAGGTCTGTGACCTGAGGATTCTAAGAGACCAGTCCAAGGAGTGGATTTCTTTCATCTTCTGGGGATTTTTATCAGATATGACAGAAGCTGAAAAGATAATCGTCCACAACTCTGGCAGTCTGGGCCTTGGTGTCGCTTCTCAAGCCAGCAGCGCCTGCCAGCATGGCCCCAATCCCAGGGGCCCCCAAACAGCAGATTCCACCCACCAGGCTCTCTCTTCTCTGGAAGAAAGACTGCCCCTTGCTCCTTCCCTCCCTGTCCTGCAGGTGCCCCGCTCAGTGGTGGCCTGGCAGCCTCCACCAAAGAATGTCACTCTGGCCTGAGGCCCGGCCTCAGACAAAAGCCCTTTTGGAGTTAAGCCTGCATCTCTGGCTGACAGGACCCTGCCACCTCCCCCGCGACCAACTAGGGAGGGCAGCTAAATCCATCCCCCAGCACTGAGGGCTTCCACAGAACACCCCCCACCCCAGGCAGCAAAACCACTCAGCCCTTGCCCGCTGTCTTTGGCTCCCAGAAAAATAGCTGACTGTTCTCACACTGTGGAGGGGAGAAAGATGAGACACCATTGCCCCAAGACCCAGGAAGGGAGGCCCGCAGATGCTCATGGGCACAGGGGGCTGGGAGGAGCCAGCCCAATGGCAAGAACAAAGGACAAAGCTCTGGCCCCCAAAGAATCTTCACACCCAACTGTGTCTCTGATCGGGGCCTGGAGTCAGACTGGCTTGAGTCTGAATTCCTGGCTCGGCTGTTGATAACAGCGCACACCTAAGCAGGCCATTCTCTGAATCTTGGTTTTCATCACCTTTAGCTGAGGAGAACTGTACCTTGTAATTGCCTGTTTTGATGATTAACCAGGATCATATGAAGTCTTACCACTTTCTCAGCAAACCAGCCCTCTAATGCCACCCATCATACACCTCAAGTTCATCGTGAGTTTCAGGTTCTAATGGACTTGGTAAACCCCTTCACTTTGTAGCCCCGGGAAATATTAATAAAATTCTTCCTGATAGAACTTCCCAGGTGGTGCATAAAGACCTCCTTCAAGAAGGTTGATCCCCAAACCCGCTTTTCTGGTGAATATGGCCTTGTTGTTTGAGATGCTAACAATGACTACAGCTCTTTGTTTGGCGTCTTTTGGCTGACTTTCAGTTCATGAGGAAGTGTCTGTATTGAAGCCAATTTGAATTGATTTTGCAAGTGAAATTTCAGAGGACAATGTGCCAGGTGTCTCAGAGAGCTGGAGTCTGGTGGCTTCTCTGTCATCTGTTCACAAGGGCTCTAACTCCTGTTTATATGGTGAGCCACTGATTCTCACATTTGGTATTTAATTTCCTCTTTACAATAACACTGTGAGGTTGAGATTGTTCTCTCCACTTTGCAATTTTCCTGATTAACAGATGAGAGACAATGAAAGCTTAAATGGTGTCTCCAAGGCTATGTATGTAGCACCTGCTGGTCTGTCAGAGGATTTCATTTAAGAAGCATTATTTTAACAATTTAGTGAGCATCTATTATGTAGCAGGCATGCTGTACCAAGCACTGAGGATTCAGATACGAATGAGGTGGAGCAGGCAGCCTGGTAGCTGGGGAGGCTGGTATGGACGCCTTGTGGTGTGATGTGCTGTGTGACATACCACCTCTCAGAGCTAACAGCTGCTTCCCTGCCCCAGGAAACACTCTCGAAGGCTTCCATTCCCCTAGGCATCCTTCCCATGCCTCCCCAACCACCCCCAAATGACGCTGAGAACAGTGTCATTCAATGTCATTCAATGTTCCATGAACCTCAGGTTGCCAAATATAAAAGTCAATTCTTCATCCTCATGAAACTCCCGTTCTCAAAAGCAATCAACAGGGTGGGTTATCCGCTTCCTCCACCGCCTTCTCGGGTTTTCATAACATCCGACACTCTGAGTTCTTCCTTCACAGAAGCCAGCTTCTTCCTCAGTCCACTTTGCTGGGACTTGGCTTTTGTTCGGATCAGTTTGTGAAGGCTGAGGAACCCTGGGTTCGGTCTGGGGCTCCTTCCCGTATGCCAGCACATACTCTTCCTCACTTCTCTTCAGTCCCTGGCTACAGATGTTCTCCATATGCTCAGATCTCACCCCACGGTTCTCATCTCGAACCAGTCCCTCCCCTGAGCACAGCCCTGCATCCGTGGAGCTTGCTGATGTCCCCACCAGGACATCCAATAGTCATCTTCAAGTTCATCAAAAGCCACTTTAAGCATACTTAAACTTCTCACTTTAGTGGCACCGTTATTCACCCAGTAACTGAATTCCTCATAAAGCGCATCCAACCCAGCAGCAAGCCCCGATGGCGCCACCTCCGAGCCACTTCTGGAATCCACTCAGCTGTGCTATCTCCACCACTCCCACCCAGGCTGTTCCCTCTCTGAGGCTCGTGAAAGGGCTCCCAGCTCAGGCCTCTATTCTTACCCCTCACGACTCCTGGAGCAGCCAGCTGGATATTTTAAAACATTAGATCATGTCATTCCTCTGTTTAAAACCCTCCACTGGCTTCCTGTTGCTTTCACAATGAAATCCAAACTCCTTAGCAGAGCCTACCGGGCCTTTCAGGGTCCCACTCACCTCTTCCTCTCTGACCTCGTATCTATAGTGCTCACTTGTCCTGGCTCCCTCACTGCCCTCCAGTCAAGCTGCCCCAGGCTCTTTGCACTTGCCCCTCTCTCGGCTTGACACAGACTACCCCATATCTTGGAAGGACTGGATTTTTATCATTCTTTCAAGTCTCAACTCAACTATCACCTCCTTAGTACTTCCCCTAGTAAATGTGTACTTCCTCTGAGGGATTTATTACCGCCTGTGATCACGTTAGGCGTTGCTATCATCCCTCGCTAGAACACAAGCCTAATGCATGTGCTTTCCGTACAGCCCCACACCCAGGACCTGGTGTCCAGAGTACCTGTATTTATGGAGAAGACTAACAAAACAATACTACATATATTTAGAAACTTGTTAATTGCATGAAGGAAAAATAACTGGGTTCTGGTTGAAAGAAGGTAAGGGGCACTTACTTCATATGGAGTGACCGGGGAGGACCTCTGACGAGGGGCAATGAAATGAGGCCTGAAGAGTGGGAATGTGCATCCGCCGAAAGAGCTGGAGGAGAAGCACTGCAGGCAGAGGAAACCCAACATGCCAAGGGAACATGCAGAAGGCGAGGAAGAGGGAGATGCCTAGATTTCTTTAACAAAGAAAAAATGGGTTCAGAGTTTTATTATTTCATTTTAACTTAATAAAAGTCTCTTCGCATCATTAAATCATTTCTAGTTCTTGATTTGTTTTGTTCACTCTTATGAATAGTGAAGTACTGGCACTGTAGTTGGTCAGTTTGTATTTTGCAGTACCAGGGATGGAGCCCAGGTACTGGAATGTGTGGATGGCACCCAGGTTCTTGCACCCAGGTACTGGAACCCAGGTACAGGCACCCAGGTACAGGCACCCAGGTACAGGAACCCAGGTACAGGCACCCAGGTACTGGAACCCAGGTACTGGAACCCAGGTACTGGCACCCAGGTACTGGAATCCAGGTACAGGCACCCAGGTACTGGAACCCAGGTACTGGAACCCAGGTACTGGAACCCAGGTACCGAATGTGTGGATGGAACCCACACATGTTTGGCAAGTGCTCTACCACTGAGGCCCACCCCCAGCCTTGAACACCTTATTTTAAAAGATAGCCATGTGCTCTAGACTGATTAAAAGAAGATGACACCAATCAGTACAGGTGATGATATAAAGCCCTCACGTACTGGTGGTGGGTGTGCAAATTGACAAACTACTCGGAAAAGCTCTTCAGCAAAATCTGCTTCAGCAGAGCCCACACATACCCTGTGACTACATAGTTCTATTTATTCCTACATAATACTCAACAGAGGTATGGACATATGTCCATCAAAAGACATGTACAAAATTATTAATAGCAACACTGTGTGCAGTAGCCAAAAAACAACACAGAAGCGTCACCCAAATCGTCATCAACAGTAAAGTTGTGAAATAGTCATGGATGGAATGTATACAGTACAGAATTAAACAAACTGTGGTTACATGGGACATGGATGAACCTCACATATATGATATTGAGTGAAAGAAATCAAACATGAAAATGCAGTCTTGATATTTTTCTTTTCTGTATGCTCAAAAGCAGGCACACCATGTCTGTGGTGTTAGGTCAGGATCAAGGAAGGGAAACAGGGGGACCTCTCCAGGGGAGGTCATGTTCTATGATTGGTTAGGTACTGATGGTGTGGCTGTGGATTCTGTGACAGTTCATGGAGCTAAACACTCGAGATTTTTGCATTTCCCCATATGCTGTTATACTTCAACAAGAAGTGTTCAATATTTATGATTATTGCATCAGGGAAATTCCCAAGTATGGATTTTCTCTATTTAAGAAAAGGGAAATATTACTATTGTGGGTTTAATTTAATACTCAAAACAGATGTTGAAGTCCTAACCCTCCATACCTGTAAATACATGACCGTATTTGGAAAAATGGTCTTTGAAGATATAAGCAAGTTAAATAAGCCCTACTGGATTACAGGAGGCCCTGAATCCAATGACTGGATTTGGATGAGAAAGAGAGGCTGGGAGACACAGGCGCACAAGGAGGAAGCCATGAGATGCAGAGCTGAGAGGGAGAATGTCGTGCCCGGGCCTAGGGTGCCAAGGAGGCCAGGCATTGCCCACGGCCACCAGCAGCTGGGAGAGAAGCACAGAGGGATTCTCCTTGGACCTCCTGTGGAACTAACCTGTGACTCCACGATATCCGACTTCTGGCCTCCTAAACTACAAGATAAGGCGTTTTTTGTCTTAAGCCACCCCATCTGTATTCGTCTGTTTTGGCAGCCCCAGGGAACTAGTGTAAGAATCAAATTCCAGGGCTGGGGATATAGCGCAGTTGGTAGAATGCTTGCCTTACATGATGCACATGGCCCTGGGTTCTAATCCCCGGCACCACAAAAAAAAAAAAAAAAAAAAAAAAAATTCCAAGAATGACTTTCCAGTTCCCACTCAGCCTCCTGGTGAAGTCAGAGAGCTTTCCCAAGGGCTGAGTCTAATTCAATGGTTTCCATGATGCTTTCAGCCTAACCTGGGTCGTCTCATCTCCCTGACTTTCCACTGCACATGACTCAATCTTTCAGGTCCCCCCAGTAGAGAAGTCATGAACAGGACCTGGAGGCAGAGGACAGAAGAGAAGATGGGAGAAAGAGGAGAAGGTGGACAGAGGGAAGAATGTAGCCCGATTTCAGGTGTCACCAGTTCCCATTCTTCTCCACTATTCATGTTTTGCAAGGATATTACTACCTATCTTGCTTAGATCCATTCTCATTACATAAATAACAGATTTACTTTATAAAAATTAGAAAACACAAAGAAAGCAAATAATTTTTAAAAAATACTCATTTCACACCAACACAACCACCATTTGCATTTGGTTGTATTTTCTGCCAGACCATTTTCTTTAAATGAATACGTGTTAGTCAGCTTTTTGTTGCTGTGACAACATAGAAACACAACTTAAAAGAGGAACAATTTATTTTGGCTCATGGTTTCAGAGGTTTCAGACCACGGTCATTGTTTCTGCCTCTTGGTGAGGCAGAAAAACATCATGGTGGAAGGGTGCGGTGGAAGGAAGTGCTCACCTCGGGGCAGCTGGGAAGCAGAGAGAGGCAGAGAGAGAGGGAGAGAATGTCTAGGGACAAGATGCAGCCTCCAAGGCCATGCCCCAAAAGACCTACTCCCTTCAACGAGGACCCACCTACTACAATTACCCATTGAGCCTGGAATTTATCAATGAATGACTCCATGGATAAGATCAGAGCCCTCACGATCCAGTCACTTCCCCAAACCCATCTCTGAGCACTGCTGTATTGGGGACCAAGCCTTCAACACCTGAGCCTCTGGAGGACATTCCAGATCTAAACTATAACAATATGCATATTTCTTTGTCACAAGAAAAATATCATCCCCTCATAATTGCCTATGTCTTCTCCTCTTACTTGATGAATGCAGGTTTTAAAAACACTCCTGAGCCAGGCACAGTGGTGCGTGCCTATAATCCCAGCACTTTGGGAGACTGAGACAGGAGAATCACAAGTTCACAGCCAGTTTCAGCAACGGCGGCGAGGTGCTAAGCAACTCAGTGAGACCCTGTCTCTACATAAAACACAAAATAGGGCTGGGGGTGTGGCTCAGTGGTCGAGTATACCTGAGTTCAATCCTCAGTAACCACCCCCCCCAAAATCCCACTCCTGAGACCCATTCCACAGCCCCCCCCCACATTTCTGCTTTGTTCTTCATGAAACAGTCCTCACCTGGCTCCTTCTTGTGCCCATCCTTTCACACAAGGAGTGAATTCTCTCCCCAGCTCCACATGCTGATGGGAAAACCAGGATCACAGCACAAACAGTACAGGGAAGGGTGCTTTCCTAAGACCTCTTTGGCGACGGCTTTGCCAGTAAATATCAGATTTGCTCTCACTTTCTGGCTTCAGGGGCTGAGAGTCGAGTTAATTACACCCTCCATCTGAGACATGAGCCTCCTTGCCATCAGTGCAAATACCTTATTTTAGGATGTTCCTTTAAACTCCCTGTCCCCACTCCCTTGTGCTCCCCCATTCACATCCGCCCTGACAGGTCTCATATATGTTCTGGAACCTTGTGCTGGATGGCTTCCCTCTGAACCTCTAGATCACTCTCCATTTCTCTCAGCCCAGTCCTGGGTCTCTGGGAGCTCATTTGTAGGGTGTATGTCAATGGGCTGGCTGACCCACTGCCTTCTGATAGGGTCCGGCCAATGTGGCACCCGCAGGAGATCCAGAGGTGGTGGGAGAGGGAAGCCAGGTGTTTATCCCCTTACTCCCTCACCACCAGGGAGTAAGTCCTCTGAAGGACAGGAGACAAGTACATCTCCACAGCCTTGCCAGGAGGTCCTATCCAGGTGGCTCTCTCAACCGGGTTGGCCCTTCCAGTGGAGGGCAGTTGGGTCACATGACTGTCCCTAGTCCTAGGGCACCTCACCATCCCTGGGTGCTTTTTCTAATGCTGCTCAACTTTTACAGTCTTCTTATTAAGATGCTCACTGTGCACTGTGTGTATGGTCACCTCTTCCTGCCTGGACCAGGACAGATACAGATAGGACATATATGTATCTTTGTAATATTCAGAATGTTCTTTTGTGCATGTGTATGATGCAGGTACTTAGAGAACAGAACCTTACTGTCCTCCAGACTTGACTCTATTTCTTAGTTACTTCCTGGAGAGAAGTATCTACAGACTGCACCTCTGTGTACCTCCAACCGCAGCCCACCACTCTCACCACCCATCCCCTCTCCCTTCCCCAGCCCTAGTGGGGAGCTGCCTCCAACTTTCTGCCATCACACATGATGTCGCAGTCAATCAGAATTTTTATGCACTTTCTAACCTAAAGTTTTTACATTCTTTTCTAGGTCTCAGTTCTGAGTTGATGTCGAGCACAGTAATTTCATGAACAAACTGTGTCACATACTCAGACCTCAAGTCTATGTCCCTCAACTAAACAAAGTGACCTTCAATTCATATGGTGCTTTTAAAATGTCTTCCCTGGCCTTCCTAAGACAACCACAGATTGGGTAATAAAACAAATGATAAGTGTCACATGACTACCATCTATCGAGCTCTGCATATGTGCTGATCTCTCTCTCTCAGGCCCCATATGAGCTTTAGCACATTCAATAGTACACGGAGCCAGCTTGGAACAGTTTGCAGGAGCTGATTATTAAATTTTCAGGAATTTTGCAAGCTAGTTAGTGCACACTGCAGTTGTTTAAAATTATATTAGGTAAAGTCAAAATTACACAAGTTACATAAAACACGAATATAATAAAAGCTCATCGGTTCCTTACTACCCTTAAACATTATCTAGGCTCAGGTAGTTTCTGCTATATCTGTGCAGTGGAATTACTAGATAATGCGGCACATCTCTCTCCAAGCCCATGTTCAATGACGTTTCATCGGTACTTTGAAATCAGCTGCAGTGGGAGTATTTGTACCATGAAACCAGCAAATAGCACAGATGAGAGTCCTCTGTCCCCAGAGCTGGTTGTTGAACACTGACCACCTAATCCTCACAACAGCCCTGTGAGACTGGTCCTCTTTGAGTTTACAGATGGAGAAGTGAGGTTCCGAGGAGATAATACTATCCAAATCTCAGAGCTAGTGAAGATAGCAGCGAGAATCCACCTAACTCCCCGGATGACACAGGCCTGCCACGGCTATGGTCTGAAACAAGGGTTGGTGGGGATTAAAGGCTTGGTCCCCAGAGCAGCACTGACAGGAGGTAGAGTCTTGTGGAAGGTCCTTAGGTCACTGGGGATATGAGGCTATTCTCATGAGACCCTTTTGGTAGCTGTCATGTCACCCTTTTCATAGATCTCAGGAGAGGGTTATAAAAGGAGGAAGCCAGGTCTGGTCCATGTTTCTTCTCTCTACTTCGGTTCAGGATATGCCCACTTGCTCTTTCACCAGTTCCCACCATGATACTCTGCCATTCAATATCCTCACCAGAGGCCAAACCAATGGGCTACCCAATCTTGGGCTTCAAACTTTTAAAATTGTAAGCTAAATAAATCATTTCTTTTTATAAAATTGGTTGCCTTGGGTATTTCATTCTCGTGATGAAAAGCTGACTAATACACTCACCTAAGGGGCATTACAGAACAATTGGGGCACATTGTAACCGAAAGATCAGGCTTTGTTTTTCAGCACCCTGTACAGACAAGGAAACTAGGCACACAGTGATTACAATTATTTGTCCAAGGGGCTGGGTTGTAGGTCAATGGTAGAGAGAGTGCTTGCCTAGCATGTGTGAGGCCCTGGGTTCAATCCTCAGCACCACATAAAAATAAATTTTAAAAATTATTTGCCAAGATGATATAGTTAATAAGGAGAAAAAGGTGGGTTCAAGCCAAGACTTCTGGCCCTAGAGCCCACCTACTAACCCACCACCTTCAGATCTTCTTATGAACCAGAAACGGGCAGGACCAAGGCAGCCATTGGCCCCGTCTGTCTCCCTCCCCACCTCTCCTCTCTCTTACTCCATGACGTCTTCGTTCTCTTCCACCTGTGCTGGCCCCCCCCCCCCGCCTCCGGCTTTAGTGTGTCCCTTTCCACCTTACAGTGCCCACGTTTACATGTCCTCATGTCCTCATGGTCCAGTGTACGAACCACCCAGGTTGTCTGGAATGACTATTCCAGAAAATCCCAGCTTCCCAGGAGGCAGGGTCTGACAGGAACAGCCTGGGTTACACAGCTGTCCTTGGTTCAGTCAACAAGTACAGAAGGGCTCCTGGGCCGGCACCCAGGCCCAGAAGAAGGGGGAAAAGCTGGGAGTCTGCAGTCTGTAGACTGCAGACCCCCTGAGTGTGCCCACAGCCTTCTCATCAGGCACCTGGGCAGCGGGACCCGGGATGCTCATCCAGGCAAGCAGAACAGTGAAAATGTTCATTTCTAGAATGTGCACCTACCCTGAGCCATGTGGCAGAATAACCCTGTAAAGCGCTTGCCGTCATCCTCGTCACCCTCCTGTTGCATATAACCATGCACATTCTCCTATGGGCTTTAAATTGTCTGTGGATCACTTACTCCTAATATGATATAAATGCTATGTGAAGAATCGTTATCTAGTTTTATTAGGGAAAAATGACAAGAAAAACCTCAAAACAGACCCCCTACTTTTTTTTGCACTTTGAATCCATAGTTAGTTGAATCTGAGAAGCCACAGGGGTAGAGGATCGGCTGCATTTGTTAAGGGGCATGGCCATGGCCAGGCGTCTGGCCCAGGTGGCCCATCTGCAGTGCAGGCTCTCTTGTCTACCCTGCACTCTGCATGAGCCTAACTGCTCAGATGGGCCAGGCCTGCTGCTGAGCTGTTGCAAGGACCAAATTAAATAATGCCTTGGAGAGCTTTATAAACTCCATTAAAAAATGAGCATTTCTCCTCTGTTCCTGTATCATTCTTTATGCTGCAATCAAGGCAATGGCTCAATACAAGAGCAAATGAGAGATGCCTTCCAGGTCAGGCTGCCCACCGCCAGCTCTTCTCCCACATTCCACCAGGGAGTCACCCGTGGCCTCAAGCTACGTCTCCAGGACTCCAGTAAACCCTAAACACGCAACTTGGAAGAGCAATAAGCTTTTATTAGACCGACAGTCACGGCTTGTTTTCTCCATGGAGGGCTTTGAGGGGGAGGGAGAGGGGGTGGGTAAATCTCACATCCTGGATTAAGAACAGGTGGGGAGGCAGGATTTCAAGGGAGAGGAAGCAGAACTCAGAACGGAGCCTGACTAGGAGGCGGTGAGGACTACAGAGAGAGCAGAAATGGCACCCGGTGCCAGCTGTGCCTCTTCAAAAACCTGAGCCACCAGAATCACAGTGTCCTGGAAGGAGCTCCCCATTGTACAGATGAGGAAACTGAGGCCCAGCCCTGCTCAGGGCCAGGCTTCTTCAGCCTCTTTTCTGGATCACAGTTTACCTCTGTGGAAAAACTTCAATAATCCTCGAGTGTTCTTCCAGGAAGATCCCCCCTGCCTGAGACAGGCACCAGAGAGTCACCACCAGAAACACAGAGATGTGACAAAGGTCCCAACAAAGAGAGGCACACAGCACCCTCAATCTGGGTGTCCCTGGGCAGCTTGGCTCCCATTGGCTTCCATTGCCTTTTTTCTTGGGTTGGAAGCTTTGACTGCAGTAAGAAGCTTTGTCCCCTGGTCAGTCGACTCCATGGAACCCATGCTGCCTTCACAAGTAGATGGTGAGCCTGCGCGGGCTCTCAGGTAAGTCTTTTCAGTACCACTGAGGAGGTTTTTCGTTTATCCACTGTCCAACTCTTCTACATTCCCCCTCCATCTCTCTTCTAAACCTTTGTCCTTCCTCTCACCCAAGGATAACTACAGTGAGAGCCACCATATACGGAGTCTCACCTTGTGTCAGGGACTGGACAGTTTCTTGTGACATCCCCAGCAGAGGGTGGTGTGATCTCTGTGTTGCAGGTGAAAAACTGGATGCTCTGGCCATCCAGCAGCATCATCACTTAGGAGACCCAAGGTCAAGTGCACGTCTATTTGCCTCCAATTTTCACACCATCTCAAACCTCCATCTCCTCATATCTGGTGGACTTCACCTCTTAGTTTCAAAAGTAAATTGAGGCCTCCAGGTTGAAATCATCTCCACTTCCTGCTGCCCACCTCTAAAAGCACCTATGTCCACATTCATTATCACTCCCTGCCTTCCTTTCCAGTTCCTCACCGAGCTCAACTTATCCACAACCACCTAGAGGGTAGGTGTCCAGATGATACCAATTTCCAGATGAGAAATGGACTCTGAGACATCACAAAATAAGTGGTAGAACTAGACTCAAATCCAGAACCCGGGGCCTTAACCACGGCCCTAGGCAGCTATGGCTAGGGCATGAGTTATCCTTGACTCCCAAGTCTTTTAGTCCAGAGATTTTCAACTTGCACTTTCCAGACCACTAGCAGCAGTGCCTGGGAACGTGTTAGAAACGTAAATTGGCAGCTCTGGGTGGGGCCCAGGCATCTGCTTTAACAAGCCCTGCAGATGATTCAGGTGCAGGCAAAAGTCTGAGAATCTCTGCTCTAGTCTAGGGGATAGTGTTATAAATAGAGCTTCCTGGGAACACAGCCACGCCTGTTTGTTTAGGTATTGTCTAAAGCTGTAACACCAGAGTTGAGTAGATGTGACAGAGACACTCGGGGACACAAAACCAAAATGCTTATTATTTGGCCATTTAAAGCAAAAGGTCCGAGACCCTGGCCCCAATCTCTCACCACATCCTTCAGATTTTGTCTTCTAAGTAACCTCCACTCTGAATCTCTCTCCATGTTTCTGTTGCACTTGTTCTGACCTTCACCATCATCTCTAGCTCAGACTAGTGAGAAAGACTTCTCCTAAATGGCTGCCCTGCCTCCAATCCTGCCCTCCTCAACCCATCCCCACACAGCAACAGGAATACACATGTGATGGTGTCTTCCTTGTCTTAAAATCCCCTTTGCCTTCAAAACCAAACCCAAGCATTTTTGTCAGTACATAGTATATTCTCCATGTCTTGGTGCTTGTCTCCCTGTTCAGACCCACACCTTTCTGTAGGCTTTGGGATACTAGATCGTTGTGAGCAGTTCTCTGCTCACCCCAGGGCCTTCTTGCCTCTAGGCTTTTACATGAAATGCTCCTCCATTTCACTCCAGTCAGAATGGCAATTAACAAGAATATAAGAAACAGTAAATGTTGGAGAGGATATGGGGGAAAAGGTTTACTCATACTTTGCTGGTGAGACTGCAAATTGGTGCATCCACTATGAAAAATAGTATGGAGATTCCTCAGAAAACTTAGAATGGATCCACCATTTGACCCGGTTATCCCACTCCTTGGCATATACCCCAAATCAGCATACTATAGTGACACAGCCACATCAATGTTTATAGCAGCTCCATTCACAACATCCAGGCTATGGGACCAACATAGGTGCCCTTCAGCAAGTGAATGGATAAAGAAAATATGGGATATATATAGAATGGAAATTACTCAGCCATAAAAAAGAATGAAATTATGGAATTTGCCAGTAAATTGATGGAACTGGAGACTATCATGCTAAGTGAAATAAGCCAATCCCAAAAAATCAAAGGCCATATGTTCTCTCTGGTATGTGGAGGCTAACCCATAACAAGGGAGGGTGGGAAGGGGAAGAATAGAAGTTCATCAGATTAGACAAAGGGGAATGAAGGGAAGTGAGTGGGAGCGGAATAGGAAAGACAGTAGAATGAATTCGTACATAACTTTCCTATGTTCATATCTGAATACACCACCAGTGTAAGTCCACATCATGTCCAACCACAAGAATGGGATCCTAAGTAGCATAAGTTATACTCTGTGTATGTATAATATATCAAAATACACTCTAGTGTCATGTGTATCTAAAAAGAACAAATAAAAATATGCCCTTCTGACTCTTCCCACCCTCTCATGTGGCAAACTGCTCATCCTGCAAGATTCCAACCAGCTGTCATCCAGGGAACCTTCTCAAAATTCCCCACCTTCCTCCTACCTGCCTTTTTATTTTGCTCTTGGTGCATTTGATGTCAATTACTGCCCCCACCCTATTTTGCTTGGCCTCTCTGGCATCCAGGACAGGCCCTGGCACATAGATCCTCAGTAAAAGTTCATTGAATTGATCAGAGACAATCTACTGGTCCCTCTGAAGACAGAATTAGACAGGCAGTGTAGGTAGGTAAATTGAGTCAGGTGGGATCAGGGAGGCCAACTTAGAGAATTATTGAAATGCTAATGCCTCCAGAGCCCCTCACCACTGCTCCAACTGGTTGCTAAGGTAACCTGTCCCAAGGAGTTGTTAATTACACTGGGCCCTCCCCCTATCAGTGTGCTTTTTCACCTTTTGGCCATCCCACCAAACATCCTGGGCCTAGTCACATACACAAGAAGGACAGAGATACGGGGAAGAGAGCAGGAGAACCAAAGAAGCCTAGGACATAAAAAGGCAAAACACCTGTACTTCTTGGGGTACCAGGATACCAGCTATGGCCCCCTTCTCCCTCCTGGGAGAAGTCTATGTTACCCCTTTTCAAATAAACCCAGCTTTATATGCTTGCCCCGGCATACTTCTCTAATGTTCACACTTCAACATGTGGAGGAGCAGAACTCACTACCTGTAACTGGAGTTATCACCTCTGTGTCCTTGCAATCACCTTATCTGCCAACCTGTTCAACTCACAAGTGCAACAGGTGATGTTCATGCTGCCACATCCTGTTTGGGACAGGGGACCTGTTTACATACATCGCTTCCTCCATGGCAAATGGCACAGTGCCTGGTACCTAGTCAGTACCCAACAAGTACCAAAGGATCGAGGAATAATTTTATCTCTCTCTCTCAAAATCATTTATATATATATAAATTTTTTTCTTTTCAGGTGACTTTTATTTTTAATCACTTTTTCTTTTGATTAAAATGAAAACACACACATAAACATTTTATTTTTAAAAATCACTGAAAAGTCTTAAAAAGAAGGAAAAATCACTTAGAATTCCTCGACCCATGCAAATGTTGCAAAGGATTTCCTCCCTGTTGTTTATTATGCACGAGATCTCAGGGGATGGAGAGAGGATGTGCAGGTGACTCTGTGTGTGTATGTGTGTGTGTGTGTGTGTGTGTGTGTGTGTGTGTGTTTAAATCCCACGGCTCCGTAGTTCTCCTTTTGGTCACTTGATCATAGGATGACTGCTTTGGGTGGATCTCACTTTTTAAAACCTTGATTTCTGAAAATTAACACTGCTATCACCTTCATTCACATTTTCACATTAATAGGAAAGCAAGCAAAGAGCCTCCTACCTGCATCAGAGATCTTGCATTTAAGAACAAAGAACTGAAAATTTATTGTAAGAAGCTTCCAGCGATGTGGGTGTGTGTCTTGCTTCTTGGCAGTTCACTTTTCTGAAGCGAGTTTAAGGAAGTGTCCCAGCAAGGCTGAGCTCAGGTCAGCTTTGCAGGGAAAAGCCCTGGCGGGGCTGTGGTACAGATTGTGGCAAGGGAGCCTCCCAAGAGAGGACAAAGGAGGAGCAGAATTGGCCCTGAAAGCACAAGAAGTTTGGCTTTGGTGCAAATTAATGGCTCCTTTGTCCATGTTGAACACGTTGAGGTGAACGCAGATTTCTAAATGATGCTATCCT
Organism: Xerus rutilus; assembly: GCA_028644305.1. Taxonomy (NCBI): domain Eukaryota; kingdom Metazoa; phylum Chordata; class Mammalia; order Rodentia; family Sciuridae; genus Xerus; species Xerus rutilus. The sequence continues at coordinate 168,078,078 of CM053400.1, read as the reverse complement.
CACGTATTCTCCACTCAGTTCTGAACCATTTAAAGTAAGAGAGGAATGTGGCCATGAAGATCAAAATGACAGAGCCATCTCAGAGAGCCCAGCGTAGGCTTATGGCAACATTGGACTTGCTTTTCCTGCTGACCTGAATCAGCTGGACTTAACACCCCTTCCTCTACAGTGGCGGCCTCCCCAGGAAGTGAGCCTTCCCAGAAAATTTAACGTATGGAGGAGCAGGGTGGAATGTGTGCTTGTGTCAGCAGCTGGGGCCCAAAGGAAAAGTAAGTCCTTTCAAATCTGCCAACCAGGTGATTCACTCCTCCTCCCCGGGAAAGCTCGAGCACAGGACCAAAATGAAGCCAGGAGTGTTACATGCACTGATGTCCCTTCGTGTGGAAACACAAAGCCATACTGTACGGAGGTTCCATATGAGAGGCATTAGGAGTTCCAAGTACTTCATCTCTAATTCTGAACAAACCTGCAAGAGGATATTAACATCTTCATTTTAAGATGAGGAAATTGAGAGAAGTACAGTAAGAGCACAATGGCATACCACTAGCACGCGATGGAACAAGGCCTGGAATGCAGATTTTGCTCCTTCTGTGGTCGCCTGCCCTCCTCCTTGCCTTTATGAGCCGTTCATTTCTGAGCACCGCTTCTCCTGGCTGAGAACCCCTGCTAGCAAAGCACACAGTTGGTAAGCATAAGCATAGTAAAAATAGCATTAAAAAAAAAAACTCAAAATAAAAGAGAGAAGTCGATTTTGTTTGTAATGATCACGCAGGTGGAAGATCTATATAAGTCAAGCTTTGAAGGAAAAAGAGGATTCCAGTGGACAGTTTGCTTTTTGTTTCTGATTATTTTTATGTTAGTCCATAAAAATCAGCCCAAACACCTGTTGCTCTTTTCTCATGAGTTAATTTCTAGGTAGTGGTTGTAAGTTAAGGTTCTACCATCAATGATCTGGGGCAGGTTTCTTGCCCTTCCAGAATTTCAAAGTCTTCCTTTGTGCAAAGTGATTGTGGCAAAAACTAAATTAGGTGAAAGTGCTGGGTCTTAGCCTGACTTGAATTTTTTCCCTCCATCCTCTCTTGCTTTTGAGTCATTTTTCATTGCTGTTTTCAGAAACTTTGCCACCCGTTCATTTCTGGAGGCTCCCTTGACTTTAATGCTGCCTGCCATTGACATTGGCAGCCACTGGACGTGCATTCCGGGCCTTTACTCAAAACTTTATCTCCATTCCTTGCACAAACATTATCTTGCTCCTTACAGGAGCAGAAACAAGATGTTCTGGTGCAACTTTTCCATGGATACCTGCTGTTCTGCCCAGTGAAGCACCTTTCTGTTTGGAAAATGAGAGCTGGTGACTGTGGATCCAGGTATCTGGAAGGGGAGAGTCCTCTAGACATTTGTTACCTTACTTAATCCTTACAAAAACCCTTAAAATGACTGTCTGATGCTTAGAGAAGTTGGTTCACTGGTCCAAGCTTTCCCCAGATGATAATTGGTGAAGCTGAGATTGGACCCTAGTGCCCAAGCTTTGGCTGGTATCCAAGACTCTTACCAAGGTGCTACCTCTCCTGTATCTCCTTCCTGTTGAGTGGGTTTGGCCACACTTCCCTTCTATGGACCTCACTTGCCATATCTGTGAAATGGAGGCAGAAGACAGATGACATGCTCACTAAGATCCATCCCTACTAGAACCCTTTCCACGAGATTAGGAGCAGCACCATGTGGCAATCCAACCCATTAGTGCAGCGTTTTACAGTTCATAGAGCCAGTGCTCATCCTTCCCATTGAGCAGGTTATCTTGGAAACAAGATTTGCCCAAATGGCCGGACCAGCCCCCTGAGTCACCATACTAGGAAAATCTGTGCGGGAAGGGGCGGTTCCAGGAATGGGCCTGGCTGCCTCACCCTGAGCTCCCAGGAGGCACTATCTGTCCTTCCAATGCAGGCTTCCTTCTCAGAGGCCTGGCAGGGGTCCCACGTAGGATTATCAGAACAAGAAGCTGGGGACTGGACAGTATAGGCCTCAAAGAAACACCTGGGCAGAGTCACTGTGAACAGTTCCAGAGCCCAGACTTGCCCAGCCTGTGGGCTGCAGGAAGAGACCTGTCATCCATTGCCTCTTGTAGTCCACTCACTCAGAAACTCACTCATTCATTCATTCAACAACAATATAAAAGACAACATCCTTGACAGGACCTCATTGTGCTAGGCACTTAGGATAAAAGATAGTGCCTTCTTCGCCTAAGGGAGGGAGTGGAGAACCTAGTACACAAGCAGATTAACCCAACCAGAGCAACACTCATTAGCTGAGGGACCCCGGACACTGCACACCCTCTCTCAGCTTCAGTTTTCTCATCAGCCAAATATAGTTAGTAATACTGCCTCCTGCGCTTCACCCTCTGCAGCTTCCCACATCCTGTGGGTCACACCAGACACACCACTTAAGATCCCATTCCTTTGCCTTACTGTTCTCTTTTCCTTTCCTGAGAGCATCTATTTTCTTTCCTTTTGTCTCCAATTGCATCAATTTTTCATCTTCTGATCTTCGCCAAATGCCATGGGGCAATGGTCCCTTCTTGATGGTTCTAACTTGTAGTTCTGATGCTTAGAGAAGGGCTGTCCCTTCCCCATGTATGTCCCCCAAATACCCCACAACCCAGCACCTAGCATAGTCTCTGCACATGTGGAGGAGGAATAACTATTTGTTGAATGAATAAATCCTACAAGATGAAGTTAGCACTACCTGACTTCCCAGGCAGAGCAATTATTTGTCTCCTCCATTAAATTGCAAACTCCTCCTGTGCAGACCCTGGATGAGAGAGAACATTAGTGTTTAGTAAACATTAGTAAAAGTGAAAAACAAGTTGGTCAAGGAAGGGATTACTATCTTTGTTTTCGGAATGACTCAGGTTCTGAGAACTCCTAAAGGACTTGGTGAATCATTCTGGAAAGTGAGCAACAGGCCCAGTTACAGGGTCCCAAAGCAGCCTCACTTCCTGCTTTGATTCTGAGCTTTCAGACCAGTGCTCTCCTAGGTAGTTTTAAAAAGTACTTATTTCACAAATTCTAAATGCACATTTTCAACGTCTCAGAACTTGGGATGCATTTTTCTTTGTTTAATGGTACATAAAACAGGGATAATGTGTCTAACAACCAATGTGTCATAAGAGTTGATGAAATACATTATTAGTCATAATTAGAAAAAGAAGAAGCACAAGTAATCAAGTTCACCCTCGCGGGTTATCAAAGTATTGAAAATCAGAGCCATAAAGGAGAGACCTTGCCCCCCTATTGCATTTAGCAAAGATCAGAAGATGAAAAATTGATGTGATTGTAGGGAAAGGGAAGGAAAATAGATTCTCTCCTATAAAATTAGTGAAACGATGAATTGGTATAAACTTTTGGCCAGGCATGGTGGCATACACTTATAATCCCAGCACCCTGGGAGGCTGAGGCAGGAGGATCTCAAATTCAAAGCCAGCCTCAGCCTCAGTAACTTAGCAAGGCCCTAAGCAACTCAGGGAGACCCTGTCTTTAAAAATAAAAATTTTTTTAAAAAGTGCTGGGATGTATCTCAGTGATTAAGGTCCCTGGGTTCAATCCTTGGTACTAAAAAAAAAAAAAAGGAAGTTACACTCCATGTAAGTATGATATGTCAAAATACATTCTATTGTAATGTGTAACTAAAAAGAACAAGTAAAAAATTTTAAAAAATAAACTTTTGGGGGAAGGAATTTGACATTTTTTTACACATGGGCATTCTATTTCTAAGAATTTATCCTAGGATGAATTCGTATTTGCAGGTGATTTTTCTACAAGCATAATCTAAGAAGCCTTGTTAATTGTAAAAAAAACTGGAAACAATGTACATTTGGCAGCTAAGATTGAATAAAGGTAATTGTATGCAGTTGAATAATACAAAATAATGAAAACTACTGTTAATAATTACAATCAGTTCTAAATCATATGTACTTATGTGTGTGTACAGAGAAAAACTATTTGTGTACTCAGCTTTACTAACAAAGCTTAGTTTTATTCTGATTCCATTTTTGTTTGAAAAATTCCAGATTGATAACCACCCTGGTATAAGGAAGGATGACCTGGGTTTAATAAAATTGGAAGTGTTGTGTTTTTACAGCTAAGTCTTAATAATTTCTAAAAATTGTAATTCCATTGCTTTTTGTTTGTTTGTTTGTTTTTGTTTTTTTGGAACCGGCGACTGAACTCAGGGGTACTCGACCACTGAGCCACATCCCCAGCCCTATTTTGTGTTTTATGTAGAGACAGGGTCTCCCTGAGTTGCTTAATGCCTTGCCGTTGCTGAGGCTGGCTTTGAACTCATGATTCTCCTGTCTCAGCCTCCCAAAGTGCTGGGATTATAGGCATTTACCACCGCACCCACCCATTATGATTTTTTATTTATCTTTGGGGAGTACTGGGGATTGAACCCAGAGGCACTCTACCACTGAGTGGTTGGTATTTTGAGACAGTCTCACCAAGGTTGGCCTTCAACTTGTAATCCTCCTGCACCACCACACCCAGCTTGTTCTTCTTTAAATGTATTATTTTAAAAACAATTTCCCACTTACAGAAACGTTTTAAGAATGGTAAAGACAACTCTGTACACCCATCACCCAGAGTTGCCAATTTTCCACATATTGCTTCATCTGTATGATTTCTGTCATGCACACACATTCTGGCTTCTCTACCTATATTTATGCTTGCAGAATTATTTTTTATGAAATATTTGAGAGTAAGCTGCATATATCATAGCCTTTTGCCCTTTAATATTTTAGTATGTATTTCTTAGGAAAGAAGATATTCTCTTACTTAGAAGATATTCTCTTACCTAGCAATAGAACCATCAGCAAATTCCAGAAATACAGTATTGATAGAATATTTTGATCTGAGCTACAGTCCATATGCCAACTGAATCGATTGCCCCCAAAGTGCATAGCATAGCAAGTGATTTTTTTGGTTTTATTTGCAATACTGGGGATGGAACCAAGGGCCTTGCCCATGCCAAGCAAGAGCTTTTACATTGAACTACATCCCCTAACTCATTTTTTCTTCTTAACCTGAAACAGTGCACCAGCCTTTCTTTGACTCTCATGACATCAAAGAGTTTTAGGAACACATGTTTCTACTCCACATAACTCAGGTGATCTGATGCTTTCTCATAATTTGGCTCCATTTATGCATTTCTGGCTGGAGCATCCTACATAATGCTGTGTCTTTCTCAAGGTATCATGTCTAGGGACACATGATGTCTGTCCCTCAGTGGTGTTAACAGTGGCACTCAACTTGTATCATTTGCTCATCATTTGTGCCTTCTGCACAGTGTAGTTTCTATCTCTCCTTCTCAGATCATTCATAGGAAGACACTTGAAGACTGTAAATTTCCTATTTCTTATCAGACTTCTTCCCTGCCTATTGAGAATTCAATGCTAAATCTTGCTTGAGTCAATTTTTACTATATAGTTTCAGAATGATGATTGTTCTAATGTAATCCTTCCTTCTATGCTTCTTAATCCTAAGGAAGAGCTTCACATTTATTTATTATCAAAATAGACTTGTAGTCTTATCTTATGCAAGGGGTTAAGATTCATTACTGTCCATATTTATCTTGATGCTCAGAATTTGTCCTAAGTTGGGCCAGTTTGCCTGGTAGGGGCCCTTCAGCATGCTTCTGTGCCTTTTTGACATGCTCCATAATCTTTGTTTGTTTGCCTACTTAGCCCTTCTTCTCTTTATTTTGGCATAGCCCTACGTTCCAGACTTCTCTCAGTCTCTCTATGCTCTAACCTTGGAATCAGCTACTTCTCCACGGGGACTGGTTGCTTGTAGCAGATAATGGCATTTAGAAACTAAGATCTGGCTGCATATAGATGTTTCATTTTTCTTCTTTTCTGTTATTTGTATCTTCTACTTTTTAAAACGAATGAAGCACATATGCCTGTATAAGAAGGAAATGTTGAAGTCATTTTTCACATTGTTCTTAAAGGGAACAAAAGCAAGCAAAATGGAGTGGGCCCTGGGAGCCAGAGTTCCTGAGGCCCCTGAGAACCATTCGCATCTGCGGACTTTTCAAATGCCAGAGGAAATCGTTCCAAAACAGAGGTCAGCCCCAGGAAGTCCCGGCGGGAAGCTGTCCTTCATCCTTAGAGGGCAGGAAGGTGCACCCTGAGTCCTCTTGCAGAGTAGAGCTGCAGAACCAGCCTGGAGACCCAGTGAGGCATGGAAGAAGACCCTCAAGAGAGACTGCTCACCAAACCCACTGCCCACACAAGATGGCGCCATGCACCCCAACCCCCATTCTCTACTGACACTAGGGGGGCAGGCGGGCACATCTACCCCGAGCCCCAGGCACATCCATTGGTCCCTGCCCTGGGAACCAAAGTGGGCCGGAAGAAGGCAGGATGTGTGGCTGGAGGCTGTGGATGCTCATGCCTGTTTAACTATTCTAATAATTTTTTGTTGTTGTTGTTGTTTAAGTTTTTCCAATAATTTTTGATTTGCTGCCCACATAGCCAACCCCTGCCTTTTCCCAAGAGCAACTGGCTGGTACTGTCCCCAAGGGTCCTGTTTGACTTGTAGCTACCCCTTGGCCTGAGGCCTTTCTGTGGCCCCGAGTGACCACCATGGACTGGTCCATAGCTGGGATCCTAGAAGAATGTAGGGCTGGGGCACAGTATGGCAGCTCCTAGGGACAGCCATCCCTAGGAAGGGTGGGAGGAGGAGTGCTGGGGCAAAGGGTAGCCAAGTCCCCTGCATCCCTTTCTTGTTCCCTTAAGAAGTGGCATGAATATTGCCACCTCGTTTTTTTCTTGTATAAAACTGCACACTCTTTCATGCCAAGACCCACATCTCCTCCCATGAGAACCTTCCCTGTGGGCAGGCTCCCTGACCTCCACCCCCGGAGGACTCCTGGCTGGGTTCTTTACAGGGCTGATCTCATCGCTGGGTCACCCTGTGTCACTGTGCCTCTCTGTGAGCTCAGGAGGTCAAAGGCTGTGGTGGTTCATTCTTGCCGTGTTGGTGCCAAGCACAGCGTCTTCCAGAGGAATTCAGCATGAACTGGAAGGAAAGAAGGAAACAGGGAGGGAGGGAAGGAGGTGAGCTGTGACGGGGATGGCCAAGCAGAAGGGATGTGGGGCACAGTGGTGTTCCCGAAACTGAGCTTCATGGCTGGCCACCCCATCCAAACCACCCCTGCAGCCAGCTCCCTGCCCTGGGCACTCACACCGCCCTGCTGTATGTGCCGTGCAGGACTCTCACCATCTGCGGTGTCCTTTATCCGTGCCCTTGCTTCCTTCTGCCTCCCAACCTTGCCCTGCCTTTTCCTGCTCCCTGTAGCACAGCTGTGCCCAGGCCTAGCCCAGCCCTGGTGCAGCAGGGGACACCACAGCCAGCTGCCCGGGGCAGCTACCTGCTGAGTGATGAGGAGTGGGTATGTGGAAGGACTCTGGCTCCTTTTTTTAAAAAATATTTATTTATTTTTTAGTTGTGGGTGGACAGAATATCTTTATTTTATTTTTATGTGGTGCTGAGGATCGAACCCAGTGCCTCACGCGTGCTAGGCGAGCACTCTACCACTGCGCCATAACCCCAGCCCAACTCTGGCTCCTTTTGAAGACATACATTGTGCCCCCAGTGCCTTGTTTTTGTACTTTTTACAATTGGCATGTTAAATTTAAGATGCACGCCGCCCCTCAGAAACCTCTTGAGGAAGGTAGCAACTTCCAGAATATTCTCTCTTTTCTCCCAGCTTCTTTGTTACCTTCTGTTTTTCATCTCATGTGCATTCATGGGGTACCTACTAGGAGCTGCATACTGTACTGGGCAGTAGAAAGCACCGCTCAGGCACAGGGCCCCAAGGGATTCCCAGGGATGAATGTCAGTAAGAAGGTGAGGGATGGGTGGGTATGGGCGCGTGTGGATCCTCCTAGCACATCCTGTCCACCTCGAACTGGCACCAGGCAACTATGCTTATGAAATGACTTAGGAGGCTGGTTAAATATCAAGCACCATTTATACAGTAGCATTAAGTGTGATGACTGTATCTCAGAATGTTCTATTTGGTATGGAAGAACATGGTTATTTGAAATCACTGTGACAAAGATGCTAAAGCTATTCTGGCTAAAAGGTGACAATTTTCTGTCACTGCATATAACATACATAAAGGGAGGTTGGGGGAGGGCCCTTCCTCTTCTTGAGAATGAAGTAGAATGTACTTCTCTGGAAATGGAGGAGAGAGGAAGACTGGTATTCCCCAGGTAAAGGACATCTTGATCCATTGTACATATTTTAATAACTTTATTCTGATTGTAACATTAATATGTACTCAATCTGGAGATAAAAACAGAAAAAATATAAACAGGAAAGGGACAGTCTTCTTATTTTTTTTCTTTCCACATTTTTTATTGGTGTATTGGAGTTGTATGTAATGATGGGATTTATTCATACCTGCACACAACATAGCAATATAATTTGGCCAATGTTACTCCCAGGACTTCCCCCTTCCTCCTCACCTCTCATCCCCTGGTCCCTTTCCTTTACTGAGCTCCTTTTGATTTTCATGAGGAGCCCTCCCCGCCAACTTTCTTTTCCTTTTTCCTCTCTAGCTTCCATATATGAGATAAAACATACAACCCTTGACCTTCTGAATCTGGCTTATTGTGCTTAACATAATTGTGTCTAATTCTATCCATTTTCTTCATGGCTGAATAAAACTCTCTTGTGTTTTATGCCACAATTTCTTTATCCATTCATCTGTTGATGGACACTTAGGCTGGTTCCCTAGTTTGTTAATTGTGCTGTTATCAATGTGGGTATGCATTTATCACTATAGTATGATGATTTTAATTCTTTAGGATAAATAAAGAGGAGTGGTATAGGTGGGTTATGTGGTGGTTCCATGCCTAGTATTTTGAAGACCCTCCATGTTAATTTCCATAGTGGTTGTACGAATTTACAATCCCTCCAGTAGTATAATAGTGTTCCTTTTTCTCCACATCCTATCCAGCATTTATCATTGTTTGTTTTTATTTTTTTTTAACAGAATACTTTCATTTTATTTGTTTTTATATGGTGCTGCCGAGGATCAAACCCAGTGCCTCACAGGTGCTAGGCAGGCCTGCCCCTGAGCCATAGCCCCAGCCCCTATTGTGTGTATTCTTTGTTTTTAAGTTGTTGATGGGCCTTTATTTTATTGGTTTATTTATGTGAGGTGCTGAGAATCAAACCCAGTGTCTCACACCTGAGAGGCAAGTACTCTACCACTAAGCCACAAACCCAGGCCCTATTGTGTGTATTCTTGATTGACTGGTATGAGATGAAATACCAGTGTAGTTTTTATTTGCATTTTCCTTATTTCTAATAATGTTGAACATTTTTTGATATATTTGTTGGGCATTTGTATTTCTTCTTTTGAGAAATATCTGTTTAATTCATTAAATTTATTAAGTGTCATTTAATTCATTTGCCCATTTGTTAATTTGGCTATTTGCTTTTTTGGTGTGAGGTTTGTTGAGTTCTTTCTATATTCTACAGATTAATCCTCTGTCAGAACAGTAGGCAACAAAGATTCTCTCCCATTCTCTGGGTTCTCTCTTCACATTGCTATTTGTTTCCTATGCTGTGCAGAAGCTTTATAATTTGATACCATCCTATTTATTAACTTTTGGCATAAAGACATTCTCTTTAAATCTCTGCCCAAAACATACACTTATAAAGTAGTAGACTACTAATATTTTTGAGGTATTAGTCTCAACTCTGTTGTGCTCATCTGAGAACATTCTGTTCATACAGTACCTTCTGTAGCCTTTTCCACTTGGTTTGCCATAAATATTTTCCTGCATAATTAAAAAAATGCATCATAAGTGAGGAATTCAAGTTGCAGAAAAATACATATAGTCTGACACAAAGGAAAAAAACACACACAACCCAAATAATATGTATTTTCTATGCACACATGAAATGCTAACTCTCTGAACTATCACATTACAAACTCAAAATAGCAAGGTACCTCTGGGCAGGTGAAGATGGAGAATGAACCTGATGCAGGAAAGCGATGACAATATTAGCTTTGCCTGTGCTGCTCAGAGTGGGAGATTCAAGTTTTCAAGTGTTATGTATATAAGTGAATTTACTTGTAAGGTTTAAACTTGATTAAGTTGTAATTACACTGATGTTCTATGGTCTGACTGCATCTTATTTTATTTGACCTTTCTTCTGATTGGACATCAGATTTTTTTTCCATCTTTTAACTTTGTTTTAAATTTATTTTTAAAACAGAAGAATGCATTTCAAGTCATAGTACGTATATGGAGCACAATTTTCCATCTCTCTGGTTGCAAACAAGATAGAGTCACACCATTCGTGTTTTCATACATGTACCTGGAGTAGTGATGTCATCTCATTCCACCATTTTTGCTACTCCCATTCACCCTCCCCTTCCCCACCTCCCCCCAATTTCTATTTATTAGATATAAATCTCAGTCTTAGATTATTTCCTCTGAGTTCATTCCTGCTAGTGTCTGAGTCACCACATCTTCGCAAGTGCCAAGTACTATCAATTTTTAAAATTATTACTAATTCGGTACTGACTCATTTAATTTTAATTAGAACCTCTCTATTGCTAGTGGAGCTGAAATTTTTTGAAATATATTCATTAGCCATTTTCCCTGAGGAGGGACTTTTCCTCATAAACCTTAAGGGAAAAAATTCTTTCAGGAGGGGAGTACCGGGAATTCATATTGAGCAGACCTTTTTTTTTTTTTTTTAAATCCTTGAAGGTTCTTCCTTGCATTGCATAGGAGAAAGAGAAGCAAAGAAAAGGCAGTTTGGAGACCAGACGGCAGGAGTGACATCAGCCATGAGTCAGCTTGAAACTCCTGAAGTGAATCTTCCTAAAATGCAGCCCAGGTCACATATGTCACTGACTTGCCCACATCTTCAATGTCTCCCCATCACCTGATGGGAGAAAGTCCTCCTCAGTGGAACCCGACCCTTCTCAAGCGTATTTCCCTCGCTTCTTGCACACACCTTGTCTTCCATTCACCAGGTTCCTGCCATCCTTCAAAGATACAAAGCCTGAGCTGCTTCTTTCCTTTGCTCACATTGTAAGTCCCTCCCCTGAAATGCCCTCTCTGCTGGATCCCAATGCCGACCTTTCCTTCTTCCAGTGATTCAAGGGTCACTTCTCCTGCGGTCAGGCTTTTGCTCTTCCCTAAAATTCAAGTGATTCTTTTTTATTCCTTTAAATGACTACTTGTTCTCAAGGCAGGCATTAAAGGCCAAGATTTAAACCCAGGTTTGTTGGCGTGATGGTTGATTTTAAGTGTTAACTTGATTGGACTAAGGGATACCCAGATGGCTGGTGAAACATTATTTCTTGGTGTATCTGTGAGAGCATTCCTGGGAAAAGGTTAGCATTCAGCTCTATTGACTGACTACAGAGGATTCACCTTCAACAAAATGGGTGGGCATCATTCTGTCGAGGGCTTAAAAAGAGCAAAAAGATGGAGGAAGGGCAAAGTTTTTCTTGCTTGAACTAAGTCATCCATCTTGTCCTGTCCTCCAACACCAGTGCTGCTGTTTTTCTGGCCCTTGGACTCAGACTAGAACATACGCTATTGACTCTCCTGCTTCTCAGCCTTTGTAACCAGAATTACACCTCCAGCTTCTGTGTTCCTTCAGGTTGAAGATGGCAAATCATGGAAGCTTCTCAGACTCCATAACCATCTGATCTCATAATAAATCTCTATCTATCTAGCCTATTGGTGTCTCAGAAAAACCCTGACTAATACAGTTAGTTCTTGCATGTCCCATTGTGTATACCTTGGGCAAATTATAAAGGAAACTGAACCGCTGATTCATCTCCCTAAAATCAGAAAATGAGACCACATCAATAAAATAAACACATTTCCTGACACACAGTAGAAAGTCAGTAACTGTTAATTTCTACTTCAATTTATTTTGTCTTGCATTAGAGAGATGTGTATAATGTTTATACCATTTCTAGAGTAGAAAGTCCTGACAGTAAAGACACCAGTTCCTGCACATTTAAGTGTCTTCTACACGATAGCATTTATCACAACGCTTTGCCCACAATAAATATTTGATGTATGTGTTGAATTTGAATAAGGTTAAGGGGAATCATTGAGAATTTACTTTTGATTAAAATTTAATAAGCAAAAGAAATGTACGCAGTTTCTATAATAAGCTAACAGAGGATAAAGAGAAATGTCTGAATGTAAATGAGAGTTCCAAGTCTGGATTTTCCATTCTCTGATTGTGAGAGTCTGGGAAAGCCATTTACTTCATGTAAAGGCCTTAGTTCCTGTGCCTTTGAAGGGAGCTATTAAAAGAACTTACCTCACAGAGTTCCTGGGGAAGAGCAAATGAGATCATGCTAGAGTGGACAGTGCCAGACATACAGTAAGCCCCCAAGCAAAACCAGTTATTTCTACAAAAGAAGGAAAAGATGAAATATTGTGGGAATTAATGTTATTGAGGAAAGACTGAAATAGGCAACTCACTAATTCACATTTTTTAAAAGTCCACAAGAATGCTTTTCTTATAGCATTTGTTTACATTTTGATTGTTTAATGTTTTTTAAGAGAGAAATATTGTTTAAATAAGCACTAGAATGTTTCATTCAGGAGGCACAGTCTGAGAGTGTTGTAATTCCATCATCTTAGGTTTTCCAGGAAAACATCCTGACCTTGCAGCGAGGATGACAAGATCACAACACAATTCCATCACACAATGACATGGTTGCCCTTCATTTATTGAGTATCCAATAGGTCCAAGTCACTTCACAAAGCATACTTAAAGTACAAAGTACATGCCTGGTCGTCTGGTGGTTAAAATTTGGTACTCTCTAAGTACAAGGACAATTTAAAATGTTCCAAACTAACTGCTTCTTTTTGTACTAAAACTGCAAAGCCGGGGAAACAGAAGAGAGTTGGCACATATGCAGGTCCTTTTATAAGTCCAGTGGTAGGAAATGCAAAGCATTCGCTTCTGGTGATTTCTGTATTTTTCATGTGGAACTTTAAAAAGATAGTCTGGGTAGAAATATTCAAAAAGTGCCATATTTTTATTTCATCAACCCCTTATTGTCTAGCAGAGAGTGGAGTGTGGTATAAATGAGGTCCCAGGACAGCTGGGTTTTGATGGTCCTGGACTCAGGAAATCAGTGGCAGGTAGAGAAGGTCTGCAGCATTGATGTTGACACGCCCACAGCTTGGACTGTAAGCCAATACTGAGGAGGCAATGTGGGGAGCAGGAGGCCACCGTGAATTTGTGCCTAAGTCTCTCTTTCAAATAGGCTTCACCCTGCTGGCCTTGGCCATTGGCTCTGAAAAAGGAAGGTTCTGGATTTACTCAATCATTGCATAACATCCTGTTTTGATTTGTTTGGGGCCTAAACATGTCCACATCCAGATTCTGCTGATCATCTCTGGTAGGGTGGCCCAGGGCAATTATGAACTCTTGGGACAGATTGAGCTAGAAAGCAAGTCTCAACTGGGCTGTGTCGTCTCCTCATCCTGCCTGAACGGTGACTGTGCACCCCTCACCAGCCTGAGGGCTTTCCCACTCACTCACAGCCCTGCCCTCATTCTGATTCACCCTGGTTGCCCAGTGGGAAGACGGGAGTCTTGCTGCTGCAGCTGAGGTGGGAAGAAATGCTCTGGCTGAAGGGTCTGCATAGCAAATGACCTTTTTCCTTTTGTTTTCTTTAAAACCCTTTTTCTTTTGGCAAAATATATGCTTATTACAAAGCAGAACATACAGATAAAAATATTATATCACCAGCAGTCCCCACCATCCAGAAGTAATAACCTTGACATTTTGGTTTATGCCCTCTCTGGGGAACACACACACACACACACACACACACACATGTGAATAGTGTGTTATGAACACAAAAAGTCAGGAAAGGGAAATGGAGTTCAAGTACTCCAAGGCCCCGTATTTTCTGGGAAGTGGTAAAAAGTACTACATGAAAGTACTCTTTACACGTGTTACCTACACACATTACCTGGAGGCACTGCAGAGCGAACAAAAACACAGTTTCTAGAAAGGATGTAACACCCGGAAGGAAACAGTACAGATATTTCATATTTTTATGACTTTTTGCCTGAAAACAAGTCTTATACAAGGCAGCTGTATCTCTAATAGAAAACCTGCACTGTTTGACTTAAATAATCAGAGGATAGAATTCAGAATAAGGATAGCTGATATAAAGTGAGGATAGCAAATAGCCTGGCTAAGACTAAAGGAAATTTGAGCTTCTGCCAACCACCTGGAAGACAGACTCTGCAGTTCAACTTCAGCCAAATTAATAGCTTTCTTTAGCATATTAATATTAATTGTAGTAACATAACTGAATCCAGAGTTTCTACAACATATCATTCAAATGTCCAGTGTACTGACCTAACTTAATTTATATACAAAGCAACAAACAAATGTTACCTTGTCTAAAGATTGTTCAAGGATATAAAACAATAAATAGAGATAAGTCATGCATTGAAGTTAGCAGGCAAGGATTTTAAGGGAACTATTAAAACTATGTTTGAGGGCTTAAAGGAAATAACTTATAATGAATGAAAAGATAGGAAATTTCAGAAGATAATTAAAATCAGCAGCAACAACAAAAAGACCAAAGTAAAAATTCTATAGTGATATAAATATTTGAAATTTAAAACTCAATGGACTTAACAGGAGAATGGAAGTGATAGAGAAAGAGCCACTGAAGACAGACTTGAAGACAGATGAATAAGGCTATCCAACCTGAAGAAAAAAGAAAAGATTGAGAAAAAAATTGAACAAAATCTTCAAAGACCTGTGGGAAAATAGCAGTCTACTATATGTGTGTAGCTGAAGTCCCAGAGGGAACGGAAGTGGGACAGAAAAAAAATACTTGAACAAACAATAGCCAGATACTCTCAAATTCATTGGAAGACATAAATTTACAGATTCAAGAACCTCAGGAAACAGCACTGAGGAGACTGCAGATAATGAAAACAGTGAAACTGCTGAAAATCACAAACAAATGTAAGGGGCTGGGGGTATGGCACAGTGGTAGCGTGCTCGCCTAGCACGCGTGAGGCACTGAGTTCAATCCTCACCACTACATAAAAATAAAAAAGATATTCTGTCCACCTATAACTAAAAAATAAATATTAAAAAAAACAAATGTAAAACTCTTGAAAGAAGCCAGAGAAAATTGATAATGGAGTAATTTCAGTGACTCCTAACTTCTTACTAGAAATGACAGAGCACAGACAACGGTAAAATAGCACCTTGGAAATGCTGAAAGAAAAGAACTGTCGACCCAGAATTCCCATATCCAGTGGAAACGTCTTATAATACAACTAAGTGAAGCTGCTGCCAACAGACACTCATTATGAAAATAAATGAATAGTGGAGGAAGTTATTTAAGTCTAAAGGAAATTATGCAAAGTAGACACATCTTTAGGAAGGAAAAGATGGCATCCGAAATTATAAATTTGTGGGTAAATATGAATGATTTTTGTCTTAATTTCTTTAAAATACTTACACCCATTGAAACAAAAGTCCTAACATTGTTGTTTAGGTCAAGAACAGTAGGTACAATACCCATGATAACCACAGCCCAGAGAATGCCAGGAGGGGAAATGGGCCCACACAGGGATGAAGTTCTTACCTCTTACATGAGAGGGTACCGCATTGACTCTAAGTACGGGGGAAACGTTAAGAACGTGTGTTCTAAGCCTGAGAGCAGCCACTAAAAATCAATAGAGGTATAGCTAAAAAGCCAGCCTATCAATTAAAATGGAGTACTAAAAACTATTCAATTGAACCGTACATTCTCAGCTGGAGCAATGTTAAACCAAAGTGGTTGAAAATTTGTCTTGGTGATAAAATAATCTTAACACTTTTTAATGTACAGATCACATATAGAGTATTTAAATAAATATACAGTATATTTATGGTATTTAAACTTCCGGGAGATGTGATTAGGGGAAAATCTCTAAATAGCTCATAAGGAGGCTGATAATGAGGAAAAAAGGGAAAGAGTTGAGAAATTTTGAATTAAGCTAAAAGAAAGCAGGAAGGCAGGCATAGAAACAAAAAAAACAGGAGAAAAACAGAAAATAAGTCATGCGTTGCTTAAGGGAGATATGTTCTGAGAAATGCGTGGTTAGGATATTCTGAGAAATGTGTCATTAGGCCACCTCATTGCTACTGGAACCTCAGAGTGTATTTATACAGACTAAGACAGCTACAACACCCACAGGCCACGTGATCTTATGGGACCAACTGGTGTGTGACGTCCATTGTTGACCAAACCATCCTTAGGTGGTCCATGACTGTATTGCAATAGTGGACCTAATTCCATACCTATCAATAATTACACTAAGGATTAATGGACTAACCAATATGCTGAAAGGCTCAACAAGGAAATACGATGTGGACAGAGTTGGAGCTTTGAAGTCAGACAGGCTCATATTTGGACCCCAGCTTAATCATCTATATTTCTTCAAATGTACTAGATATTTGAGATATTACTAGTACTTCCTTTATAAGATTCAATGATATTACGTGGAATATGCTTAGTATAGTGCCTGGTGTCCAGGAGGTACTTAATATATGTCAATCCTGTCCCTTACAATCTAATCTAACAATAGATAAGACAGTGGACAATTTCTTAAGTGCTTAACCAGCACAGAGAAGCTGGGTTCATCTAAAATGGGTTGGTAAATTATTATCACAGCCAAATCTAAACTTTCACTTATTTTTACAAAAAAAATGTTTAAAGGAACATGACCACATGCACTCGTTTATGGATTGTGTATGGCTACTTTTGTCTTATGACTATAGAGACTGGTCCTTAAAGCCTAGAATAGTCAGTATCTGGCCCTTTTTATTTTTTTTATTTTTATTTTTTATTTTTTTGGTACCGGGGATTGAACTCAGGGGCACTCGACCCCTGAGCCACATCCCCAGCCCTATTTTGTGTTGTATGTAGAGACAGGGTCTCACTGAGTTGCTTAGTGCCTCGCCATTGCTGAGGCTGGCTTTGAACTCACGATTCTCCTGTCTCAGCCTCCCTAAGTGCTGGGATTACAAGCGTGAGCCACCGCGCCCGGCTGGCCCTTTTTAGAAACAGCTTGCCAGCTGGGCATGGTGGTGCACGCCTGTAATCACAGCCTCTCGGGAGGCTGAGGCAGGAGAATGGCCAGTTCAAAGCCAGCCTCAGCAACTTAGTAAGGCCTTAGCAACTTAATGAGACCCTGTTTCAAAACAAAATATTAGAAGACCTGGGGGTAGAGCTCAGTTCAATCTGCAAGAAAAAAGCTTGTCTGTCTCTGATCTAGACCATGACTATGGACTATGGTATTTTTCCTCCTAAATTCCCTCTCTCCTAGTTTTCATTTTTGAGACATCTTACACCAACTTTTTGCTATTAATACCTATAATTCCATTTGTTTAGTATTAGATCAAGATCAACTTATAACAAAAACACACTGGGGATTATTTAGATGTTTGTTTGATGAAAATTCCAATTTACACTTGGCATCCAATATCCTATCTCCAAGGCCTCTGCCTTTCTTTATAGCCTTTTATTGTGATATCTCTGAAAAAAAATCACACTAGAAGAATTGTCTAGGGGTCACTAAAATCCACCATCTCACCCTATGGTTAAAAATCGCAATCACTTTTATGTGTATTAGCTTTAGAAGTTGCACACACTGTTCTTATTTGTTATTCCCACTTTGCAGATGAGAAAGAAGAGGTGGAAAGAGGTTTGGCCCCCTGCCAGTCATGGGCGGGGCAGAGTGCTCGGCCACTGCATGCCTCGCGTGGGTCTCCAGCTCTGTCTTACTTCCTGCACATTCCTTGCTGTCTTATGGTTGACGGGAGCAGAATCCAGCTCCGTGCCCAGTGTCGAGGCAGTCCAAACTCTGACTTCAATGCATAAACAAAGTGGGTGGAAGCTCTTGGGTCTAAAGGCCCCAGAGCATCTTAAAGGAGGAATTGAGGCCTTTAGTTAAGTAATTAAAACTATTAGCTCTGCTCACATGCTGTAAAAATTTACAGAAGCAGCGAGCATGCAATGCAAACCTATTAAGTTAGCACAATAAGCAACACTTGAACAAACCTCCCTTGTCCAGAGAAAGTCCCCTGTGTGATACTAGCACTCAGCAAACTCAGCCAAGAACTCTGCAGACTCCCAAAGTGCCAAACTCTGGGCCTACATGGGGGCACTGGTGGCCACAGCTGAACTGTGATGCCAACCTGCTTTTAAGGCAGTCTAGCAGGGAGTTATACACATGTGCACACACGTGCACGCGCACACACACACACACACACACACAAACACACCCCTAAGAGAAAATAGGAGGAAACTTCTAATGAACAGAGTTGCAAGGGACATCTATCTGGAAGGTCAAACCGTTTCATTTTGGCTTTGGTAAGACTCAAAAAGAGCTCCCAAAGGAAATGAAATTTGAGCCCAGCACTTTGTGCCACCCTCTTGTCCTGGTAGATGTGCTCTCGAGCCTTCCCCACCCTCTGGGAGGCCCAGGAGGCTGTCCTCTATGAGTTGCATCTGTGGGCTCCCATCCGTGTCCTGATGAAGGGTGGGTCTGGATCAGAGGCAGCTCCAGAGGAGAAGGGAGGATGAGAGAGAGCTGGGTGTTCATCCCTCACCATGAGCCCTGGGATCTTGGGATGGCGGCATCTGGTTTCCTCTAGAGAGGGACACAGTTCCTCCCAGATGGCTGCTTCTTTCCAGTTAGAGAAAGCCCTCCTTGCCCCGACCCCCTTAGACCTAAGTTGGGGAGCAGCTCCTTGCTCTTGCCAGTCCCAGGGCACCTAGTTTTCCTTGGCTCTCTCAACCTGCTGGTGTATTTCCATGGTTCCCATATTAACCTTATTCTTCTGCTCCATCCCCGAGGCTCAGCCTTAGCCTTCTCTCTGGTCTTCTGGCCTTAGTCCCTCCTTTCTGTATGGAGTTGTCTTCCTAAAAACCTCGCACATGCCATTTCTCTAATGAAACGCCATGGACAGCCTGGCGCCTGCGGGAGTAGGTCAAACCCAGCTGGCCTTTTGTCTTCTTCCCTCAGCCTCTCGGTCCCCACCAAGCACGGGCTCCAGCCACTGAGAACTTCCTGCGCCTGTGCAGGCCAGTCCACCTCGTCACGGCTGCACGTTTTCAAAGGCTGCTCCTTCTGGTTATGATAACCCCTGAGAGCATGCCCCCAATCTCCTTCTGGGATCCTTGGATACATCCCTGAACAAATCTTAATAGCTGTATAATGTCCTACCAAAGAATATGGATTTTGGAGGCAAACAAACTATATTTGAATTCCAGTTTCCCTGCATGGAGAGCCCTGCAGGAGCTCAAGCTACCTCTGCAATCTCTTTGAGCCACAGGGT
>CM053400.1:168040331-168058142 GCA_028644305.1 Xerus rutilus | reverse complement strand
GTATATAAATCAGAATGCAGTTCTAAAGACACCTCGATGTGATGATCTAGTCATTGCACATTGCAAACCAGCTGTGTGGACTTGGGGCGGTCACTTTGCTTCTCTGGCTTCCTTTGAGTACAAAAAGTGAGATGGATAAGAGCAGAGGATATCCGTTTTTAAGCTTTTTAATAATCACCTGGGGTGGGGAACATAGCTCTGTGGGAGAGTGCAGTCCCCAGTTTGGAAAAAAAATCACTTGAAGATGGCCTTGACTTTGCTTCAGAAGGCCTGGCTGAGCAGGGCAAGGTGGGGTTTGAGAATCTGTATTTTTGATCCAATATCCCAGATACTCCTGATGCCCATGGTCAGCAGGCCCAGTGGGTAGACCTTGGCCCTTTCCAACTCCAACCTTTTCTGAGCCCCTGTTCCACATGCAACAGGAAAATTAGAGAACAGGAAAATTAGAGAACAACCTCATGACCCCTAACCTGAATGCAAGGACCTTACAGAGGGGCTGACAGTCACGCTTGGTGCTCCTGTCCCCAGGCAGACTTGGCTGGCTCTGGACACTCACCAAATATTCAAGATCCCAGGATGGGCGCTCTGGTCCGACCCTGCCCATTCTCCTAACTGAAATGCATCTCCCATCCCCTAAGCACTCACCAATGCCCAAATCACCATCTGTGAACCAAGAGGGTTTTTAGGCTAGGAAGCTTCTTCAGTCTAGAAGCTTCCAAATGTGCCAACTGACATCCTCAGCAATAACCTGCAACCCAGGAAGCACAGCCCATCAGGGACACTGGAAACAGCCAAAAGGGAAGAAAAGTCAGTATCTTTAAAAATGCGTCAGTCCCCTGCCTTGGCTGTGGTGGCACTGCCCAGACACAGACGTCTGCAGCAGCTCACCGCTCCCTCCTGCTCCCCCCACAGCTTCCCCTTGCCATCCACATGAAAGCCCCATGTGGTCAACACTGAAGGACGGGGAACCACAGGGTGGCCTCGTGTGGCCAACGCATCAGGCAGCAGTCACTAGAAGCCTGGGCAGGATTTCTTGGCCAGGACATCCAACTGTCCATCAAAACAGACCTGCAGGGCTGAGGTTGTGGCTCAGTGGCAGAGAGCTTGCCTTGCACGTGTAAGGCACTGGGTTCGATCCTCAGCACCACATAAAAATAAGTAAACAAAATAAAGACACTGTGTCCATGTATAACTAAAATATATTTTTTAAAAAAAACCAGACCTGCAGGTTCCCAAGTTCCTCTTCAGCCAGTGGGAGGGCTAGGGAATGGAGGGCATCCTCCCTCTCTCCATGTTGGAATGAGGAGCCACACTGTGTGGACACCTCCTGGTGCCAAGGCCTTCCTTGCTATTCCCAACATCCTGGTAAGGCAGGTATTGTGGTCCTTCACCATGAAGGAGCTGCAGCCTTGGCAGATTCATCCCCTTCACCCAAATGCACATATCGCCGGTTAAAAAGAGCCATTACCATAGCAACTGACTGCTGGGCACTTGCCATGAGTTAGGCCTGCAGAAAACACTTTTATAGGCATTACTTTGCTTTTTTTTTTCTGAATCACCCTAAATTGTAGATAACACTGTCATTTCCATTCTGCTGATGAGCAAACTGAGGTTCAGAGAGGGCCACATCAGCACTGAGTTTGGAGGAGGGAGTCCACTGTCAGAGAAGTATAATTCAGACACCCTGGACTTCTTTCGCAAGCTGGCTTGGAAACCCTTTTTCCTATGTGAGGAACAAACTTAAAAAAATGAAGAGTGAGCCCCACTGAGTACAAGGCTACATGGAGGGAAATGAAAGATGTTGGATTTGGTCTCTGCCCTCATGGTCTGGCATGAAAAATTGACCTTAGCAGCTCTAATGGCAGTGACATGGAGGCTACTACATAAATAAGCAGATTCTGAAGCAGTACTGATATCCAATGGAAGAGAGGGCAAGGTGTCACTAAAAGGTGATGTTTAATGTGGGCAGTGAGCCTGCTTCCCAGCATGTCCCTATGGACCTGTGCCACTGTGCAGTGGCTCCAAGGCCCGGTTGGCGCTGACCCAACCCCTGGTCTAGCCTCAAGCCCTGGCTGCAGACCTGGGACAGCCCCTCCACCTGCCTTGGTTTAAGGCCGAGCCCGTGATCTAAGTTGGCCTCACTACAGTGAAGGCTGGGGCTGCTGCCTGGTGGCTTTGAGCTCAGACATTCTTCCTTCTCTCTCCTGGTGGCACATGCCCTCTGTCCTGGCCCTGCTGCCACAGCTTGGTCACCAGGAAAGCCAGCCTAAAGGCAGAGCTAGCACAGCCAGGATAGCAGGGCCTAAAATGCTGTGGGGAAAGGGAACTGGAGCCCAGGCAAGAGGTCCAGACATCGCCTGGGTGTTTTCAGGAAGAGCCAGGGCGTGTCCCACATTGCTCAGCCACTGGAGATGGGTCGTTGGTTATTTATCACCCGCAGCATCCCAACCGTCCAAAGCCTATTTTTGAAAATATGTGAGGACACACATAAAGCATTTTACCCTTGATATGGTCAAGACCAAGTATCAGTTGAGGGTCTTCTGGTTTCAAGAGACAGAAAAACTAGCCCACACGGACGTAAGCAAAAATGGAATCCATCAGCTCAGCACACGGATTGGCTTCGAGGCTTCGCTAAGTACAGGAGCTCAGGACTCAGCTCCTTCCCATGCCTCTGCTGAGTTCTGTCCTCACCGCAGGTCGGCCTTACTCTTAGACCTGACCTCCCTTCTCAGTTGCAGTGCAGATCTCATGACCTCTCAAGGTCAAGTCTAGCGGGAAGGGCAGGCCATCATCACGTTAACCAAGACGATCCGTGGAGTTCCCGAGTGGGCTGTGGCTGCAGCCCTGTCACTGTGGCCAGGAGCACAGACTCCCCAGGGGACATGAGCCTCTCTCCTGTGATTCCCCACGGGAAAGGTCAGCTTCCCACAAGGCACAGGGGTGACCGCGGGCCGGGTGTTTCCCCCAGAGCTAAGCCGAGCTGCGCAGGAGTAAGCAGAACCAACAGATGTCTCCCAGCGCACTTGGAAACCCCGTAGCCTGCATTCCTAACATAAGGAGGATGTGCAACAGGTGGGAGAACAGAGAATTTTGTTTATCATGACTGAGTTCCTTTCCTGGGTTTGCCAGCCTCAGATCAGAAATCATTTCTGTGAGAGGTTTGTTCTTCCTCGGGCCTGCGAGTTCTTTCAGTATATTTTCTGGGCACGAATGAAGCTAGTAGAAATAATTACCACTCTTACTAAGCACACTCATTACTAAAATGAGATAAAGAAATACATTATCTCATTTAATCCTTACTGCAACTCATCTATTCTCAAGCAGGGGTGATTTTGCTCCCCCAGGGTCATGGGTCAATGTCTGGGGACAGTTTGGGTTGTCACAATTCAGTGTTGCTGCTGGAACCCGGTGGGTAGAGGCCTTGAATTCTGCTGGACACCCTTTAGGGCACAGGCAGCCTCCAAAAGTAAAGAATGATCCATGGCATCCAGGTTGGGAAACCCCATACAAGTCACGATGCCTTCATAGTGTTTATGGGTCAAGAAGAATGAAGCTTGGAAAAATTAAGCCACTTGGTCAGGTTTCTGCAAGATAAAAAGTAGTGGGGTTGGACTTTTAATCCAAAGTCCTTGCTTTTATCTGTTGATGATTAAACTTGGAAGTGGCACTCAGAGTCCCTTCCTCCCCCCACCACTATTCTGGTTCTTTGGCCTGGGGTCCCAGGAATCGGTGTAATGACACTGCGGATGACAGTAGTGGAAGCAGCTAACTCCCGAGTGTTTGAAGAGCCCTGTGAGATGCAGGCTAGGCACACACTGGTGCAAGGTTGTGCGGGCACAGGGGCACCTCTCAGGGGGCTCCAGGGTGGGTGACACCCTGTGGGTAGAAGACATAGTTCACTGCTCTGGTCCTTCCATGTGCTTTCTGCTCTGCTCAGAATCCCTTTGTCTCCCTCTTTCCTGGCTCCCTGTCCTCCAGACTCACTTAGGAAGCCCTCTCTGCTCAGTCTGCCTGAGGTGGTCCAGCACCCTGAACAGAGCTCTTCTCCTCACACAGGATGTGCTTAGTGGTTGACATAGCTGTCTGGTCTCCCAGGCTGTGGGCCACCTGACAATGGGACCTTTATGCTGCTTTATGCAAAGCACAGAGCCTAGCAACGGGCTATTTGTCCCCAAATTGCTGTTTGCTCCTTGCTTATTCCAGGCGTTAACAAGTCTTTTCTACAAAGTGTCACATAATGAGTTAGTTTAGGCTTTACAGGCCATAGGTCACCACAGATACTTAACTCTGCTGTTGTAACACAAAAATTGGCATAGAAAATATGTGGGCAAATGATATTGGCTGTGCACCAATAAAACTTTATTGATAAACCATCCTGTGGCCAGATTTAGCCTGTGGGCTTCTGCCTATTAGAACAACCAAACTTCCATTAGTAAGTCCCTGTGTTTAGATGTGCGAATTGCTGTCCAGCAATCCTCAAAATCTGGCAGTATTTCTCAGCTACCCCTGAAATGTGGGCAAGTGAACAAACACTAGCCAAGGAGAAGCGGGTGGAAACATGATTTGGGGTTCCTCAGGAGGTGGTTCTTAAAAAGCCGGTTTGTTTGGAAAAGCCTCCTTCCTCACCTTCTGTTTGTTCTCCTCCAGCAGCCTCCTCCACCACGAGGTGACTTTGAGAAAAGAAGCCCCAGCTAGAAGGAAGAGCAGGGAGACGGAGGAGCCAGAGTCCCTGGTGGTACCAAGGGCCTCCACTTGCCCTGCAAGGCCAACCTGGAGACTTGAATGTGAGAGAAAAATCACCAGGTCTTGGGCAGCTGTGTGTGTCCATGTCTCATAAGCAGTAGAACCTGATCTTTTTTTTTTATGTTTTATCTAAATGTCTATGTTCATTTTTTTAGTTTATTTATTCTACTTAGGCATACATGATAGCAGAATGCATTTTGATTCATTGTACACAGATGGAGCACAACTTTTCCTTTCTCTGGTTGCACATGATGTAGAATCACATCATATATGCAGTCATATATGAAGCTAGGGCTATGATGTCCATCTCATTTCACCATCTTTACTATCCCCATGCCCCTTCTCTCCTCCCTCCCCTTTGACCAAATTTCCTCCATTCTTCCCGTGTCCTCTCCCCCCTTATGTGTCAGCATCCACTTACCAGAGAGAACATTTGGCATTTGGTTTTTGGGAATTGGCTTACTTCGCTTAGCATATTCTCCAACTCCATCCATTTTACCTGCAAATGCCATAATTTTATTCTCTTTTATTGCTGAGTAATATTCCATTGTGTATATATATACCATAGTTGCTTTATCCATTCATCTATTGAAAGGCATCTAGGTTGGTTCCACAGTTTAGCTATTGTGAATTGAACTGCTATAAACATTGAAGTGGCTGCGTCACTGTAGTATGCTGTTTTTAAGTCCTTTGGGTATAGACCAAGGAGTGGGATAGCTGGGTCAAAGGGTGGTTCCATTCCAAGTTGTCTAAGAAATCTCCATACTGCTTTCCAGATTGGTTGTACCAATTTGCAGTCCCACCAGCAATGTATGAGCATGCCTTTTCCCCCACAACCTTGCCAACACTTTTTGTTGTTTCTATTCTTGGTATTCTGACTGGCATGAGATGAAATCTTAGAGTAGTTTTAATTTGCATTTCTCTAATTGCTAGAGATGTTGAACATTTTTTCATATGTTTGTTGACTGATTGTATATCTTCTGAAAAGTGTCTGTTCAGCTCCTTAGCCCATTCATTGATTGGGTTGTTTGTTTTTTTGGGATTAAGTTTTTTGAGTTCTTTATATATCCTGGAGATGAGTGCTCTATCAGATGTGCGTGTGGCAACAATTTAGAACCTGATCTTGACCACATAAGGGCACATGGAAATACTTAGCAAATATTTGACTAGTAAAAGTGCCACCCGGGGGAACACAGGATCACAGAGGAAATGAAGGCTGCCCCAGCGGGCGGCTGGCTGGGTGGGTAGCCATGGAAACAAACAAACACCAGGGCTTCCCCCACTGGTGTTGTAGTGCCCCGGATGACTCACATCTCCGGCCAGCTCTGTGGGGCCCTCTCCTCCTCCCCGCCACCGAGGGCCTACCTTTCATGGTGCCCGCAGTCACCTTCAGGGGCATCCCTCCTCCCCAAGGTCGTGCGTCATGGAGAATTCTTTTTCCTGCAAATGAGCGCTCCATTCTGTCATTTGAAAGGGGTTTTACTTACTGGACCCCAAGGGGGAGCAGCAGCCAGGAGAATCCCCCAAATAACAAAAAGGCTGGAGGACATGAAAGAGGTCCTCATGGTCATGGTCACAGATTTGGATGCCTTTCATGGTCAGCATGCAGGTGGCCGAGGCAGAAGGGCGGCTCTGGCCACAGACAAACCTAGACTTGATTGATCATTCGGTCACTCAGCAGTGACACTGGCCAAGTCACATAGTTTCCTTGAGCATCAGTTTCCTACACTACAACATAAATCAGTAACAACCTTCTCATAGCAATGCTGTGAGAGCAGAGCTGTGGAAGGGACCTGGGGGTGAACTGTAGTTCTGGAAACTTCCCTCCGCCTGCCATCCTGCTGAGTGTGACTAGGGTAGGGCAGGATGATGGGTGGGGCTGTGGAAGGGCAGAGTCTCCAAGCCCCCAGCCTTTCTCTTCCTTCCTGTCCTGCCTGTCCCCACACAAGGGCACTTCCTTTTTGTTCCTCCACCCTACTTTAAAACTCTTGCAGAACAATCCTTGGAATAAAAAAAAAACCCTGTCTCCCCCACCCCCAGCATTGCTTCACACATGCAGCCTCACTGGGGTCCTGCGTGAACATCCCGTGCCACAAGGACATTCTCAATGTCACACTGCTGGTCTCAAGCTTTCTATTTTCTGGTGAAGGAGACTTGACACTTGTCTCCAGCAGAGAGGGTGGTCGGGTAGTTGCAGCACACTCCAAGCCCCAGGCCCTTTGCATAAAGGTAGTGACTTACAAATGCAAAATAGTCCACGTCCCAGGAGGGGTCTGAAGCAGCCATTAGTGCCACTCAGGGGAAATGAATGACCCAAAAACAGCTCCCAGGATCCCGAGGCAGCCGGCATGGGAACAGGCTCCGTGGAGCTGCGGCTCATGAGGCTATGAACTCAGCACTACTCCCCACAAATGGTGTCAAGGAAAAGAAGTAGGTGAGCTCCAGAGAGAGGGTGAGTGAATGGGACCTGCAGGTGACAGCTCTTCCAAAGCATCCGTCACAGAGCCGTGACAGTCAGTCTGTCATTTCATGGTACCTGCTGAGTTGTGCTGTGTCCCAAGCATCCACGAGGGCATCTGGAACCCAGTGGTGACAGCCCCAGGCCTCTGCTCATCCAGTCAACACCACAGAGCTAGAGTGACAGCACCCTAGGTTCTGAAGTGGGTTTGTCTCTGTAGGGTCCTGGCTCCATCCCTTCATGATGATCTAAATGAATTATTTCCCCTGCATTGCCTCGGTTTCCCCATCTGCACAACGTGGGTACTAACAGCATCCACTTTGGGGGTCAGGAGGTGACCCATGTGAGAGGACGCACTTTCCGTCCAGGTGGCAGCTACTGTCGTTCGCTCCTATGCAAGCCAGAGGGCTGAGGGGCCTGGCCTCGAGGACTGACCACAAAGGCTCTGGGCTGCAGAAACAGACACGACGATGCCCCCAAGCCACATGCATGGTGGGTATCAGGGTCTTCCTGGGACCCAGGCCCCGGATCTGAATTGGCCTATGGCCTCAGGTGGATGGGACCTACGGGAACACAGCTGCTCCAGGGGCTAAAACATAAGGTGGCGTCCCCTCTCACATGAACACCAGCATCTCCTGGCTGTGTCCCAGAGGAACTTGGGGTCACAGAGGAGGGGGGCACCCAAGCCTGAAAGGCAGCTCCAGAGCGGACTGGCCTCGAGCCCCCACTGGCTCTGTGACCTGCGCAGACTGCATGGCTTCTCCCAGCCTCGTCCCTTTCCCTGTGGAATGAGCTCATGACAGACGCTCTCCAGGGTTCACGTAGGACTAAACAGTCACAGGACGGCTGCCGTCCTCCTGTCCACTACTGTCTAATCTCACACTCAGCTGACAGGCCTGCTTTCTACACCTTCAGCTCCTCCATGGAGACTTTCTCAGGCTGCTCAGGCTGACTGGAGTATAAAAGGACTATTGTCCTGAAGTCCTGGCGTGGGAGAGAGAGCTGGGCCCCTTTCTCTCTTGCGTCTCTGCTTTGCACCTGGCACCTGCCTGGATAGCCTTCTGAGGATTTGGCTGAAATAAATAGAGGACATGTCACTGTTATCAAGGAACCAGACATAAACTTGACAAGTAGGCAAACTGCTTTTTAAGAAAACATGAAGCACATATTTTATTTAGAAAAGCAACAGAACAACACCATTAGGCAATTTTTAATAACAGCTTTATTGTTGTATTATTTACTAGTATAAACGAACTCTTCAGAGCTCAGTGGTCTGTAGTCACTGAGTTGTACGATCATTACCATCAATTCAATAATATTTTCATGACCACCAAGAAGACACCCCCTGCCCATCAGCAGGCACACCCAAGTCTCCTCCCCAGCCCCATCCCCACAAGCTCAGGGCAACTATTAATCAACTTTCTGCTCTGGATCTGCCCCTTCCGGATGTTTCATGGAGATGGAATAATGGTACACCTGGTCTTTTGTGTTTGTCTTCTCTCAGCCTGATGCATGTTCATCCATGCTACGGCGTGGATTAGCACTTTGCTTCTTTCATGGTTGTATAATATTCCATCAAGGGGACCTAACACGAAGTTTAGCCACCCATAGGTTGATGGACATTGCTGGCTATTATGAACAACACTGCTATGAATGTTCATGTCCAAGTTTCTGGGTGGGCACGTGTTTCTACTTGTTTGGGGCCCACACTTGGCATTGGAGGTGCTGCGTCAAACAGGAACTCCAGGCTTAACTCTTTGCGGAACTACCAAGCTGTTTCCCAAAGAGACCGCCACATTCTTATTCCTACCAGTTATACGTGAGCCTTCCAATTTCTCTGCATCCTTGTTAAAATCTGTCATTGTCCATCCTTTTGATTATTGCTCTCCTAGTGGGTGTTAAGTTTTCAAAGAGATTAAAATAAAAAACAAAACTCACAATTGTTTCTTCACAGGTCTGAGAACTGTACCGGACATAGAGTAGATGCTCAATGTACAACTGTTAGGTCAATAAGTGCTCTATCATCCCAGATGATCATTTTTGCTTTATTGAACTTCTGTCTAATCTGTCTTCATAACACATATTCCATAGTTATTACTATTTGCATATAATTTTTCCTGCATTTTCCACCTAACATTCAGTTTTAAATATCCTTATGTTTCCACACATTTTGCATTTCCACACAACTATTGCATCTGTTTGATTAATAGTTCCCTCAGAGGATGCGGTGTGATGTACTAAACCACCGCAGAGTTAGCTTCTTCTCAGGCTTTCAGCTCTAAGACAGTATTTAGCAAATTATGGGAAGGGATCACTTCTTTGGTAGCATTTTTTAGAATCCCAGATGAGTGAAGAAGGCAGACAGAAAACAAAACAAAACAGAACAAAACCCTATATTGGGTTCTCCAGAGAAACCAAACCAATAGGGTGTGTGTGTTTGTGCAGATAGATTTATTATAAGAAATTTGCTCAGCCGGGCGCAGTGGCGCACACCTGTAATCCTAGCACTGTGGGAGGCTGAGACAGGAGAATCTGTGAGTTCAAAGCCAGCCTCAGCAATGGTGAGGTGCTAAGCAACTCAGTGAGACCCTGTCTCTACATAAAACACAAAATAGGGCTGGGAATGTGGCTCAGTGGTGGAGTGCCCCTGAGTTCAATCCCTGGTACCAGAAAAAAAATTTTTTTTTAAAAGAAAAAAAAAATTTGCTCATGGGATTTGGAGGCTAGAAAGCTAGCAAGTCCAAATCTGCAGGGTGGGCTAGTAGGCAGAGACCCAGGAGAGTCTATGATGTAGATGAAGTCCAAAGGCAGTCTTCGGGAGAACTTCCTCTTCTTGTGGGAGGCTGGTATTCTGGGGGTCAGTCAAGCCTTCAACTGATTAGATGAGACCCACTCAGATAGTGAAGAGCAATCTGCTGTACCCAAAGTTCACCAACTTAAATGGTAATCTCATCCCCAAATGTCCTCCAAGTTGACATGTAAAATTAACTATCCCAATATGTGAACAGATCCCAGGGTCCTGTTTACTGTTTGTTTGTTTGGTACCAGGGGTGCTTAAACTCTGAGCCACATGCCCAGCCCTTTTCTTAAAATATATTTTATTTAGAGACAGGGTCCCGCTGAGTTACTTAGGGACTCACTAAGTTTCTGAGGCTAGATTTGAACTTGTGATCCTCTTGCCTCAACCTCCCGAGCTGCTGGGATTACAGGTTGGCTCCACCACACCTGGCTCTGTTATTGCTTCCTTATTGTCATAGATAAATTACCTGAGAGTCTGACCTGCTTATAAACCATACCATTTAAGCTTCTTTGCTGACACAAAGGCAAACTAGAATAAGATGAACAGAGTACACACATCATGAAACGAAGACTACTAACTTCCGTGAGCATGACCAGTGTTTGAGTCAGCCTTTCTGCCACTGTGACCAAAAGACCTGACAAAAACAATTTTCAGGAGGAAAACCTTATTTGGGGCTCACAATTTCAGAGCTCTCTGTCTGTAGACAGCTGACTTCATTGCTCTAGACCCAAGGTGAGGCAGAACATCATGGCGGAAGAGTGTGAAAGCAGCTTAAGACATGGCTACCAGGAAGCAGAGGGACAGCTCCTTCACCAAGAAGAAAATATAGACCCCCAAGGCACACCCCAAAGACCCACCCCCTCCAGCCTCACTCTACCTGCCTTCAGTTACCACCCAGTTAATCCATACTGGGGGATCAATGCGCTGATTAGATTAAGGCTCTCATAACCCAACCACTTCTCTGAACTTTCATGAGCTCTGAGGGACGCCTCACATCCAAACCACACCTAGATTCTAAGCAAGCATAATTTCATGAGCAGTTGTGTGGCCTCTTATCATACATCACTACCTTTTTCTGCCTCAAAATCACATGCCCCCTGATGGCAAGGACTGTGCCCGGAACCCTGGCACAGCTTGTGGGCTCACCAGTTACCTGCTCAGCAAGTTTTGGGCCCTGCTTTATTTCTAGAGGTTGGTAGTGTCCCACCCACGCCTGCGCAGGCCCCGAGCCTCCGTGCATGTCTGGGTTGCCCTGGGCCACAGCGGCCGCAGCCTGAGCTGTTCTCCTGCACAGCACAGCAGCTTGTCGAAGTGGGATTTGATGAAGTTGTTTTAGCATGCCATGCAGGAATTCTGGGCTGCTTCGCTGCATCAGCAGGAGAGAACAAACACTCTAGAAACTTCTTTCTCTGGAAAGATCACTTGGGTAGCACTTTGATTTGGGAGATGGGGGAGGAAGAGGATGGTCAGGACAGGCAGCCCGAGCTTATCTTCCTTCCCAGAGTCCGGCTCGCTCTTTCCACCCCTCCTGTGTTCTCATATCTCCTGAGGAGAGAGTCTCTTGTGGGGAGCGGAGGAGGCCTGAAGAGATAAGAGAAGGAAAGTTCTAGAAAAAATAAGCCTCGCTTCCAGTTCCCTTGCACAGTCACTCCTGGACAGCCTTTTCCTGACCTCTCCAGCCAGAGCTCCCAGCTCAGCTCAACCAGATCCCTTGTTTCTCTCCTTTTCTAGAAGGTTCTCCTGCTTCACAGAATTCCCACCACACATAGCCTGCTGGCTCTGTGTCTGCACTGCAGATTTAACACTTTCCTATAGCAGCGCACAGTGTGCTCTTTGTAACACCAGGACCACTTTTACCCTCTGGAATTTTATTTTTCGGATATAAAACTGACATATACTTAGGAAAACAATTCAAACCATGCGGAAATGCTTCCCACAGAAGGCGAACCTCCCTTCTTGTGCTCTCTTGTGATAGCAGTTGCTGCTGATTGCATCTGTGAATCCTTCCAGTGTCTACACACACGACAATAGTGTCGCTAGCTCATACGGCAGTGAGTGAGGCTCTTGCAGAGCCGTTCACATTTTACCCGCGTGATCTGACTTAATCCTCATGACCCTCTTTCTTGAGGTAGGACTATTAGGCTCCTTTTGACAGAGGAGGAAACCGAGTTTCACAGAGCATCTGGGGGGGGGGGGACTTGCCCAAGGTCCAATTCAGAAAGTGGTGGAGCAGGGTTCAAATTCCACAGTTAGACTCCAGAGCTTGCTTTCTTGGCCACTCTGCTATTTATTATTTCTGAACTTTGGGGTAATAATGTACATTCTGCTTTGCAGCTTATTTCTATACTCTGTATTATTTCAAACTAATGCTTATTGATGCATCTCCTTTCTCTCTCTCTCTCTCTCTCTCTCTCTCTCTCTCTCTCTCTCAGCACTCTCTTTTGTTTTTCTTTTTGGTGATACTGGGGATTGGACCAGGGCCTCACACATGCTAGGCAAGTGCTGTACCACTGAGCTACATTCCCAGCCTGCTATTATTATTGTTATTTTTAAAATGTTGAGACACAGCATCTCCGAGTTGCCAAGGCTGGCCTTGAAGTTGGCATCCTCCTGCCTCAGCCTCTTGAGTCGCTTCAAGGTGTTAACTCATAGCACTGCACAGTAACAAAATTTCAGAGATTTCACATCATCAGCACTATGCATTTGAAATAAATGTGTTTTCACATCACAAAGTAGCTACAAATATTTGGGGGAACAGTATGTGTATAAATGAACCATTTCTCTGATTTATACTGTAAAAATAAATAAAGATCAATTAACTCAGAAAAGCAAAGGCTATTTCTTTCCTTCGCCATGCTGAGGGAGTCAGCCACCAGCCTTGTGTTCTGGCAGAGGCTTGAAGGCAGGCAGAGGAGCGGGGAAACTGATGAAGGACCTCCGCGGAGGCAGTTGGTGAGGGGCAGCTATCACTAAAAGCTGGGCATCCTCTGTGATCAGTGAGGGTGGCATATCTGGCTTCCTCTGGTTGGTCCTAAGTTGTGAGTGGCAACAGAAATTAGGGAAGCTGCAGTTATGAATCACATCCTGGCCTCTTGGGGCTGGTTGGTGCAGAAGTTATTGTCTGGAGTCCTAGACTGGCACTAGAGATGGCCATCTGGCCCCTTGCAGTTCTGAAGTAAAGCAGGCTGGCCTCCAGGTGGTGGTTTCTGGGGCAAGTGGTTGTCGATGGTGGATAAAAAGTCTGTTTTTCTGTAAGATCTGGCCATTGTCATTTGTCTGTTCTGTCTCTTAATATACAAAGGATCTTGGTCCACTTTTCTTTGCTACAACTGAATTCCATCCACAGAAGAGTCTATAAAGGAGGCAGCTTTGTTCAGTTCAAGGTTCCGGAGATCCAAGGTTAAGGGAGTACATTTGGGGAGGTACACCTTGCTGGTGGGGACACTCTGCAGAGGGCCAAGATGGCGCAGGGTGGCACATGGTGAGACAATGTCCTAACTCAGATCTCTCCTCCTCTTCTTAAAAAGCTACGGTCTCCATGGATCAGGGCCCACGCTTATGACTTCATTTTCCTTTCTTATCTCCCAAAGATTCCACCTCCAAATGTCATAGTTGGATACATGTCCACCTTCTTAATATTTCTATGAAGCCAAGGACACAAGGAAAGAAAACTACAGACCAATATCCCTGATGAACTTAGATGTAAAAATGGTTAATTAAATATTAGCAAATCATGTTCAACAACATATTAAGAAGATTGTTAGTTTTATTCTAGAGTTGCAAGGTTGGTTTAATATATTCAAATCAATAAATATAATTCATCACATGAATAGAATTAAAAAATCACTTTGTCATCTCAATAGATTCAGAGAAGACTTTTGACAAAATTCAGCACTCATTCATGATAAAAACACAGAGGAAGCTAGGTATAGGAGGAACCTACCTCAACATCAAAAGGCTATATATGAAAAACCCAAAGCCAATCTCATAGTAAACAGGGAAAACTGAAAGCAATTCCTTTAAAATCTGGGACAAGGATGTCCACTCTCAACATTTCTATTTAATATAGGCTAGAAATTCTGGCCAGAACAATTAGGCAAGAGAAGGAAATAAAAAGAATAAAAATGGGAAAGGAAGAAGTCAAATTATCACTGTTTGCAGGATAGATGATCTTATATTTAGAAGATTGAGAAAAAAAAAGAAAAGAAAAAGAAGAAGAAGAAAAAACTTTACCAAAAGACTACTTACTGGAGCTAAAAAAAAAAAAATCAGCAAAGTGGCAGGTTATACAATAACATACAAAAATCATTAACTTTTTCTACATACAACTATGAATCTGCTGAGAAAGAAATCAGGAAATAAATTCTATTCACAATAGCCTATAAAGATACCTAGATATAAATCTAACCTAGGGGGCAAAGGACCTCTACAATGAAAACTATAGGACACTGAAGAAAGAAATTGAAGAAGAACTCAGAAAATGGAAAGCCTCCCATGTTTGTGGATAGACATAACTAATATTGTTAAAATGGCCATACTACCAAAAGCAATATACATATTCAATGCAATCCTCATCAAAATACCAATGACATTCTTCACAGAACTAGAAAAAAAAGTACTAAAATACATTTGGAAGAATAAAAGGCACAGAATAGCCAAAGTAATTCTAAGCCCCCCCCAAACAATGCTGGAGGCATCACAACGGACTTCAAATTATACTACAAAGCTATAGTAACAAAAACTGCATGGTACTGGTATAAAAACAGACACACAGACCAACGAACAGAATAGAAGACACAGAGATAAACTCACACATCTATAGTCATCTGATCCTTGACAAAGGTGCCAAAAAGAAACATTGGAGAAAAGACAGCCTTTTTAACAAATGGTGCTGGGAAAACTGGTTATCCACAGGTAGAAGAATGAGACTAGACCCTATCTCTCGCCCTACACAAAAATCAACTCAAAATGGATCAAAGACCTCAGAATTAGACCAGAAACTATGCAACTCCTAGAAAAAAAAACGTAGAGTCAACACTCCAGCACATAGGAACAAGCAGCGACTTTCTCAATAGAACTCCCAAAGCTCAGGAAATAATGCCAAGAGTTAATAAATGGTATGACATCAAATTAAAACGCTTCTGCACAGCAAAGGAAATGATAAGGAATATGAAGAAAGAGCCCAAAGAGGGGGAGAAGGTCTTTGCTGGTTGCTCTTCTGACAGATGATTAATACCTGGAATCAAGAAAGAACTCAAAAAATTTTACAACAGCAACATAAAACCCAAATAACCCCAATTAATAAATGGGCAAGGGCTGGGGTGGTGGCTCAGTGGTAGAGTGCTTGCCTGGCATGTCTGAGGCACTGGGTTTGATCTCAGCACCACATATAAATAAACAAATAACAAATAAATTTCTATCAACAATTTAAAAATAAATAAATAAATAAATGGGCAAATGATTTTAACAGACACTTCTCAACAGAAAAAATACAAATGGCCAACAAATACATGAAAAAATGTTCAACATTATTAGCAAGGAGGGAAGTGCAAATCAAAACTACACTAAGATTTTGTCTCACACCAGGACCATGGCAGTCATCAAGAATGCAAATAATAGTGAATGTTGGAGACGATGTAGAGGAAAAGGAACATGTTTACACTGTTGGTGGGATTGTAAATTAGCATCATCTTACTACAGTGACACATGTATACCTATGTCTATAGCAGCACCATTCACAATAGCCAAACTATGGAACCAGCCTAGGTGTCCATCCACAGATGAATGGATAAAGAAAATGTGTGTGTGCGTGTGTGTGTGTGTATAAATAAAATTTATATCTTTATTATATAAATTTATATCTTTATTATATTAATATATCTTTATTCAGCCATAAAGAAAAATTAAGTTGTTATAACATTTGCAAGAAAATGGATGAAACCAGAGAACATCATGTTGAGCAAAATAAGTCAAACTCAGTTGTTGAGTTCGCTTGTTTTCTCTCATGTGTGGAAACTAGAGATGAAAAAGGAAAAGAAAGGTGGGAGTAGATCTTGTGAAAGTCAAAGGGAGATGAGTAGAGGAAAGGGGTCAGGGAATGAGAGGTGTAGAGGGAGGGAAGAAGGGCCAGGGAGTGATATTTGCCAAATTATATTGTTATATTGTGTGCATGTATGAATATGTAACAACAAATCCCATTAATATATACAACTATAATGCACCAATAAAATAAATAAGTAAATAAAACATGCCAAAACATCTGTTCAACAAAAACTTCACATACAATATTTTATACTCACCTGATATTTTTTTCAGCATGAGTTTTGGTAGGGATGTCCAAACTATAACCCAAGATTTGGTGGTTCATAAGGATGTAAGGACCTCTTACAGTGGATTCCATGGAGGACTCTCTCTTCACAGTCCACAGAAGGGAATCTGTTGCTTTAAAATATCAGAAAGTAATGCTGCCACACACCCAAGGACTTAGCTGCTCTTATGGGATAGCAATCTTGCTCAGACTCCTGCACCCTAAGGGCCAGGTGTTTTGCCAGGCAGGAAACAGAGTTCTTGGTTGGTGTGTGCTCCTCTCCTGGATGAAATGGAGTCCCACCTGGTAATTTAAGCTGTAATGCGCTGGGAAGATGCTGAGAGGTATTCTGAGCAGAGATGTGAAGGGCCAGGGATGTAGCTCAGTGGTAGAGCACTTGCCTAGCATGCATGAGTCTGCAGGTTCCATCCTCTGCACCAAAAAAAAGAAATGGGGAGGATTTGAAATCAGAAATCCTAGATCTGGCTGCATGCCTTCAGGAACAGGGTGTTCTTCTGGAACATGAGTCCAGGGTGGTGGCCCTTTCCAGTCAACCCCCTGAGATTTACCACAGTATCTGTGAAAATGCTTCAGAAATTGTGCTGTTATGCAAACAAGAATATTACCAGGATTATAGAAATGTTATTGCCTGGAATCCAACGTTTTAAGGAACCCATTGAGGGGATGCTCTTTTTAACAATCTCCCCATCCTTGGCCCATGGCATTGTTCTCAAACAGGAGGGAAGCCTCCTTGATCAGGTATTAGGTCTTTAAAACAGCACACAATTTTCAAGTGTGATTCAATTAATCATTTCTGTCATAACGATAATGTCCCTTTGGATTGTCAGCTTGTTGAAAGCCTTCGCATCTGGAGGGGCTGCCCTGAGCCCCCACTCCTCCTGCAAGCTGATCAGACGTCCTCCGGGGAAAAGCACGGTTAATGGCAAAATGAATTAGTGGCAAGTTGGGAGACAGAGCCGAATGGTTACCCAGCACACAGTTACGTTTCTGCGTACAGAGGTGGTCCAGTAATGCACCTAAATGGGCCTTCCGCAAATTGAATCAAAATGGGGGAGATTGCTATTTAAAAGACCCTGGGGGGAATTACTTGATACAAGATCTTTCCATTTTCATGAATGAGTCCCTTGGTACAACTGCTTTTTTCTAAATTTGAATTTTTATAATTCAATGTTCAAGTTATTATCAGAATACTTCCATAATGATAGTAGTTAAGAGATCTGTCTGTTTCATGAAATGGCATTCAATATACATTTAACCTGCACACATCATTTTGGATGCTTTGAACTACCTCTAGATTACTTAGGATCCCTAAGTAAATGTACATGCTATGTAAATAGTTGTTATTACTGTATCAATTAGGGAAATGTGACAAGAAAAAAGTCTGTCCACATTCAGGACAGATGCAATTGTTTTTCAAGTATTTTCAACCCATGGTTGAAATCTCCAAACGCAGAACTTGAAGATATTGGGGTTCTGTACTCC
>CM053400.1:168003940-168039831 GCA_028644305.1 Xerus rutilus | reverse complement strand
AAACAAAACAAAACAACAACAGAATGCAGTGCAAAGTTTGTAGCACAAGATCCAGAATCATGGTCTCCCCAGTGAATCTAGAATTAAGCTGACCCTCAGTGACAGACCTCTGCCAGATAAACTTATAAGAGACTGATGTGCAGTCAGAATTTTAATCAAGTACAGCAGAATTCTGTTTACTAGGAGTCTTATGGTACAGACACCTAAATTATGGCACATTCTGAAAGAAATTTTAAAACCTATGAAATCATGTCATTGGAAAAATCAATAAATTTACTATGGATCCAAAGGTTGGCAAGATTTACCATACCATCAGTGACTAGTTGGAGACAACAGATCAGACAAATCTTTTGATGTTGGTGGGTGGTATCAACTCTTACGAATAGATTGACCACGAGTCCATTAGAGTTATTTCATGTTGTAAAAAACCTATGCAGAATAAAAACACATTCAGTGGAGAAACAGTCTGGCAGTTCCTTAAAAGGTTACCCATAGATTTTCCATGTGATCCATTAATTCTACTACAGATACATACATCCAAAAGGATTGAAAACATACATCGACACAACAACTCATATATGAATGATCACAGCACCTGTTTTCAAAAAGTGGTAACCAAAAGGTAGAAACAACCCAAATAGCCAGCAAATGATGACTGGATGAATAAAATGTGGTACATTCATTCAGTAGACTATTATGCAGCCATAAAAAGTAATGAAGTGCTGGTCCATGCTAGAAATGGATGGACTTGGAGAACATCGTGGGAAGTGGAAGAAGCCACACAGAGCACAGTGTATGACTCGTTGATATGAAATGTCCAGCAGGAGTAAATCTACAGAGACAGAAAGGACATCAGTGGCTGCCTACGTCTAGGACAGGGACATAGAGGGAAGTGGGAACTGACTGCTACTAGGAAGGGGATTGGCAGGAATGGTGGTGCAAATGTCCTAAAGATGATTGTGGTGATGGTCACACAATTTTGTGAACACAGTGAAAAATCACTGAATTGTGTATTTTAGAAAGTTCATTTTATACTCTGTGAATTATATCTCAATGTAACTTTAAAAAGTAAAAGGAAATAAAACCACTTACCAACGAGCAGGAAATACTCAGACTGAGTGTCCTCCATGCTGCCCACCCCCAGTGCTCTCCATCCTTCTCTGCTTTGCTTTGTTTCTCATGAGGCTGTTGCATGTGGACAGTGCCAACTGGTGCCCTCACCTGGCTGATCTAACCATTTACTGTCCAAACTGGGACCCTTTTGAGAAAGAATGGTGAGGGTCTGTTATTGTGATGCCTCCTGCTTCATTCTTGCTAAGGATTGCCTTGGCTATTCTGGGTCTCTTATTTTTCCAAATGAATTTCATGATTGCTTTTTCTGGTTCTATGAAGAATGTCATTGGGATTTTCATAGGAATTGTATTAAATCTGTATAACACTTTTGGTAGTATGGGCATTTTGACAATATTAAT
Source organism: Xerus rutilus (assembly GCA_028644305.1). NCBI lineage: Eukaryota > Metazoa > Chordata > Mammalia > Rodentia > Sciuridae > Xerus > Xerus rutilus. Next base: position 168,038,359 of record CM053400.1, on the reverse strand, counting down.
TCTGCCTATCCAGGAGCATAGGAGATCTTTCCATCTTCTAAGTCTTCTTCAATTTCTTCCTTTAGTGTTCTATAGTTTTCATTGTAGAGGTCTTTCACCTCTTTTGTTAGATTAATTCCCAAGTATTTTGGGGGGAGGGCTATTGTGAATAGGGTAGTTTTCCTAATTTCTCTTGCAGTGGATTCATACCAGACCTTAAACTATACTACAGAGCAACAGTAACAAAAACAGCATGGTATTGGCACTAAAATAGACATGAAGACCAATGGTACAGAATAGAAAACAGAGACAAACCCATATAAATACAGTTATCTCGTACTAGATAAAGGTGCCAAAACATACATTGGAGAAAAGATAACCTATTCAACAAATGATGCTGGGAAAACTAGAAATCCATACATAGCAAAATGAAATTAAATCTCTATCTCCCATCCTGCACAAAACTCAATTCAAAGTGGATCAAAGACTTAGGCACCAGAACAGAGACTCTGTGCCTAATAGAAGAAAAAGTAGGCCCAAATTTCATCATGTCGGCTCAGGACATGACTTCTTTAACAAGACTCCTAAAGTGCAAGAAGTAAAATCAAGAATAAATAAATAGGATGGATTTAAACTAAAAAGCTTCTTCTCAGCAAAGAAAACAATATCATGAAGAGAGAGAGCATACAGGATGGGATAAAATCTTTACCACACACACCTCACTCAAAAAACTTCACGCTAACAAAACAAATAATCCAATTAAAAAATGGGCTAAAGAACTGAACAGACACTTCACAGAAGAAATATAATCGATCAATAAACATGAAAAAATGTTCAACATCTCTAGCCATTAGAGAAATGCAACTCAAAACTACTCTAAGATCTCATCTCATGCCAGTCAGAATGGTAATTATTAAGAATACAAGCAATAGTAAGTGTTAGCGAGGATGTGGGGGAAAAGGTACATTCATACATTGTTGGTGGGACTGCAAATTGGTGCAACCACTATGGAAAGCAAGCAGTATGGAGATTCCTCCGAAAACTTGGAATGGAACCACCATTTGACCCAGATATCCCACTCCTCAGTTTATACCCAAAGGACTTAAAATCAGCATACTATAGTGACCCAGCCACATCAATGTTCATAGCAGCTTAATTCGCAATAGCTAAACTATGGAACCAACCTAGATGCCCTTCAACAGATGAATGGATAAACAAAACATGGTATATATACACAATGGAATATTACTCAGCCATAAAGAAGAATGAAATTATGAATTTTCAGGTAAATGGATGGAGCTGGAGAACATCATGCTAAGTGAAATAAGCCAATTCCAAAAAACCAAAGGCCAAATATTTTCTCTGATAAGTGGATGCTGATCTATGATGGAGCAGGGGAGAATGGAGGAATTTTGCATTGTGCAGAGAGGAGTGAGGGGTGGGGAGGGATTGTGGGGATGGGAAGGCCGGTGGAATGAGACTGACATTATTACCCTATATACATGTATGAATACACTACAGGTGTGATTCTGCACCATGTACAGCCAGAAGATTGAGAAGGTGTGCTCCATTTGTGTACAATGTATAACAGGGCATTATACTGTCATGTACAACTAATTAGAACAAATTAAAACAAAAAACAGAAAAGAATGGTGGGGGTAAAACAAATCCTCCTGGGCAAACCTCTAGTGGGGCAGGTTGGCTGCATGGCTGTGTGAAGGGCTGGGAGGGCTGTAGCTCCTGCCATATGCCAGCTGCTCTTCCTGCAGCTGCCCCTGGGGTCCAGGCTCCCCTGCCGCTTGCTCTTCAGGCCTAGAGGTGGTGAGAGCTCCTCACCAAGCACCACGCCTGCAGTCTCCTGGTTTCCCTAAACCCTGCCCATGTCTGTGCAAACGGTCTCTTTCTTAAACTTCCTCCATCACCCAGTTTGAGTGGGCCATCTGTTTCCTGCCAGTGCCCTCCTGACACAAAACTTCAAATAAACAGCCCCCAAGATAACTTTGAAAGGAAAGGTGTGGTCGACACAGTGACACTGCTATGCTGTCTTCCAAAGAGCCGTTGTCCTCACTGTCCTTCAGTTTCTACAGATGTTGGTTGCACCAAATTCTGATAATAAAAGATTTTACCACCTCTCCCTGGGTGCCTTTTGCCCTCCCCTCAAGCAGACCAGGACCATGAAGCCTCAGCAACAGGGAGGTGACGGTAAATACGGTCTCCTTTTCTTTTACTGTTGTTGACAGTTCTTCCCTCAACTTTGAAGGAAATGAGTGTACAGTGCAATTTGTCATGTTCAGTATGAGAAGTCAGTATGAGAAAGCATGCTCAATTGGATCAAAATTTGCTGTGCTTCCTAGACAGATGGATTTATGTATTTCATCAGTTCTAGAAAGTTCTCTGGCAGTATCTTTTGGAATATCTGCTCCTTTCCCCCATTCTCTCCAGCACTAGCTCTGTTCTGGTTATGATCTCCTTATCCCCCAACCTCTTTTCCCCTATTTTCTATTCCTCTATTCCTTTGTGTTTTCTTCTGATCTTTCTGATCAAAAATTCTCTTTTCAGCTCTGTCTATTCAGGTCTCTAACTTGTCCATGCAAGTTTAGGTACACATTGTAATTTCGGTGCCTGTGTTCTTTATTTCTAGATTTTCTGTTTGATTCTTTTTTTTTTTTTTACAATGTGTGCCCTCTTTTCATGGTGTCTTTCATTTTTGTCTCCTTCTTTGATGTCTGAATCATTTTGAATCTACTTAGTATCTCTTTCCGACCCCTCGATTATCTCTAGGTCCTGTGGGTTGAGTCCTGCTCTTAGTTGTGTCTGCCGACTCCTGAGCACAACGGATAGACTGTTCCCTTGTGTAATTTATAATTTTGAATTGTGAACTCAACACTGGGGCCTTTGTCTGTGGGAACCTAGGAAGACTTGTTGAGGGTGAATCCCTCAGAGCCATTGCACATTTGTGCTTTCTGGGTTATCAGCTTTATTTTAGGCAGTAACACTTTTTTATATGAATTCTCATCTTGGATACTTTGGCTTCAATCAAGGTAAGGAAAATTTAATCCCTCCAAACATAGCTGGGGTGAAGGCCTCTTATTACAGATTCTCACTGGATGTCTCTGCTGCACCTTGACCAAGGCAATCAGGCGTCTGTCAGCTACTTGTCCTGGGTGCAGATTGGTCTGGTTCACTTGACCTTGAAGCTGTGACTGGGGAGTCCTGACTGTAGGTGGCTTTTAGTTCATGTCCCTACCTCGCATGGGACCAGGGCATCTTTTCTGGTCCCCTGGTGTGTGAACACCCAGGCCCCTGGATTACTGAAACCAAGGACTCCTCCCCAGGAGGACAACCAGACCAACTGAAGCTTCAACTTTCATGTCCTGGGGGTTTTCAGATTCACCTGGCAGCCAAGCAGCACCTGCTTCTTTCTCATTGGCTCTGCCATGTATTTGGAAGGATTCTGATTACATTTTACCTACTGTCTTCTGCATGGCTGTCACAGGAGTGATAGTGTATAGCATTGGTGACAACTGGAAGTCCCCTTTTCACTGCATTTATATCACAAAATGTTGGGTTTTGAGTAGTGTGTAGTATTTTCTATTTTTACATAAACTCAGATGCCTCTGATGGATTTGAAATAATTAGACATGTTTCTCAATTGCTTCACTTTAATATGTAAATGTAATGTTTTCTAAAATAATATGCATTTCATGCCCTTTGATCATTACTCTAATCAGAAGCCACATCTTACATACAAATGATTCCTCTTTCTCATTGTGCTTATGTGAGACAGAATGAGCTAAGCTCTGGGAATATCTTCAGGGAGGGAGATCAGGTCCCACGCAGTCCTGTTCTGTGATTTGTGCAGGGTTCTGTGCTCCCCGAGAGCCCTATTTCCAATGCCAAGGTAGTGTGGAAGCCACACTCATAGTCAGTAGGCAGCTTGGGAGCCTATGAATACAGCTGCTGGATGCTGAGCTCAGGAACTTGGATGAATCTGGGAAAAGGAGGGCTGGGCAGAGTAGGTGCTCAAGAAATAGTCGAGGAACTGAAGAGAACCATCTTTACCCCACTACAGAGCTGAAACATATCCCAGTGACCTAGATCCATCTGACATGGTTCTTCTTCCTTGAACAATCCCAGAGAAACAAAAATTCTTATAGCTGCTTTTCACCTTTTATATTTTCCCTATGAACCAGCCCCATACTAAATTTTCATGATCAGGAGCAAGAACAAGAGGTCAGGTTTGCAGAACAAGAGTTTTTTTTTTTTTTTATTCCCCCCAGTACTGGGGATTGAACCCAGGGATGCTCTACCACTAGCACATTTTCATTTTAGTTCGAGACAGGATCACATTGAGTTGCTGAGGCTGGCCTTGAACTTGGTATCCTCCTGCCTCAGCTTCCTGAGTAATTGGGATTACAAGTGTGTCCCACTAAGTCTGGTAAGGAAGAGTTTTTTTAAATTGTGAAATCTAAAAATATCTAAAAATTGGAAAATACCACATCAAGGTGCAAAATTTCAGGTTCTACAGAAAGACTAGAACATGTGTGTGGCAAGGCCCACATTGCCATCTGGCTTTGGCCCAGGGAGCAGTTGGCCCTTGGGGGAGAACTTGCTCTCTGGGTCTCCAGGGTCCTCTAACCCCTGTGAACTCTCACCTGGCCTGCTCCCCACTGCTTCGTGGCCTGATGCTCACAGGCTCGGGTCTATGAGCCAGCTCTATCATTGCTTGGTTCATCGCCTTCCTCTCTCCGTTTCCCGCCCCAGTGACACATTCTGGACACTGAGGTTCCACCTGGACGTTTCCCAGCCTGCCACCCACAAAACACATACAAAACATCACTTAGGATGAGTCACTGGGACAGATATTTTTAATTGATTCTTGCTAATTTTGTTTTCAAAAGGCACTTGTTTCCAAGTGGAAGCCCTTCTGTAATATTGACACCTCCCCAATTGGTCTGAGGAATTTAATGACTCTGGGATCATAAAGAATTTTGCTTACAGCTCATCAGGGCAAGCTTAAACCAACTTTATTTCGTAGATGATCCATGGAATGATCGATGCAGGAAGAGCTGGCCTTTGGTGAGTGCTCTCTGGGAGCTGGGGACCAATCCAAGTAATCCCACCCATGCTCACACAGCAAGTCTCTTATCCCTGTTTTATAGGGAAGTGATGGAGCCAGAATTAAGCCCAGCAGCCTGACTCAGAGGCCACCATCTCAGCCACTTCACACAGCTGCCCCTGATGCAGAGGACCCTCTCACTGTGGCCTCGGAGACCTCAAAGAGCAACCTGCTGCACATTAGAATCATCTGGGGCTTTAAGAACCCACCCAGGCATGAAGCAATGACCACAACCAGTTACCATTTGGGGAATGTAATGAAGGGTAAATGGGATATCTTTGGACTATTTTTGCAACAGTTCTGTAAGTCTGAAATTATGTCAAAATAAAAGATGAAAAGTTCAGTGACTAACTTAGAATACTACTAGTTAACCCGGAGGAATTTTCACAGAAATTGACTGTTGATAGCAAGGTCTGGGAAAGCGTGCATGATGAGATCCCACTCTTGTGAAATAAACAATGACAAAATCCACTCCCCCAACCCCCAGCCTTATATTTTTTTATGAGGATAGAATAAAATATGTATGATATGTTAAAAGAATTCTGGAGCCCAGTTCCCAGAGGTTCTATTTGAATTGTTTAGGGGTAGGACCTGGGGAAGGGTACCCTCTTTTAAATTTTTCAAAGATGAGAGTTCTTAACGAGCATGGGCAAGACCCTGGGCTCCATTACCAGCACTAGCAAAAAAAAAAAAAAGTCCCTATGCCCAGGCCACAGACCAGACCAACTGCATCAGACTTGGTGGCAGCAGAGGATAGCCATGGGTGTTTTAAAATCCTCTCCCCCATCCCCCATTCTAATATGCAGCCAAGTTTGAGGACCAGGCAGGGCCCTCTGGGCAGCTAGGGTTGAGAGTTACTGGTAGGAAGACGCCTTACTAAATGACAGGCATGAGTGTCCTTGTCACTCCTCCCAATAGCCAGTGAGATGGGAACCTGGGAGACAAGGTTGGCTCCAGGGAGCCAGTGATCTTCCAGAGGTCACAGAGCCAGGAGATGGTGGCACGCCTACAGGGCTTGAAATTCCTCTAATGGGGATTCATTCCTTTGGATTCCTCCTCCTGTGGGGTTTTAAAAACAACAGTGAATGAGGGTCTGGGTTCAATCCCCAGCACTGTCAAAAAAATAAACAACAACAAGAAGCAGCAAACACTCCTCAGAAGAGCTGCATGTTCCTGGGATCTTACTTCACCAGTGAGGGCCTGATGTTTTGAAGGAGGGTGTTAGAATGATGCTCATGCGTGGGAGAAGAATATGCTCTACGGGGTCTAAATCTGATCCTGTCATCACTCGCTCTCCAAGATCCTTCCATTCGCCAGCCTCACTTGAGTCTTTAAAAACACCAAGTGTCCTTCCCACATCTGGCCCTGTCCTGCTTCGGGGAACTTTCCCATCAGGAATTTTAAATGTTTTCCTTTCTTATCAGAGAGAAGAGCCTTGTTCTCAGGACTGAGACCAGAAGAGGCACAAGGAAAACAGGAGGCCACAAGAGACGTGTAGTTTGGCAAACACTGCTGAGGTCGGGAGCTATGTTTGGAGCATGTGGCAGTAAAGCTGAACTTAGTGTCCTTGGGACTAGGGCAGGGCCCCTAATCCCAGGATCTGGATGCTGAACAGAAGGGAGACCTTGGACACTGGAGTCAGAAAACCAGGGTTGGAGTCCTCCCAACAGTAAAATGAGGACGGAAGGACGCGGCCTTCCTTTAGACACAGTACCTGTGAAATGCTAGATTACATGTGGTAGGTCTCACCACATCAGTGGGACATCACGCCAACACTACAGGCAGGCAGTGGGTAGTCTGGGCCAGCTAGACATAGGCTTTGGCCTGGTCTCTACTTCTGTTGACATTTCTTCAGTGCTTTCTTCCCATATGTCAGATGCCACTTTAAGTTCTTTCATACATCAGCTCATGTAATGTGTAGAACAGCCCAGTCAGGTGGGTGCCATGATCATCCCCATTACAGATGAGGAAACTGTGGCCTAGAGGGGTAGGTAACTTATCCAAGGCCATACAGTTAGTGTAAACTGGAATTTGAACCATGCAATCTGGCTATACAAGCAGTCATCTTGATCATTATAATACTGATAGCATTAAAATCATAATAATGGTAATGGTTGAGAGCAAACCATGTGTGTTACAGGCAGGGTGAGGATGAGGCCTGTGCATTTGAATAGCCCCAGGGACAGAGTCCCACAGCAGCACTGCCTGATATCAGTTACTTCCTAGTAATTTTGGGGAGACAAGTGAAGGGAGGGGGTGCAGTTTAGTTGGGCAGAGCGATCCAGGGGATCTGTGGCTGAAGCAGCTTCAGGCATCCCTCTGATCCAGGCGGTTTTTCAAAGCCAGGCCTTTTCCTGTTACTGAGTGAATCTGACCCAAGTCTGCCCCATTTTGCACTTGGTTTCTTATGCACTTGCTCCACCCCTTTTTCCACTTGCTCCACCCCTTTTTCCACTTGTTATGTTTTGTGCTTCAAGTGGTTAGCTCCAGGGTCAAAGTCCAGTTAGGTGCTTTGTTTAATGTCCTTTAAAAGTTGTTCATTTGATTCCTCTCTGCCATACTGTTTGACACCCGGTTGACGTTGATTAGAATGAGTCCTCCTGGCTATGGAGTTATTCACTTGCCCCATGAACATGACCACCAGATCCCACATTAACCTGGGCGCTCTGTTCTCTTTCCAGGTTAAACCTTCCAAGGGACTCTCTGCGGTTATTTTCACACCCTACGCTCTCTGGGCCTGCAAACATCAACTTTCCAAGTCACAGGCAGTCAGCAATCTCAAGAGACTGACCAACGGGCCATAAAAGCTCTAATGCTGGTTCCATTCATTTTGCACTGGCAGATCAATCCTCTTCCCCAGCATCCTGCAACTTCATCGAACTCAGCATCCCATTGCAGAATAGGTCCCTAACTCTCCTTAATTATATATCTGGCTATATGCGATCATGACTCGGTGTTAGTCTCAGAAGGTTGCACCGGCACCTTTCTCTTCCCACTGAGCTTTCACTATGGGCCTGGTGCTGGGTTAGGCCTGCCGGCATGCAAGTGCCGGGGGTAGCCGCGGTGCAATCTCCATTCTGGGCGCTCTGAGCGTTCGCCTGGCGGGGTGCTAACCCTCCTTCTCTGCGCTGCGACAAGCGGCCAGGGTAGAAGGGACTCGGTGTGTCGGGGAGGCGGAAGACCCGCTCGGCGCGGCCCGCAGCCCGCCCTCCTTTCGGCTGGCGCTCCACGCGCCTCCCGGGTGCGCGCTCCCAGCCCCGCCCGCGTGCGGCGGACGCACAGCCGCGAGCGCGCGCCCTCCCCGCGCTCCCGCGGCGGACGCACGGCCGCGAGCGCGCGTGCGCCCCTCCGAACGTCCCCGGGAGCCCAGCCAGAGCGAGCGCCGGGGCCAGGCGCGCAGGAGTGAAAAGGAGGCGGCGGCCGCGGCTGCGAGCAACAGATCCGGGCGCCGAGAGCAGACCCTTTTTGCTGCTGGGCCATTTCTTTTTTAATTAAAAAAAAAATACTAAATTTGAAAATCTTGCATTTTTAAATGGCGCTGGCCCTGGGTCAGCAGGAGGTTTTCTCTGCATCAAGATGGGTTTTGCCGTTTCCGTCGTGGGCACTTGTGATAGCCTGATTGTCAGTCTTCTGTGGGCATTTTTGAGGCTAGGAGCCGAGCACCGCATGTAGGCGAATCACCCTACAGAACGGTTTGGCTTTTTAAATTATTATTATTATTTTGGACAGAGAACAGTCGACCTCGTGCGTTCCGTCCGCTCTGCAGAAGAGGCGGCGAGTCGTTGGTGGGTCGCTTAGAGGGTGAAATTCCTCGCGGGGTGAGCGAGCCCCGGCCCCGCGCGCAGTCCAGCGGCCACGCGAGTGTGTCCTCTCCCTGCCGGCGCCGGGAAAATGGAGGCTGTGATTGAGAAGGAATGCAGCGCGCTCGGAGGCCTCTTCCAGACCATCATCAGCGACATGAAGGTAGGACGCCGGGGGCGCGGCTGCTGCAGCCGCGGCGCACTGACCTCGCCGCGGGGCTTCGCCTCCACCTCCTGCGAGCCGCCCGGCCCTTGCCTGCGCGGAGGCAGTCGGCCACTTGCGAGAGCGCCCGCCCGGTGTCACCTGCTCACCCGGGGCGCTGCTCCCTGCTCTATTGGGTCACTGGGCGGGCGACTTCCCTGGGGAGGTTAGATGCCCCCTGCCATCTCCCTGCTCATTGTCCCAGGGGGCGGCACCATCTGGTTCCTCTGGGGGTTCATGGCCCTGGCTGCAAGTTTTCCATTGTCTGTCCCTGAAATGAGTGTCTGAGGTGGGATACCCAGCGGACACCAGATTCCCCGGGTTCGGGCGCGGGAGCCTGGCGCGGTGGTGGGGAGGGATTGAGGGCTCTGCCTGGTCTCAGGAAGGAGTCACTCCGGTCTGGAAGACCAAAAGGAGGCCTCCTCCCTCCTTGGCTTTCAAGTCTACCTGCTGTGGTGGGATCAGAGCAAATTAGTTATTAATTAGGCTGTTCCAAAACTGGTGAGGGCGTGCATGCCTTCTCTCAGCCCTCCCCCGGGACACTGGGCAGAAGTTCCCAGGGAAGCCTTGCAGGAGCCCCTAAACTGAGGCTCCCAGTCTGAAGGCAAGATTGGAGTCCCCTAAGCAACTATGTCTCTCCCCGCCCAAGAGGAAAAAAAAAAAAAACCATAAAAGAAAGAAAAAGAAAAACCCCCACCCCACTCCTGGTTTTCTCTTGGAAGGATTGTGGAGATTGTGTGCGTGCGTGTGCGCGCGTGTATGTTGGGGGCGGGGAGCAACACCCTGGTTTTTTTCCTGCAAAGGGTGGGACTGGAGATAACCTGATCCTCGGATGTGGATTTTCTGGTGCATAGAGATAGACCAGGGCCCTGTGTTACTCATCCAGAGGAAATATAACCAGCCGCTCTAGCTGGCTGGAGGTGGGAATTGGGGGCGGTGAGGGGAATGTTTTTTTCATGTGTATTTAGGGAGCTTCTCTTTGGCTCTAGCCCAGCCCCAGTTTGCCTCGACAGATCCGGGGAGGTGGTGTTTAATTAAAAGCTCGGCTTCCAAAAGAGTGGGCAGGTTTGGAAAGCCGTGCTGGCGAGTGGGTGTGGACAGCCCCTCTTCAGCCACTGCCTGGCGCCTGGGGGAGCTTTTGTCTGATGAAGTGTAAGGTTTGGAGAGGCTTCTGCCTCCGAGATGGACTTTGGGGAGGAATGCTCAGCTGTCACTGCCTGCCTCCCCATTTTAGAACCAACCGCCACCTAGCAGAGGGTGAACTTTGCCAAGGTGCCTCCTCCTGGTCTTGTCCATTTTGAAATCCTTCCACAGATCTTATGCCTTTTGTCAGAAATTGCCATTCGTGTAGCCTAATCTGCAGCCAGACCCGGCTTGCCCAGGAATGCCTCTAATCCAGTCACTTGGAATTAGATGGATTAGTCCCACTTCAAAAACAGCCCCTTTCATCCCTTTGCTCCCAATCCATATTGAATTATTGAAATGCTCTTTTGAACAAAGATTGGTGCCCTTTCCTTGGACTCTGGTATTTATTGTTAACTTAAATTCCGTAGGCCCTATAGTCAAACACATTTGGATGGAAGCACACTTGGTATATTCTGATTTCCAGAGGACACATTTGAGATGGGTTGGTAAAACTGCTTGTGTGTTTTGGAGGAGATAAATGGATATTTCCAGTCTTAGTAGAAAAAGGAACCCAGGGATCTAAATGACCTGCTCATTGTAGACCCAGAGTGGTCACACCTGGAGTTTTCCTCTCTTTGTTCTTTAATCTAGAATCTAGGCTCAGTTCTTTCCATTCACTGGTTTGAATCCAAAGCCCTTCAGAAGGTAATCCTGCCCTAAGGGTGGGTGCTCCTGCCTTCTACCCGCTATCCTATTGCTGCCTGGCAGTGTGCTCTGCCCAGAGATTCATGGTGCTACAGTGGTTCCCTCTACACACACACACACACACACACACACACACACACATGCACACACATACACATACATATATATACACATAGACATATATATGTTTTTTTTTCTTCAAGGTTTCAGAAATAAAGAGCTCTTATTGAATGCTCCTTCAGTACTGAATCTGGAGTTTGTGTGTCTTGGGTTCTTTCCCTTTGAGTTTCAGTAGGTTTGTTCAATATTCTGTGAGAAAGCATTTATTTTAAAGGTTTTTGTTTGTTTGCTTGTTTTGTCTTAGGGGTAAAAGATTTTGAAAGCAAGGTGGAATGGAATGCTGAACCATGCAGAATTTTAGGCTTTGCAAGGAGAAGAGGGATAAGGAAAAAGAGAGACAGGGTGTCTGATTTGCAAGGTTATTTCTACATAAGACAATTGCTGAGTATCCTCACAGACTTTTCTTCCTAAAAGGCTTCTTCATGAATTACATGGTGGTGATATTTTAAAAGGGAAGTTAAAAAAATGGAAATGTGGCCACATAGGATAAGCAGTGTGGAATGCAGATGTATGGGGTTGCCAGTGAGGAAAGTCAAGTTTCTAATGTCTGGAGTGAGCTGACTTTCTAATGACCTGCGTATCCTCTTTTTTCTCTTCTTTAGACTCCCAGGATGAGTTTGTCACGCCTTTGGTCCCTTTGTTTTTGTTTTTGTTTTTGCTTTGAGGGAGAATCATAAATGCTGGGAACCCATTTGGATTGCCATTTTGATATAGTTTTCAGGTCCCCCCTCCCCTTAGAAATGATGTACAGGGACAAGGAAAGGGTAGGGAAAAATTGTTTTCTAAGTAGCATTTGTTTCTTCAAAATGTATGGCAGCACAGGAAGGGAGTCAATTTCCTCTTTGGAGAAAAAAAAATGGAGTAATTTCCAGGCCCGATACCATTTATCTTGTAAAACCAAAGAACCTCAAGAGAAGGAAAAGCAAGAGGATTCTTTGTGCTTTTCTTCTAAGGATTCTTCATCAGACACAGTCCTTGGCTATCAGGGTGTGTGTTTTATCCTTTTTAGGACTAGGGTGCGAAAGAAATCCTTGCTTTGCTTAGGCTGAGAGCGAGAACCATGTAAAATAGCCGCAGCTGTTAAATAACTTATTGATTCCCTGACGGAGGAGACCTGGGTCCTTCCCCTTCTCCCACCCTGTTTGCAGTGGTGGTCGCTGATGACCGGTGGTGTGCAGAATCACTTAAGGTCTTCTGTTCCTCCCGTGCCCGTAAATCACCCATCAAGCCATCAAGTGTGATTTGTCCCCAGGAGAGGGGAGACAGGGTATTCACATGGCTGGAGGGAAGGCCCATGGTTGGTTTGTCTGGGGGAGCAGTGGTCTGGAAGCGACTGTAGGTCACTGGAATCTTCTGGGTTTCTGCCCAAGTTCTGGGGAGGACGGCTAAATACTGCCAACAGCTGTGTGTTGTTGCTTTTAAGTAACTGAAACAGAATTTGGTGATGGTTAGGGAGTTTTCAAGACTGGGAGACTTTGTTGGCCCAACTTGGGGACATCTCCCTCTGAGGATGTCTCCCTTCTTTTAATTATTAACTTGGTAAAAAAAACAAAAAAAGCTGGATGCTAACATCAAATACTGTCCTTGCCCTGGTTGCTCAAGTGTCAGCCTGTCCAGAGCCAGTAGGCCTGCTGCAGGCAGAACTTTGCCCTAGCTGAGGAGTGTGTCTTTGGGCTTATATAATGTGACTGGGCAAGAAGCACCAACCACACCTGAATGCTCCATACCACGTGACTCTTTAGACAGGGTGTCCTGTTACCAGCACCTGTGCTGAGCAGAATAGGGGCCTTGTTCAGTTCCTCCTGCCATTGCTACCAGTATCTTCTGTCCTAAGTTCTGCCTAAAATTAGAACTGCGAAAGGACTTCTTGAATTCCACGGAAATCTTTCTGTGGTTCTAAGGCATGTCATGATATTTTCCCTCCCTCATCATGAGATCGAGAATGTGGGTAGTGGGTCCAGTGCTGGGTAATGATTCCAGGACTGGGTTTTTTTTTTTTGCGTTGATTTGGGGTTCCTGTCAGAAGAGAAGTTCACTTCCTTGCTATTTATTTGTTGAGGACCTACTACGTGGAAGTCCATTTGCTAGGCCCTGGCCCCAGAGAGCCTTATGCTGAGGGCTGGGAACAGAATGTCATAGTATGGCAGTGGCCTGAGGGAAGGGACTTCCCTGGGATGCGTCAGAAAATAAGTTCTCTCTAGGAAGACACTGAAAGCCAAGCCAAGGCCTCAGCCAGCGGTCAGGTACTCTGAGGGAGGTGGGCTGCCTTGTGTAAATGGTGAGAGCCACACAAAGGCAGGACAAGCAGAGCCATTGTAAAGGACAGATGGGCCCCATGTTGGCTTTTCTCTTAGCAAATGGTCGTGTTTGGCCAGGGTTTTACAGCTTCCTCACTGTGGGCCCATGGGAGAAAAAGCTAAAATAAAGATGTCATAAAATCAGCAGCAGGGAACCGCCCAGACTGGGTGCTTATTCAGAGATTTAGGGCCTCTTCTACTTAGATCATTCTTTTTTTTTTAAGTTGTGAATCTTGTCCTGGTTTGGAAAAACTATCATTTTTGGTCTTGGTTTGAATATTTCTGTGGCAAAACCTCTCATCTGTACTATTGTATCAAATTGTTTGGAACGTGTGGCTTAATGCCATGAACCGACCTTTATGCTCTGAAATTCTGCAGTTCATAACCACCCCAAATGGAGAGAGGAGGTGACCGCTTTAGTCTGAGTTTGGCTTCGGGCCAGGTTCTGCAATCACCTGTTCTTTCTAGAGGAGCTTCCACCCATTCTGTGGTATTTATTGAGCATCAGTTGTGTTGTAGGCACCAAACTCTGCTGTGATTCCTGCAAGGGGAAATACAGCAAACTTTGTGTTTTAAAGTGTGAACAGTCTGTTCCAGCATCTTCTTGGTTGCTGACTGCCTGCCTTTTGACCTCTTCTTTTGCATCTTGGCTGTAGGGATAAGGAAAAAGATAAAATGATATTTGTCCATTTAGTGAGCTCATTTGAGGTTGCTTGGAGGGCGAAAAGGTTGAAACTATTGATCCTTTAGAGGCTTCATCTATCATTTGTACCTAGGCTTTTTCCATCTGCGCAGACAGGTGAGAGCTGGCAAAGTTCCTTCTGTAGTGAGACCATTTGATGTTCTTGAATTGGGGATGGAACAGTAAGGTCATTGTGAGTTCCCCACTGCTTCTCAGAGAGGCTTTTGGGACACTACCCCATACCCACCCCGCTGCAGAAACAAAAGAAACACCTCCCCCCAAACCTAACAGAAGCCAAAGGCCAGATTTAGCCTCTTAGGACATCAGACAAGCTGTATTTGGGGCTCCTTAAACGGAACTGACTGATACTTAAGCACTTGAACTCAGATTTGCAGATTGCCTTGCTGCTAGGGCCTTATTAAGTAGCAAACTGGAGAGACCAACAGAGTAAATTAATTGGCTGAGCATCAAGGAAGCCTGTTGTATTTGATTGCAGAAGTTCTCCCTTGAATTAGATGCAGCCTGCAGAGGGTTTCCTCTGAGTCTGTGCCACAACAACAAAGCGAAACAAAACAAAAACAACTAGAAAAAAACCAAAGAGCCATTCCAGAGCAGCCCTTTGGCTCCCCATGTGCTCCACCTCTAAGCCCCTGGGAGGCCTTGGGCGGGGGTTCTTACTCATCTCTGCTTCCTTGTTTGGAGGTGGCTATGTTTTTACCTACTGTGCAGATGTGGGGGCTGTGGTTGTATAAGATGCTGTGATGTGCCACTGGCGCATAGTAGGTGCTCATTGTTCTTTGCAATAGTGAACATTGGGCCAAAAGCGATGTGGTGAGGACCTACATTGTGCTGAGTGCTTGGTGTGCATGATTTCATGTTATTCTGCCATCCACTCACTTTACAGATGAGAAAACTGAGGCCTGGAGACATTCAGTAACCTGTTAAAGTCCATGGTGAGGTGGAGCTGGTATTCAAACCTTGGCCTCTTTGACCCCAAAGCTGGACCTCATTGGTACAAGGTGTGTGGGGGGGTGTGGATGCATTTCTAGAGGATGGCATTTCACTTGCCTGAGACCTACAAGAGGCTCTCGGGAGGCATTAGGGTCTTCTCTCTGCTTCTAGCCAGAGCTGGCCTGGAGACAAGGCTGTGAGGACTGTTGTAGGGTGGGCAGCCCTCATCTGGCCAGCACCTTTATGGAAAGTGACTGGTTTATGATAAGTCGCACATTGTGGCTTCCTTTCTCTTTGCACTCAGCTGTCTTCTCTAGCAGATGACTTAGCCTGCCGCTTGGCCTCCTCTTTCCCTGGGTGCACAGACTCCAGCCCGTCACCCTTGGCCCCTGTCCTTTTCCACATACACAGTCTGCAGGGACTCCTCAGTGACTAGCTATAGGTCCCTAAGTCCAGGAGGCTATCTGTCCGAGGAGGCTGGGCTTCCATGCAAGCTTGGCACCCCACCCCCACCACTACCGTAATCATATGAATTCACCAAGTTCACCCAAAGTTCACGTGACTCCTCAAAGACAACTGCTTACCTTGAACTCATTGCACGTCCAGCCCTGGAACTCTCTTGTAAAAGAGCTTTCTGTGTTTAATTATGTCCCGGTAGCCCTGCAGTTTGGGCTGAGTCTGTTTGGAGAGGTTGGCCGGCTGGCCAGAAGTCCTCCCTCCTGTGCTAATTCTTGGCATGGGAGGCCTTGGTCCCGGTTTCTAAGTGGTTTTTCTTTTCCTGTCTAGTTTAAGTGGGTGAAAAAAAAATCAATTGAGTGCCTTTTGAATTGTGTGTCTTTTTATTTGCTTGCCTTCTCTCAGAATTCGACAGCAGTAAAAGTATTGGCCTGCTCAGCGCCAGCAGCTCTGGAGAGCTGGAGGTGGGCGGCAGGTATTGTCTGGGCCTCTTCCTGGCCACACGACCTGGCTCTCTGGGCCAAAGGAGTGGGTCTGGCCAGGGGAGGTTCTGGGCAGGTGCACCCCTTTGGATAGAGGGACATGGTACAGGGAAAGCCCCATCAAGTTCCCTGGGAGCTTAAAGACCAGGGCCCCCATCCCCAGTGGCTCTGATTCTGGGCTCTGAGATGCATCCTGGGCACTAGGATTTTGAAAGCACCCCAGGGAATTCCACCATGTAGCCAGGTTGAGAACCCTGGAGCTGTCAGGCTTCCTCTTACACAATTTCAGCCCCTTCAAAGTGTTTTCTTAAATCTTACCTAAGTCTGAATAAAAACTTCTTCAAGCCGGGCACGGTGGCACATGCCTGTAATCTCTGCACTTTGGGAGGCTGAGACAGGAGAATCTCGAGTTCAAAGCCAGCCTCAGCAACGGTGAGATGCTAAGCAACTCAGTGAGACCCTGTCTCTACATAAAACACAAAATAGGGCTGGGGATGTGGCTCAGTGGTTGAGTGCCCCCAAGTTCAGTCCCCACTACCAAAAAAAAACCAAAAACTTCTTTAGATGTTTGCACTACCATATGAATAGACTTCACACTTGAGCTTCAGGATGATCAAAATGGTATATTTGCTTATATATATTTTACCACAACTGAAAATGAAAATAAAAAATTATAGGTAAATGTGAACGTGAATAAATTGCATTAAAAATCAACAACAACAAAATACATCCTTAGAACACTTCGTGATGTTTTTATTGATCTATAATTGTCCTGTCTGGTATGCTTTTCTGTAATATGGAAATTGTCAGATCTGTTAGCCACTAGCCACATGTAACGATTGAGTACATGCAGTGTGGTTAGTGAGACCAGGAACTGAATTTTTAATTTGATTTACTTTTAATTTGTTTAAATTTAAATAGCCACATGTGGCTAGTGGCTTCTGTGCTGCACAACAGAGATCTGAACACATGAAAGGAAGGTGCATCTGCTTGACAGCGCCACTTCCTGCTCACTTTCTACCAGCTGCTGGCCACAGCACTGCCCCTAAATCTCTCCTGGAGACATTCTGGAGCTTCTGGGGACCTTGGAATCAAAGGGATCTGATGTCAAATCCCGTGACAAGTTATTCCATCTCTCGAGCCCCATTTTGCTTCTCTGTGAGGTGGTTCTGATGAAGCACCCACCTCTTGGATTGCTCTGAGGATTCTGAAATGAGATATGACTCGTAAAGTTTCACCCGGTTCTGGTGCCCAGGCACTTAGATGTCCCTAGCGGTTCTTACCACTCTGTCCTGTGGATTTGGGGATGGAGGACTTTGAAGTCTCAAAAATCAGTGTAGTAATTATCTGTACCACTTCTTAGGGCAAGCACTGCCCCACCCTTTTCAGAGCTGTGTTTAGAGCCTGCAGTGAGGCTTCTGGAAATGGAGAAGTTGAGATTTTTTTTTTCTTGCTAAGTAAATCACCGCTGAGTTCATTATTATCCTCCTCCGGCCCAGCAGGGCCTGTTTACCTTCAATTTCTTTATTTGCAAACCTCACTGTCTGTTTATAAGGGGAGGGAGTACCCACGGGAGGGTCTGGCAAGGGTCTTCAAGGCATTTATTTTAGCTCTGTGGGAGAAAAAAAGTCTTTTAGAGATGTTGAGGCCAAGGGGAAGGAGGAGTTGCTTTGTTAGGGCTGTCTTTTGTGTGTCTGCTATTTTTCTGGGGTATCCAAGCAAAGGGGCCCTCACTTGCCTCTAGCCTGTCCTGGAGCAGCAGCTGGTACTGAGATCAAGGCCTGGCCATGTGGGGTCTTCCTGCCGGCCTGCCACCTTTTGCCTTCGCCTGGAAACCAGGGCCCCTGTGATGTGGGCTGCTCTGCTCCCCAGTTTGGACTCAGCTTCCTTAAACATGTCCTTGCTCCTCCCTCTCCTGCCCTGGCCCTGCTCATCCTTGCAGGTCCATCAGAAAGTCCCCTCATTCTCTGGCTGCTCCTCCTCCTCCAAGCTGGATACCCTGTGGCATTCATCACCGTCTTGTTGACTGCCTAGTTTTTATTGCATTTTACCTTGAAAAATGGCTGTCCTGGGCTTTGAAACCTAGCTCTGCACTTCTAGCTCTGTTTCTGTGGGCAGGTGACTCCACCTTCCTGAGCCTTGGTTTTCTTATCTGTAGAATGGGGCGAGGGGATGATACTTCCCTGTTAAAGTTGCTCAGGTTAAATGAGGCAGTGCTGGATGGGCTTGGGATGAAACAAGTGCCAATCAAAGCTCTCATGAGTCTTCCCAAGGCAGCTCACTGCGGATTGAGTGTCTCTAGTCCCAAGATCCAAACTCTGAAATCCAAAACCCTTTGAGCCCTGATAGGACATTCATAAAGTTCCAGATTGTGGAGCATTTTGGATTTGGGATTTTCAGATTAGGGATGTGCAACTGGTAGAGTCAATACAAACATCCCCAAATCCCTGAATCTCTGAAATCTGAAACACTTCCAGTTCCAAGCATTTTGGACAAAGGATATGTAATCTGTGATTCTGATGAGAGTATCCTGCTGAGTCGCGGCAGTCTGATGTTTCAGAAGATACAAGAAAACGGTCTTTAGTTCAAAAGTGCAATAGCGGCAAGAATGCAGAGCTTTCTGGTTGCTAACCTAGAAATAATCTGAGAGAACACAGCGGCTGTATTCAACAAATAGGACGGCGCAGCTGCCATGGGCTGGGCTGCTGGGTGGTGGAGGCACACCTGTGACCAGGACAGTCACAATTCTCGCCCTGAAGTTGTTCCTTCTAGAAGAGACGCAGGTGAGGAAAAGGGATTCAGTGTGATCCGCATCACTGCGGAAGTCAGCACAAGCTTTTGTGGGGCCCTGGGACAGCTTCTGATTCCTATTTTGGATGGGAGGACAGAGTTATAGAAACTTTTTGGTCTAGGTGACATCCAAGCTGAGAACCAACTTTTATTTTTCTTATTCAATGAGCATTTCTATGCCTGGCACTACCAGGCACTCTTCTAAGTGCCGGACAAAGAAAGACTCATTTAATCTCCCAACAACCCAGCGAGGTTGTTACTGTTATTATTCCCATTTTATTGTGGCTTTGATAGTCCCCACTTTACAGATGGGGAAACTGAGGTGCAGAGAGGTTAATGACTCTGTTGCT
Organism: Xerus rutilus; assembly: GCA_028644305.1. Taxonomy (NCBI): domain Eukaryota; kingdom Metazoa; phylum Chordata; class Mammalia; order Rodentia; family Sciuridae; genus Xerus; species Xerus rutilus. Next base: position 168,019,301 of record CM053400.1, on the reverse strand, counting down.
CCTGTCATTGCTGGCTGGGGTAGAGCTGGGAGTTGACAGGCAGGGAGACATTGCAGGGTCTGAGCTCTTATCCACATGCCAGGCTGCCACTGGATCTCCTTTTCAGATTCTGTAGTGGATAGATGTCATCGATTTGTTTGATGATTGTGTTCTGCTTCTACGTTCAGGAAATCAGGATAAGCCAGGCACAACATGTCAAAATCGAGGCTCACCTCTGAGTTGCTCCCAGAGTCTCCAGGGGTCTCCCTCTATTTAAAGAGGAATCTGACACAGCTGTTGACTGAAATTGTTGGGAAGTTGACCCACCTATGGGTGCCACTAACTTACCAGCAGAGAGAAATATGCAAGGGTACTGGGTGCAGTGTGGCCACACAGACACGTTGGTTTTGCTGGAGGAAGCCCCTTCTATCGGGTCACCCTGGCAACAGCTCTGCACCCCCTGACTGAGTGTAAAACAGGAAGGGGGTATATTCAGGAAGAGGCTGGAAATACTGTGGGATTAGTTCCCAGGGAGGCTCCCAAGTCACTTCTGAGGCCCAAGCCACAGCTGAGCATGCGGCCATTAAGGAAGTCTTTGAGTTTGGTTTAATGGTTGCTCTTTGTTTTTGAAGTGAGTGTTTACCAATCTTCAAAGCCAGCTCCACAGCAGGATGTGATCTGGGGCCTGAATAATTGCATCAGACACCCCAATAGGAAGCAGGTAGTGGGGAGCTGAGCCAGGAGTAGCTCATGGCCAAGCCCGGGGTCGGAGAGCGGCTGCTGGCAGGATTGAGGTCAACTTGCAGCCAGGCCCCTGGAGTCTCCTGGAACCTGGGTCCCTGGGAACCTGGCCTCTTTGATGTTGTGCTGGCCTTAATTAGGGACACCCTAATTAAGTCACTGAGGAGGCAGCCTTTTCTTAAAAAAAAAAAAATTAGCAAAATGTTTTGAGAACATTTCATGAGGGATTACTTCTCAAAGATTATGTAAGGAATACAAAGTTAATGGAAGAAAAACTAGAAACTTCAATTAAGTGAAAAAAGCAGTCACCCATGAGGACTCCATCATGAGGTGGGTTCTGTCCACACGCTCCCAAGAGCACACTCATTTTAAACAAAGGGTTGTGAGGCCGGCTGAAATTTATTTTCTGTCTAGTGACCCAGTGTCCTTGTGAGTCCACATGTGGAGATGTCAGCCATGCCACTTCCAATGGCTGTGCCGTGTTGCATTTCTGTGTCTGTAATTAACCCATTTGACATGTATTTGAGGACCTACTATGTGTTGGCTTCTTTTTGAACTGCTGGGGACATAGCAGTGAACAAAATGGGCATCCTAGTGTCATGGAGGTGACAGAATAAGTCAGTTCTCTTGTGCACTGAGAGGATTCTGTATAGTGGGGGGAAGCAGGGCAGTGTGGCTGTTTTCCAGTAGAGTGTCAAGGGAAGGCCTCACAGAAGGTGACATTTGAGGAACAACTTAAGTACTGTGAATATTGGAGAAGAATGTTCCAGGCAAGAAATGAGCATGTGCAAAGGCCCTGAGGTGGAGGAGCCCATTCCTCACTCATTTGTGTTTAGGTTGTGTCTAGTTTTTCAGATTATAAGCCACACTGCAGTGAGTACATGCTTGTAGCTAGACACTGAAGGAGTTATCCTGGGTCCAAATTTATGCATTTTTCAAGGCTTTTGAAGCCTATTACTGAATGTCTTTCAAAGAGTATGTCCCAGTTCCCATTACTATGTATGAATGCTCATCCTGGGATTACTTTGGAAGGAGCTAGAAGTGGACATTGGGGTGAGAAATTGCTGAGGCCCCAACTTCTAAAGGCTCAGAGGAGCATGTGACATCTTATGTCTTGCAGAGATTCTCAGATCTTGTTGTGTGTGTAGTTTTTGGTAAGCCAGAGAATCTCTGGCGACTGTGCTAAAATACAGATTCCCTGATCCCGTTCCCAGAGATTGTGTAGATCTGGGGTGGGACTCAAGCATTGGCAGTCTTCACAAACACCCAGCTGATTCTCTTTCGGTCTTTCTGGGATTGCACCATGAGTAGGTGGAAGGGGTAGTTTAGGCCACCCTGGCCTGCTGAGAGCTTCCTCTGAAGCTTACGAGAGCCCTCCTCTTGCCTACCCCGCCCATATACCTAGAATACATTCCAGGTGGACGCGGTGAGTCCCTTGCTCAAACATAGCAAGGTGTTCTTTGCTTGCCTTCCTTTGCTAATTCCATCTTTTGCAGGAATTGCTTCCTCTGTCTCTCCTTTCTATCTTTGCTTTGCCAGGAAAATTCCCATTATCCTTTGAGATCCAGTTAGGTGTCACCCCAGTCTGGAGAGCTTGTAGCAGCTACTAGGACTTGCTACTACAGGATGCTGCCCTCCAGGGCCTTGGGATAGATGGCATCTATGGCTTTTCTACCAGACTGAGTTTCTCAGCACATCTGCTGATCTCTCTGCCTGGCCTCCCCCTGTCTGTGCATGGCCTGTGCATAGTAGGTGCTCATGAAATGTTCCAGTCAGGAAGACTGGCCTTGTGTGCTGACTTATAAAAGCAGTGTTGAGTTCCTGTGTTAGTCACTGCTGTTATCTCATGTAGTCTCACAACCATCCTTGGAGGTGAGAATTAACCATCAGCCTCCCTTACAGATGAAGCAGGGTGGCACCAGGTGATTAAGCAGCTTGCTTGCAAGGTCACCTAATGAGTGGTTCTGAAGTTGTGTGGACTGACCCTAGAGTTGTGCTTTTACCGGACCACACAGATCCTTCCAGATTCTCAGATGTGCTCGTCTGGGTCCGTTTATCCAGGCAATGAGAATGACAGTCAGTGGATAGACCCTAAACAAATACAATAGTTATAGAAATAAGTTCAGTTATCACCTCTTTTGGCAGCCCAGGGTGAAAGCTGGGTCATGGAGGAGATACCATTTCTGATCCAAAGGGGAAGTTGTTTTCGTGGAAGATGGCGGAACACATAGAGCACCCTTGGGCAAAGGCCAAGGCCTACCCTGAGGCTGGGCTTGACCAGTTCATGCCGCTGCGTCTGCCTAGGGAGAGTCTCCAGTTTAGAAGGGGGTACAGGGTGAGCACAGAGATGCTTGGTTAGGGGTGCAAGCCGAAGCCCATGCACAATTCTCTCTAGAGCGTGTTATCTTGACCTGTCTGTCCAGGGTGCTGGAGAGATTGGCCCCAAGAAGAACTCATCCCTAAAAGGCAGAAGCAGTTTTGGAGTTGGTGGAGGCAAGTCGGAAAGGGCATGTCCTAGGGAGGGGTGACGAGCCTGGAGTCACAGTAGCAAGACAACATTTCTAGGGGTGCAGGCCCCTGTGTGTTCTGCCTAGGTTCCTTGGCTCATGTGGACGTTGGCAGACAGGAATAAACAAGGGGGCCCAATGGCTTTGGGCCTGTAGAGCAGGGCCAAGATTAGAAGGGGTAAATATTTATTATTCTGGGGAGGCTTCAGTGCACACAGGTGTTTATTAGGAGCCCTCAGGCAAAGCAGCCAGCCCGAAGCTAGATGGTCACATGAGTTCTCAGGTTTCCAGATGTGGAGAATCAGCTGTGAACCCCATGGAACAATGTCATTTTAAAAATAACTGGGCAAACTTAGCAGAGAAGGCCATGGACAGGGTGCAGGGCAGACCCTCCTCTGGCTTTGGGCCAATTACTTATCCTTTCTGTGCCTATTTCTCGGTAGCAAGAAGGACAGTGTTACATGTGGTTCCCCGCCAGCTGCCCTCCCAGGGTTGCCATGAAAGTCTTTCACACTCCAGGACTGTCCAGTGAGGGGATGCTGCCAGCATAAGGTCAAGGTGGACCCCCAGATGAATCGCAGGTTTTCCCTTTGAAAACTTGGTTGTGCAAACAGAAGGCAGCAGCCACTCGCCACCTCTGCCCGTCTCTTTTTGGTGGGAGGGACTATCTCAAATGATAAAGGAGTTCGCATGCTGTGAAAATCCAGGTGAGGAAGGGACCGATGAATTTGGGAAATGGAAAGGGAGAGGAAGAAGGGCTCTGTTTTCAAAGAAACATTGAATATGAAGCACACACACGTTTTGCAAAGGTTGAAAGGCAGACCCAGAAACCTGGGTGCCATTGTGGAACGCCCCATAGATGTCTGGGTACTTTGGCCTGGGGTGGCCAACAGTGTCCAGTAGAGCTTTTGATGTAGAAAGTCATTCTAGGTCTACCACCCAGTACTCTGGACACTAGCTGCATGTGGCTGCGAGCATTTGAAGTCTGGCTGTCCCAACAGGACAGGAGCTGAATATCACATTTTTTGGGGGGTGGGGAGCCATATCCCCAGCCTGTTTTCTTTCTTTCTTTCTTTCTTTTTTTTGGTACTGAGGATTGAACTGAGGGGCACTTGATCACTGAGCCACATCCCCAGCTCCATTAAAAACAGCCCTATTTTGTGTTTTATGTAGAGACAGGATCTCACTGAGTTGCTTAGTGCCTCTCCATTGCTGAGGCTGGCTTTGAACTCGCGATTCTCCTGTCTCAGCCTCCCAAAGTGTTGGGATTACAGGCGTGACCCACCGTGCCTGGCTTCAGCCTGTTTTTTATTTAAGTTGCTTAGGGTCCTGCTAAGTTGCTGAGGCTGGCTTTGAACTTGGGATCCTCCTGCCTCAGCCTCCTGAGCTGCTGGGATTACAGGGAATATCACATTTTATTTCATTGTAATCTAAATCCAAATAACTGCACGTGGCTAGCGGATGGTTTGGGATTGACAAAAGAATGTTAACTTTTAAGTAGAGAACTTAAAAAATAAAATGGAATAGCCTTGAAGATAGGGTTGCCATATTTGTTGTTAAAATTTTAAGGGAGCCACGCCCATACATCAGAACATAGCCTGGGTGTCAGACCTAGTTGTGCAGGTGGAAGGAGTGCTCCTTGATGCCCTTGATTGAAGTCCTCTTGTAGTTACAAATGGAGCCTTCTGCCAGGGCTGGTCAGAGCACCTTTTGTGGTTAAGTCTTCCTTTTCATAGGCATATTTATTGCTGGTGTGCTCGGGCAAGTGGCTGAGGGCGGGTGGGCAAGGAGGCAACCATTGATTATCCCCAAGGCTGTCATCCCCCTTGATGGACAGGGATAATTAGTGGATTAGGCAAGCCCCAATCAGAGAATAAAAGCCCAGGGCTGGTGTTGATGATGGATGGGCTCACCCGGGACCTTTCATCTGGGGATCTTAGGAGCCCTTCATCTTGCAGGCTGGGGTGGGGAAGTGTGGTTTTGGGGACTGAGCTGTGACAGGCATTCCCGGGCCCTGCCCCTCATTTTGCACACCCACTTCTGGGAGCTGAGCAGACTCCTGCCTTCTGCATGAAGATGGGAGGTGTCCAGGATGATGGGCTTGGGCGGGAAGGGTCTCAGCTCCTCTGGGAGTATCTTTGCTTTCCACATCCCTGGAGTCTGAGCTCACCAAGGGGTGCATCTAGAAGAAGGGGAGAGGTTCTTTTGGCTGCCCTCCTCATGCTCACCCTGTTGAGGTTCCTGCAGAGCTGGGGAGGGGCCATGGTGGCAGGGGTAGTGGTCAGTCCAGAGCTGCTACAGAGAAGCTGATTTGCAGTATCCACAGAAAACCTGAAGAAGAAATAGGAATGTCCGTAATTGTACCATAGTGATGAAAATCATATGTCCTGATGTGTTTCTGTCAGCCTTTTTTCTACACAGGGACTTTTCTTTGTTCTGTGTTTTCTTTTTCCGTGATCGAGGATCCTGTCCCTTTCTAAGGTGACAAGCAGCTCTCCCTGGGCCTCTGTGTCACGATCAAGTGTTGCATGCTCCAGGAATCTTGCCGCCTGTTCTACTTTGGGCTCTCTAAAGCAGGGCCAGTGGCCTGAGCCACTTTCTGCAGCCCCAGGGCTGGGCTAAGCTGGGCCCTGAGTCAGGCTGGGTCTGTTGTGTGACAGCTTAAACTCCCTAGAATCAGGGAACACTTAGGTTTGCAAAGTCAGACGGATCTGTTATCACGTTTCAGCTTGGATCCCTTCACTACAGTCTCTCTGGGTCTCAGTCTCCTCAGCTGTAAATAATAGCGCCTGCCTCTCAGGGTTGTGAGCATGGAATGAGGCTGTGTGTGGAGGGGTGCCCCTCAGAGTGTGGCTGTGTCCAGCGGCAGAGGTGCTCAGTTTAAATGCCTTGCAACACCCCCAGGGGTGGATGTGTCACTTAAAGTTGGAGAAGTGCAGGTGGATGTCCTTGGTGCCTAGCAACTGTTCAGGAAATGCTGGTCCTTGATGATGTTGCTTGATAAAGTGAACAGAGAACCGTCCAGTCCTGTGTGACTTGGCTTCTCAGCTGTGACCATTGGCCATCCAGCCTCTGTCTGGCATCTTCCAACCAGGACAAAGGCCTTTGAGCTGGAACCCACCAGCCTGTCCACTATTTTTTGGCCCCTGTTTTATTCTCCACTAAATCAAATCCCTCCTTATGGGAGTCCTGCTGGGTGCCCAGGCTGCAGTCCCCAGCCCTGGTTCCCTGTGTGGCTGTGTAGTGTTGAATTCCCTTAGCTGTCCCTCGAGGTTCTGCTGTCGCAGCAGGGCCAGGCTTGGAGAGGCAGTTGCTGCATTATTGATGGAGCCCCGTTAACCAGCCGTGCTGATGAGTTACATGCAGTTCATTCTTCTGCGCCCTGTGTGGGATGCCATCGGGGCCTCTGTTTAATACAAAGCAAAGCCAAACAGAACCCTGAGCCAGAAAGGCTGCTGGCTGGCTCCCGCGCCCTGCGTCAGCCACACGCCTGGGCCTCCTGGCTCTGGGGCCTGTGGAGGAAGAGGAGGGATAAGAGAGGGCTCAGGGATTTCCCAGTGCTCCACCTTGAGGGTGGGGAGGGAAGGCCACTCGGGTTGGTGTAGGTGGCAGCCCATCCCTTGAGAAGTGGTAGCAGATTTAGGAAGCCTCGTCCTCAAAAGTAAAACATGACTATATTCTTTTCCTCATTCCCAGAGGGACAAGGCTATTGCCAGGTATGTGACCCACGAGCTAGCTTCACGAGCTGCCAGGTATGTGTCACCTGATGGGCTTGGGTTTTATGTCACCAGCCACCTGAGTGAAGGCCAGCCTATCCTATTTGTGGCTCAGCTCTGGACTTTGCCCTTGAGGGCCGCCCTCAGTCACCTAGTCCCCTTCTCTCCAATGGACATGCACACCCAGTCCCTTGGGAGAGCTGGCTATACCCTTTGCTTACCTGTCATGGTGCCAGCCCAGCTTCTTCCTGGAAGTGCTTTTCCTCCTCCCTCCATCTCTTTGACCTTGTCTTGTGGTTTGGAAGGGAAGACCTTGGGCTCAGAGACAGGGAATCAGTGGTGTAATAAGTTGAGGGAGGAAGAGTGGATGGGAAAGAGGTATGCCAGAGAATGTTCTGGAAGAGATGACATTTGAACGAGGCAATGACCATTGAGTAAACTTCTCAAGATTGTTGGATACCTTGGAGGTTTGAAGAGAAGAGGGCCACGGGGTGCCATGTTCTGGGTTGGGGGAGCATGGTGGGCACCGCTGGGAGGCTGAAGCAGTGTGAATCAGCTCACGTGGTCAGGAAAGCCCCTTTCATGTGGACCATGCGGCTTGACGAAGCCTGTTCTGTTCATGTGCTCTGAGCAGCTTGTGGTCCCTCCTGTTCCTTTGAGAAGGCCCCTTCCCTTTCCCTGGGAGCCTGATGACAGTTAGTTCTGTGTTCAGCATGTGCCCAGGGGTCCCCAGCCTCCCTCCCAGACCTTGCCTGGCTCCTGGGAGGAGGGTCTTCCTCCCCTTGCCCCTGACTTTGGGCAGAAGCAGGACCTGGGTGCTCAGCCGGATCTTTCTATTGTCTGATTTTTGTGTGTCTGGAAAGTAATGAAAACTTTATGTCCCCTTTGGTGAGCACCCCTGGGTGGATCAGTGTTGAGACATCTCCATGACTCTGGGGATGCATTCCTAGAGATTTCTTCCACTCTAGACAGCACTCCCCAGAAATGCTGTGGGGTCTCTTGGGATTGCTTTCAGTGTCTTCTCGGTCAGCAGGTGCAGATTAGGAAATTATGGACCATATTGGAATCACTTTCTGAAAGATTCTGGGTGCATCCAAGGGCCTGGCTTGCAAGTTTCTTTTGAAACTTGAGTGTGGCCTTGTTTACCACGTCTCCCAGTAAAAGACCCACAGTTTTCTCTCTGCTGCCTTTTATCTTTCTGCAATTACCCTTTTCCTCCTTTCTCACATCCTGCAAGCTTTTGAATTTTTATAGTAAAACTACTTTCAGGTGGGTAGAAATTTTTTTTACATCCTTGAAAGAAACTTATAAAAAAATCTGGAACAACCCAACCTCACCTCGCTTTTAAGTTTTAATAACATTTACACACTTTTTTCCTCTCTCATCTCTCAACAAGGAGGTTTTTGTCTTCTGTTCTTAGAGGTTGATTTTTTTTTTAAAGAATCCATTAAATTATATAGTGCCTAAAACAGGTGGGCCTGACACTCTTTGATAGATTGTCAAGCATCACAAGTTAGGAGAGAGCTGCCTTGGCAGCCTTCTTGTGATTGAGTGGGTGTTCGTGGGTGGAGAGCCATGTGCTGTACCCCTTGAGGAAAGAGGGGACACTCCTTTTGTTGCTAATTTGGTAAAGACTGAAGTGAGGCTCCAAGTGAGGGTAGATAAGTAGATTTTTAAGTGGTTCGAGCTGTCGTCATTTCCAGGCATGTTCGCGGCGAGGTTGAGTATGCCACCGTGCCGTTGCTTAGGAGTGGCAGACGGATCGTCTGACGCTGTGTTCCCGGCTGCCTCAGTTGGTTCTTGTCTTCACTACGGCTCATCATGAGATGCAGATTGCATCCACCTGGGCAGGATCCGCACCTAGAACTGTGAACAAGGGACCCCTGCCTGGAGTGAGGGCCTCACTTGGAGGGCTTTCAGCATATCACCCAAAAGACACTGCCTGCATGCCTGCGTCATCCAGGTGCCTTTCTGTGTGCCAGGCACAGCACGGAGCCCTTTTTATGTATGATCTCATTTGTTGTTTATTTATTCAACTATGTTGCTTAAAATTCACATGTCACACAGCCACCCATGTAAGGTGTACAATCCACGAGTTCTTAGTATGTTCACAGAGTCGTACAGCCATCACCATGGTCAGTTCTAGAACAGGATGGAAACTCCATGGTCATGGTTCCCACCACTCCAGCATGTCCTGGCGGTCACTTTCCTACTTTCTGTCTGTATATTTACCTATTCGGGATGTTTTGACTCCTACCTAATTCTAATTATGAATCATTTGATCACTGTCTTCCCATCCTCCCCACCCCCACCTGCTAACCACTTGCACCTCTGAAAACCTCTTTTGGCAGGTCAGGGTTTTGGGCTCCCATGGGAGTGAGATCATGTAGTACTGGGTCTTCCTGGGCCTGGATTAATTTATGCAGCACAATGTTCTCCAGGTTGATCCATGTTGTTGCAAATGATAGGATTTTGCTCTTTCTATAGCCAAGTAGTATTGCACTCTGAAAATGCACCCCATTTTCTTTTTCTGTTCATCTACGCATGGACACAGGTTGATTCCATGTCCCAGATACTGTGAATGGTGCCGCAATAAATGTGGGAGTGTGGACATCTTTTGGATATCTGTAGGCTTCGTTTGTTCCTCGTACCAACCCCGGGAAGGGATGGTATCCCCCCACAGACACTGAAAGGCCTGCCCAATGTTGCACCCCAGGATTCGATGCCGGAGATCAGACTCGCATGTTTCTCTGCCTTGTTCCTTTCCCATGTTTTCAGTACTTAATGATTCTCACTGTTGGTAAGGGGATGGAGTTGTTCTAATTATTATTATTACAAGGAAAAGAGATCCGAGATGCCAAATGATTTCCCCAATTATAGTCAGGGCAGTGGGTAGAATCAGGCGCGGTGCTCTCTGTCCAAGCCTCAGGCCAACTTGGCATGTTCTTGGTGAGTGTCCCTCACCCTGTCCTTAATCAGTACTGGTCATCTCATTGGCCTCCTCTGGGGGTCCCTGGAGCGGTGGTTAGACCAGGAAGGCCTGTTCCTCATGTCTTTCTGCCTTGTAAAGGTAATGGTGCCTTTGGCTGGAAGTAGAGGCGGGGTTTCTGAACATACTTGGGCTTTTCAAAGAGCTTCTTGACAGGTGTTTTAGATTAGAAAGAGAGGGAATGGCTAGCTGAGGCCATGAGGGACCTTCATGCTCTGGAGGATACTGCCACTGTCTCTCCAGCTAGATTTCTTGAGGACTTGGGTCTCAGCTTTAACTCTTCACTTACTTGGATGTAGATGTGGAAAGTGTTCATCTCTGGACTTGATAAGAAAATGCTAAATGCATTAGTGCCAGGATTGGGACCCTCTTGCCTCTTGGTGGCCTGAGATGGTGCCCTGCACACTCTTAAGATTCCATTGAGCATAAGTTAATGCACAGTCCTGCTCTTGGGTTGTAGAGAGCCGCAGGGCACAGACAAGGGAGGGAGACCATGTGGGGACGGCACCAGTAGGTAGCAGGTGCTGGTTGATAGTCGCTCAGTTGCAGCTGCCAGAGGGCCACCTCCAGGAGCCGGTCAGACGGGATAGCAGCCCTGATGTGCCTAGCATTCGCTCAGTGTGTTACGGGAATAACCTGAGACCTGCGCTTGGGCCCAGCGCATCTCAGGTGCACAGATGCAGAACCGGTGTGTGTGACCTATCCACGTGTGTGGAGCAGCTTCAGGGTTTGGGTGCATTGTGAATTCACCCAGGTTCACTGCTCTGGTTGATAGCACCACTTTAACTTGATCTTATGTATTTTTTTTAGGACAACTTTATTCTTTTCATTAAAATAAAAACAAAGCCAAAACAAACCAACTGAATATAGAGGATAGTACAAGAAAAAAGCAATACAATGGTCCAGATTTTAGCTCCTGGAAATAACCCATTTTAATGTTTGCTGAGACAGTTTAGTAGATATTTCTATGCACATTTTCAGACAGAATTGATAGCTAGAGAAATACATAGATTGGTAATTTTATAACAAAGTGTTACTTCTATGTGTATTATTTTCAAAATAAGATCACATCTAATTCTACTTTCATTTGACAAAAGAAAATGAAGCTAAGTTTGTATTAGTCAGGGTTCTCTGGAGTAACAGAGCCAGTAGGATGGACGTATAATTATACGAGGAGTATTATTAGGTTGATTCACAGGCTCAGAAGCTGGATAGTCCCACAGTGGCCATCCAGGGCTGGGGAGCTGGAGGAAGTAGTAGCCGCTCATCTAAGAAGCTGGAGCCTCAGAACAGGAAGGACCAAGGATGCAGCCCCAGTCCCAGGCTGAAGGCCTCAAAGCCCCCTGGATAGTCTCTGCTGTGAGTTCATGTTCCAAAGCTGAAGAAGCTGGAGTCTGATGTCTGCAAGCTGTGGCACTAGCAAAAAACACACCTGCTCCAAAATAATCGAGCTTGCACACCCTGGTGGGCTTCAGGCCCCTTGTGTTCCACATTAAGTCCCGGCCTCCAGGCCATTGGATGGTCTCCCTCTGTTTGCTGACCTCCTGCCAGTCATCTCTGGAAACACACTTGTGGACACACTCAGAAGTGTTCTTTACTAATTTCCTGGGTGTCTCTCAATCCAGTCAAGTTGGCAGTCAAGATTAATCATCACAGAAGGAATACTGGAAAAAACAAATGGCTGAACTCCAGATAATTTCTTCACCACAGGAAATTAGTTTTTCAGATGTCCTTTGAGAGGGTCATTCTTGACAGCTGGTTTGGCTTGGCTGCAGTTGTAGATGATTTTGATGGGGCTTCTGTGATGGAAGACGCAGCGGAGAACTTCATTCTAGTTTCTCCCTTCTTCCCTTAACCACAAAATCCAGAGGTGGCATGTTATTGGAACCTTTAAGTTTTTTAATATTTATCTTCTATTCTGCAACCATAACCGCCTGGGCATTTGGTCTTAGTTCTTTACTTAAATGACTCGGAGCCACACACCCTACCTCTAACCATAGTTTCCCCTTTTTTGGTTGTTTTTTGAGTTGCCTCTCCACGTATTGCTTTTATCTCAATATACATTTAATGTATATGGGAAGGAGGTGTCAGACTGAGCTGTGGTTTGCTCTGGTCAGAGTTGCAGCTACCTGCAGATTGGAGTTTGTGTCTGTGTACCATACTCAGAAGACCGAGGGAGACCCAATGGATTGTCTCTGGGATACTGGGGAGGGTGATGGGTTCCTTGTTGGCTGAGGGTGCTGGGGAACCACCTGTTGCTATGTTATGTGTAGATGTTGGGTTTAAGCCATCAGCTGAGTGGTTATGTTTCGGTAACTTTCCAACCTTGAGATTCTGATAGTCCACTAATGCTTCCTGACGGCCACCTGTTCTAGGAGAGAGTCCCAGTCACTCTGATTCCCTCCTCCTTGCTGTTGGGGACAGAGGTGACAGCAGCCAGGGCCATGTTGGATGCAAGAGCAGGTAGCTCAGGATAGTGCCGCAAGTGTTCTGTGCCTCTTAAATTTGTACCCACCACCTCCTGGCTCACGGGCGTACGTGTTAGCTTCTGCCAGCTAGTTCCAGTCAGTGTCTGTAGCATTTGTGAGATGACAGGGACGGAGCACATTCAAAACCCCCTCTTGAGGCAAGGCATGTACAGACAGCTGGTCAGCATGTCCTGGATCCTGCAAAGGAAGATCGCGTCCCCCAACCCTGTCCTGTGTACTTGGAATTGGGTGTTCTGTTCATGTCTATCACAGTGTCATTTACTGATGGCTTTCTTTTGTTACAGGGGAGCTATCCAGTGTGGGAAGACTTCATAAACAAAGCCGGCAAGCTGCAGTCCCAGCTGCGGTAAGTAGAAGCCCATGCTCCATGGGAAGAGGGCACTGTGCTCATAGGAGGCAGGAGTCGGCTGGAGCAACAGGCAGGTTGGAGTTGATTTTGGAAGTGTTACACATAGAGAAGCAGGTAGTGGGCTCTGGCTGGAGCAATACCCTCCATTAGCCATGTGGCTGGCCCCGGCTTCCCACATGTAAAACTGGGCTCACCCGCCCTGTCCCAGGAAGTTGAGAGTCCACTGAGGGTCCGGCATGGAGGGCAGCGACAGGCAACATTTATGTAGCGCTCACTGTATGCCAGGCATACATTAACCTGTCTAAATCTCACAACCTCATGTGGGAAGCACGGTTATCAGTCGCATTTTACTGATGAGGAAATGGAGATGCAGATATACTAAGTAGTCATCCGTAGTCATGCCACTAGTAAATGCCAGAGCAGAGATTTGAGCTTGGGCGGTTGGGCTGAGTCCAAGTTTTCACCCCTCTTTATGGCCTTCCCACATGAAGAGTTCAACACTAGCGTATTGGTGTCTGGTTCTGTTTAAGTGAACGGACAAAGCGTATCTATGAGGCAGATGTGGATTAGTGATTGCCTGGGGTGAGGGGTGGAAAAGGAGATTGACTACAAATAAGTTATTAAGAGGTGTGTTTTGGAGTGCAAATGTTCTAAATTTGGGTTGTAGTGATAGTGGTATAGCTCTAAATTTACTAAAAAAGTCATTGAATCATACACTTAAAAAGGGTGAATTTCATAGTATGCAAATCATGCTTCAGTAAAGCTGCTTGGAAAAGCAAACAAGATCTGTTGATCTGCTCTGAGAAGCTATTATTATTGCCTGGTGTGCTTGTTCACATAGCATGTGATATGAGAGAAAATAGCATCTTGATATGAGAGAAAATACCACTCTTCTACTTCAGTGCAGACAGGACTCTGTGCTTAGTGGGTACTCCATGAAGGGTGGGACATTTAAAAAAGTAGTTGTTTGATGACCCCCATTCATAAAATTTGGGGGATGACATTGGCTGATTTGGGTGGACAAGGATGGTTCAAGAACAGAGCAGGTCAGGAGGTGTTTTCTAGATTGAAGAGCCACCTGGATGACAGACAGGAGAGGAATGGTGTGACGTTCCCGGGCCTCTGCCTGTGCAGATCATTGCTCTGAGTGTTAGCCGTAGGACTGGAGGTTCCATGGCTCCCCTGTAGGTTAGGGAGACCTGGGGAGGGGTGCATGCATTCCTTCCACCCCTTCAGCTTCCAGTGGAGGCAGATGACTGGGATTTCCAGAGTCTCAAGTGGGCCTCCAGGTACAGTGGCCTCCAGACCATGGTGCCTCCGCCAGTTGTCCAGTCCTTTCCTGTTTTCCTGCTTAACAACTTGTAATTACAATCCGCTGGATCAGATGCAACCTCCTTGGCTCGGAATTCAAGGTCTTCAGCTGAGGCCTTCATCAGCCTTCCCTCATTGAGCTGTATCTACTCCTCCACCCGTCTCCACCAAGACCACCATTTATTTGAAATAGATTAGTCTCTATCCTGTGGGAACTCTTCTCCTGTAGTAAAACATTGAGATACATTTTTCCCCCATTTTTTCCTGTCTGGCCTCCTTTAATTATCTGTCAAGCTTTTAGAGTTGACTAGGAAAATGGATGGAGTTGGAGAACATCATGCTAAGTGAAGTAAGCCAATCTCAAAAAACCAAATGCCGAATGTTCTCTCTGATAAGTGGATGCTGATCCATAATGTGGGGGAGGACACGGGAAGAATGGAGGAACTTTGGTCACAGAGGTGGGGGAGGAGGGGGCGTGGGGACAGTAAGATGGTGGAATATGATGGACATCATAGCCCTAGCTTTATGTATGACTGCATGTATGTTGTGATTCTACATCATCACATACAACCAGAGAAATGAAAAGTTGTGCTCTATCTGTGTACAATGAATCAAAAAGCACGCTGCTATCATGTATACCTAAGTAGAATAAATAAATAAAATTTAAAAAAATAAACATCATAGAGTCAAAAAAAAAATTCTCGTTCCCTTTTGTCAGTGAGGATTCTAGAGCTTAAAGCCTTGAACTTGTTAGCCATCTTGAATATATAAAGCAAACAATCTTGTCCCACGGATACAAGGTATGTATTACCATTTTTTTTTGGTACCGGGGCTGAACTCAGGGGCACTCGACCACTGAGCCACATCCCCAGCCCTGTTTTGTGTTTTATGTAGAGACAGGGTCTCGCTGAGTTGCTTAGCACCTTGCTGTTGCTGAGCTGGCTTTGAACTCACGATTCTCCTGTCTCAGTCTCCCAAAGTGCTGGGATTATAGGCATGCGCCACTGTGCCTGGCTGTGTTATAATTTTTAATGATATTTAGGCCTCTTTATTATTTTGTCAAACTGCTCATTTATGGCTGAGTTAGACTTTCTGTATTAGAAGAGAAAGACTCCAGAAGCAGCGTATAGGTCTTGGTGTGTTCAAGCTGAATCACTCCTTGTTGTTGGTGATTCCAGACTTACTGTGTACCCTTAGAGAGGTCAAGATATCTTACGGGGGGGCTGGGGTTGTGGCTCAGTGGCAGAGCGCTTGCCTGTCATGCGTGAGGCACTGGGTTC
>CM053400.1:167954197-168003440 GCA_028644305.1 Xerus rutilus | reverse complement strand
TCCATAATCCCTCAGTGTTGTCTCTAGTCACCTTGCTGTGCAGGGGCACAGCAGAACTTCTTTCTCACTGTCACTTAAGGCCTGCTGATCAGCCTCCTGCCCTCCTACTCCCCCAGCCTCTGGTGACCACCATTCTACTCTCAATCCTGTGACCTCAACATTTTTATATTCCGTGTATGAATGAGATCACATGATGCTTGTCTTTCTGTGCTTGGTTTATTGCAGTTAACATAATGGCCTCCAGTTCCATCCATGCAAATGATGGGATTTGAGCTTTTTTAATGGCTGTGTTTTAATGTATTCCACTGTGAATAGGTACCACCCGCATTGGCTTTATCCATTTATCCACTGATGGACACTTAGGGTTAATTTTCTTTTGGCGGTCCTGAGGTGATGCACATTTAGGTTGTTTCCATTTTTTGACTATTGTGACTTGTGCTGCAACAAACATGTGAGTGCAGATGTCTCTTTGACAGACTGATCATCTATATATCTATCTCCAGAGGAAGAGGGGAATTGCCAGACCTCATGGAAATTCTATTTGTTATTTTTCGAGGAACCTCTATACTGTCTTCCATACTGGCTGCAGTAATTTACATTCCCACCACCAGAGCATAAGGAAAGGCCCCCTTTTCTCTGTCCTTGCCAACACCTGTTGTCTTTTGTCTTTCTGATAATAGTCTTTCTTAATGGAGTGGGGTGATATCTTATTGTGGTTTTTTAAAAAATATTTTTTTCAGTTGTAGATGGACGCAAATATCTTTCTTTATTTATATGTGGTGCTGAGGATCAAACCCAGTGCCCCACATGCGCAAGGCGAGTGCTCTACCGCTGAGCTGCAGCCCCAGCCCCTTATTGTGGTTTTGGTCTGAATTTCCTGGATGAGTAGTGATGTTGAGCATTTTTTTTTTTCATATACTTGTTGGCCATTTGTATGTTTTTGCAGTTATTCTTAAGTGTGTCTCTTTTGGACAGGGATCCAGAATTTCAAGCTTTCAGGTTTCTGGTTTCCAAAAGAACAGTGTTTCCCAAAGGAAATAGCTCTGGAAGGTTTTTGTCAAAGGTTTAGCAAATCTTTTGCACTAGTTATTAATAAAATTTACTTAGGAAAAACTTTCAAAATGAGTCAAAGGGTAAAATCAATGTAGGCATTCTATACCTGTTGTTAAACAGAATGTAGAAATATGTAAGAACTGTATTTTGTTCATTGTCTTTTATTTTATTTATTTTTTACTTTTTTAATACTGGAGATCGAACTCAGGGGTGCTTAACCACTGAGCCACTTCACTACCCATTAATAAAATAAAATAAATAATATATATATATTTTTTTGACAATTTTTTTTTTGTTTAGAGTCAGGATCTCACTAAGTTGCTTAGGGCCTCACTAAGCTGCTGAGCCTGGCTTTGAAGTGACGATCCTCCTACCTCAGCCTCCCAAGGTGGTGCTAGGATTATAGGTGTGCCCATCTGTTCATTGTTTTTAAATGAAAGAATACACATTGGCTATTACCATACATATATTACGATTAATAAACTACAATGGAATTGGGGTTAGTTAGCACTGGGCACAGTTCCATATTTTGTTGACATCACACTTTAGAATGAATATATAATTTGTGTTAAATATGAAAGTACATCTTTTTTTCTGAGCTATTGGCTACAAAAAAATTAGTCTTTAGTTATTCATAATACATAGAATCCCAGACTTTGTTTATCAGGGTCTCTGTTACATGGCCTGTCATCTTAGGAGTGGAGAAATATTTGGACTAACGGCCATGCTTTTGCCTGGGTTATTTTAAAAATAAGGAAAAAAGAAGCCGGGCGCGGTGGCTCACACTTGTAATCCCAGCACTTAGGGAGGCTGAGACAGGAGAATCGCGAGTTCAAAGCCAGCCTCAGCAAGGGCGAGGCGCTAAGCAACTCAGTGAGACCCTGTCTCTACATAAAACACAAAATAGGGCTGGGGGTGTGGCTCAGTGGTCGAGTGCCCCTGAGTTCAATCCCGGGTCCCAAAAAAAAAAAAAAAAGAAAAGAGAAATTGAGGAAATCAGAAAGGCCTCTCACGCATCTGTGGCAGAGGGGAATGTGACAGGCAGGCTTGCAGCCTGGCCCTCCAGCGACTCCCTCTGTTTCATGGGAGCCAGGCCTGCGGCAGACTCCCTCGTACTCAGCACTGGCCCTTTGTGGCCACTGGGTCACTTGCTTGTGTCAGCAAGGGCCTTTCACCAACACAGTGCAGTATGACTTTCATTTCTGTTGGCCTCTGTGAGCCTCCGGAATTGCTTCATGGCTTTGAAAAACCATCTCTGGAATATGCAGATGGGGACACACCAGAGCCCCAGGAGGGAGCTGAAGATACTGAAGAGGGCAGTGGACCCCAGGCAGTCTGGAGCATCTGTAATGTTCAAAACCTTTATTCACTGCTTTAAAGAGTGGGCACGGTGTTAATACTGAAAATCATGCAAGTTCACCCTTTTTGAGTATTGCCATGGACTGGGCTCCATTCTGAGTGGTTTATAAATCCAGCTGTCCTGCTTTATCAGCTGGGGTACCTTCCAAGACCCCCAGTGGATACCTGCCTGAAACCTCAGATACTACCAAACCCTGTTATGTACTATGTTTCTCCCATGCATACATAGCTCTGATAAAGTTTGATTTATGAATTAGGCGCAGAGGTTAACAACAGCTAATAAGAAAGCAGCACAATTATAGCATCGTACGTATGTTGAAAGTTATTTAAAACTTATAAATTGTTTCTGGAATTTTCTATTTAATATTTTGACCACAGTCAACTGTGGATAAACTGTAGAATGCAAAACTGTATGTGGTGTGGGGGGGACTACTGTATTTTGTTTTCACAGCAGCCTCTGGAGTAGGTGCCTGTGACCTCCCATTGTAGTGATGATATTGAGACATAGAGAATGTTCCTAAGCTGACCGAAGCCACATGGCTGGCAAGTGGTGAACCTGGAGTCTGCCCCAGAGCATGGACTTTGATCACTAAATTAAGATTCCTTAAGAAGGGAGCTCCTGGATTTGGTATAATCTTACATTTGCTTTTAAAGTTAATCTCCTGAATACACTTAAAAAATTGTCCATGCTGTGCTTGGAGTGACGACTAGCTTTGGTGTCGAGATGCCTGGGTGAATTTCTGGCTGTGCCAGCTT
The DNA here is from genome assembly GCA_028644305.1 of Xerus rutilus. NCBI lineage: Eukaryota > Metazoa > Chordata > Mammalia > Rodentia > Sciuridae > Xerus > Xerus rutilus. The sequence goes on along the minus strand of CM053400.1, from coordinate 168,000,272 downwards.
TGTGACCAAGTGAACTGTATCTCACTTCTCTGGGCCTTCATTTCCCCACCTGTAAAATAACCTCAGGTCCTAGATTATCATGAGTGACCTTTTTTGGTTCTTACAGTCCATGATTTGTGTGTGTATGTGTGTGTGTTGCTGGGGGTTGAGCTCAGGGCTTCATGCATGTGAGTCAAGCACTGTCCCACTGAGCCACATCCTCGCCCTAGTTCCTGCTTTTAAGTGTTTCTTTGGGCATGTTAGATACGTTAAATATGGATGAAGTTAGATAGTGTGATTTTCCTTTTCCGTATTATCCTGGGACTTTCCAGTTTTTGCTTGGGGGACAAGGGAGTGGAGGAAGTTATGTTAACCAGAGGAAGGTAGAAGGAGAGGGTTACAAGAAAGGAGTAGAAAGTAGAGATGGGTGTTTGGGTTGGTTTGGTCTCTCACACTTGGAGCGGGAGCATGAGGGTAGTGGTGAGTGGAAGCTGGAGCTTTGAGCCTGCCTTGGGGGCCAGACCATTTGATGTGTGCTTAATTGGTGAGCCTGGATTACCAAGGCTGGCAAAGGAGGTCATTGTGCCTTATGTTTGGTAAAGCAGACATGGTTCTTAAAGTGTCCTGTGTCTTTAGTGTATGTTCCGTATTTTTAGCATGGATTTTGTTATGTGCCACGTTCTGCAGATCTGGCAATGTTCATCATCCCTCTAGAAGTCACCTTTCAAGTATGCAATTCAGGGCACTGCCTCACACCTGTGGAGTCAGAGTAATCGGATGGGATCGGGAACCTCGATTGGGAAGCAGTTTAAAAGCTTCCCAGGAGGTCTTCTCTGTGAGGTTTGTTTTGCTGTCAGGTGAGGCCTCTTGCCACCTTGCTGTAGCTCACCTGTCCAATGACATCTCTGCCAGTTGCCAGCAGTTCCACCCACAAATGGCTGGCTCTGCTCCTGAACCCTTAAAACCTTTGATCCCTTCAGCTTGCACAAGTGCATTCCAGGCCCCCGATGCCCTCTCTGGCCACTCTGTGCCCCTGGATATGTTTGAGGATCTGCTACTCTTCCTCTAAGAGAATCATAGCAAGTGGAAACCTGTCTTCCCCGTAGGAAGTACCCAGGGTTCTTCCTCAGGGCCTTTGTGGCACATGTTGCTGTTGGGGTCTTCGCCTTACCTGCATCTTCCCTTCCAGTCTGCGGATGCTGCAGGGCAGACACCTGTGTCCTCCTCCTTTCTAAGGAACCCACATCCTCAATGCTTAGTGTCTGTCATTTAGCAGGGTGTGAACATTGCCTATTGAATGAATGGCGACACCTATGCAGCAGCTTCCATATTCAGGGACCCTGGATGGGTCGTGGTGAGGAAGCCCTGCCCGATGGCAGCTGGAGGCTGCTGGGGTGGTCTTGGCCAGATTCCACTTAGGAGTTCAGAATTGGAACCCTGGTCAACTCTCCCTGAGGTCTCCAGTGGGACCTGTGTCCCCATATGACCCCATGGCTAAAGGAGGGCCCTGCTCCTCCAGGAGGAGGTCGTGAGAAGGGACAGGCGGGTGAAAGGCAGCCATCTGCACGTGGCCAGGTGGGAGGCAGGAGGGAATGTTCCCTTCCAGGGGACAAGGTGCCAGGAAGCAGTTTTGAAGCTCCAGCCACACTGGTCTTGTTTACCCCCAAGTTTTATTTTAACCAGATTGTTGAACTGGACTTCATTGGCCTGTAACTCCTGGATTGATTGACTCCGGTGTTTGAGTTCACGTGATTAGAGCCTTAGGGTTTCTGCCTACAAAGCTTTTCACATTCAAACGGGAAATTTTTTTTTTTAATTAAAAAAAAGAATAAAGCACCTCTGGGTAGGATTGGGAACAAATATTCTTTGACTATTACCTTAAAGCAATGTGTTCAGATTCCTTCATTTGATTAAAAGGTGTCAACCTGCTCTCTGCCAACCTTGACTGTAGATCACAAACTGGCTTTGTGTTCCTTCAGGCCTGTTCGCTTACTTGTTATTTTTAGTTATTGTCCTTAGGATTCTCACAGGAAAGAATCTGTGAGTATTTGAGAAACAAGTTCAATTGCCATTTTTCTTGAAGAGCCAAGTTTAGCACTTCAAAAGATTTAAGGGTAGTATATTAATTTTTCTGATGCTCTTAACTCTATCCAGGGCTTTATAAGATAACACGAGAAATATGAGCAAGAGGAACCTAGCAGAAAGAATCTCTTGAAGCCCAAAGAAGGAGTTGTTTTATGAGAAAGCCGCTGGGGGTCATTTGACCTAACGCCTGCATGTGCCTGTCATGGGGACTCCTGAGTTCCGATTTCCTAGAACCTGGCACATCGCAGGTGCCCAGGAAACTATTGCTGATCTGTTAAATTTGTTAAAATGAAGCATGTCATGGTTTACTTGTAGAGGGATGGGCCAGCAGCTGAATCTTATAATTTTATATTTTAGAATCTGGATCTCAGCATGCTGGTTGATAGTGACCCAGAAAACTCTCTTAAGTTTCAGGGCTGGGGTTTTGAACTTGACCTCTTGGTTTTGGTTCACGTGAATTATGCTGAGGAAGGCTTCAGCACACTCTGTCCTGCTCATAGTTACACTTTGAGCAGTCTTGTTGCTATATTGTAGGTAAGATGTGGGGAGTCAAATGAAATTTAAAAAAAAAAAAAGAAAGAAATAGAAAGTTGGCTGAGAAAGACAAAACACTTCCCATTTCTCCTGTCTGTCTTGTTTAGCTGTGAACTGCAGGTCCTCTGCCAGGTCTAGACATCCTCTGTGTGCCTGTGTGTTAGCTGACACAAGGCAGCCTCTCAGGATAGGCCAAGCCTGTTCTGTGCATAGAATTTTATTTGATGATAGTATTCTACACGTGTCCTGTCCAGTTTGGTAGCCACTGGTCACATGCGGCTGTTAAATACTTGAAACGTGGCTAATGTGTCTGAAGAACTGAATTTTTAATTTAAAAAAATTTCAATTAACTTTACACAACCTCATGGAGTAGTAGTTCTTGTGTTATGTATGGGATTGAAGGAATATAACCATTCTTACAGGAAGGCTTGTTCTGCTTTCACATAAACATATGTTTTGTGAGTCATCGGATATGTGCTGTTTTATATTAGAAAGCTGTGTTGAGGGCTTCCCATGCACCTGTGGCTCTGGAAATGTGAAGATTAGTTAGGCCGAGACCTGGAGTTAGTGGGTGATAGAGGCTCAGGCAGGCATGTGGGGAAGGACTAGGAGGAGAAATACCTGTGATTGGTAATCACAGTTCCAAACAATGAGTGCATCTCCTTTTCCTTTAAAGATAGGTCCATTTAATGCATTTTTAGTGGACAAGATGTTGTTTCTAAGGGGGTGAAAATTGGTTCCTGAGGAAGAAAGGGTTGAACATCTGTGATCTCGAAATTTGAAACCTAAACATTCCAAACTCTAAAACTTTCTGAGTGTCAACATGATGCCACAATGCTAGAATACACATCATGAAACTTTGTCTCCTGCACAAAATGACTAAAACTATTGTGTAACGCATTCAGAAACCGTGCCTTAAGACCTGTGTGAACCATAAATGAGTTTTGTGCTTGGGCTCCATTCCCATCCCCGAGATATCTCATTATGAATATGCAGATATTCCAAATCCCCTCAAATGGAAATCCAGAACAGTTTTGGTTCCAAGCATTTCAGATGAAGAACCCTTGACCTGCGTATGGTACGGGTGTGTATACGATACACACATCTACACACACACACATCTTTAGAATTAAAACGTCATGCAAGGGTAGAATCAGGGAGAGAAAGTGTTCAGAGGCTGATTAGGGGAGTGATAATCAGGGAAAAGCTTGAGAAGACTGTTCTCTGACAAAGGCTGGCTTCTAAGCCAGGTTAGCCTTTGACCTGTTGCCCACTCTCAGAGCATTTAAGGAATTTTCCTGAAGCTGAGGAGGTTGATTACTATTAGCTACCTTTCCTGAAATAAAGATGTTGGTGAGGTGGATCCATTGATTGGACTCTGAACTTGCCCCCAAGGCCACCCCCTTGAGTAGTAGCTGGGTTGGGCAGCGGTCAAGACTGGCCTGCCACCTCCTTGGTAGGTGTTCACCATTTATAAATATGCTCTAACTCCTATGAATACAAGGAACGACCTTAGTGCTGGATCATGCACAAATAGCCCTTTATTGGTTGGACTTTATAGTTGTAATCCTCTTAATCTGATTTTTAGAAATTGTTAGATGAAAGCACTTAAGCTTTAGACTTGGATGTAGCAGATTCCTGCCTAAAATGACAGAGAAAATCAAATCCCCTCCTCTAGGAGGACTAGTTTCATGTACAACTGGTCTTTGTTATACTTACAACTTTGCTGAAGGCTATGGTGTTGTCAAACTTTGGAGCTGATTTACTGAAACCTTATTAACTTCTGTAGGCACCTCAAAGCATCCTAACGTGATGTGTGTGTACAGATATGTGTAGGTATGTGTATGTTTTTAAATTGAATACCAGTTACAGCCTCCATTTTATATGAAGTATGAATGAAAAGTCCTGCATAAACTATTGATATAATAATATAACAATACCAGATATAGCTAAAAATAGCCATTATTATGTAAATACAGCTTCAAGAAAATTCCTAAGCTCCTAACCCCTTCTGTATAAAAATTTTAGAGCTGTCTTTGGCTTAGGAGTGACATAAAAAACATGCTATTTTAAATGGGCTTATAAATGTGCATTCTGCTTTTTAGTTCTGTTATTTTGATTGCTTTTCTGCTCTGATGTGTGTGGAGCCATTTTAACTCAGCACAATAGATCAAATCATCCACATCCTGCTCAGGATAAAACAACTTTTCAAGAACAGCCCACAAATGTAAAGTTCCTTATTGTTGTCCATGTTTGAAAGCTCTCATTTTTGTCATGTGCTTTTAGGAAATTCAGACTTGGTATTGAATGCAGGACAGTAGAGTGGCACATGGATTTTAATATTCTTACAAATCACACTATAGATAAGGACTAGAAGTAACAAAGGAATTCATGTGTTTACAGATATTTTACTTAATAGATTAAAAAAAGTGAATCTTGAGCTGGGGATGTAGCTTCATGGTAGAGCACTAGCCTAGCATGTGCAAGGACCTGTGTTCAATCCCCAGCACTGTAAAAAACAAAGTCTCAATTTCCTTGTCAACTCTCCTTTTATTTGGTAAGGGGGATTGAATTCAGGGGCATTTGACCACTGAGCCACCACATCCCCAGCCGTATTTTATATTTTATTTAGAGACAGAGTCTCACTGAGTTCTTAGCCTCGCTTTTGCTGAGCCTGGCTTTGAACTCATGATCCTCATGCCTCAGCCTCCTGAGTCACTGGGATTACAGCTTGCGCCACTGTGCCCAGCACCCTCCCTTTCTTAACCAAGGGAGTTAGGAGGCGATGGATTGTGCATTTGGTTATTTTGATGGGTAAGCACATGTATTCTGGGAGATTGGGAATCATAATAACTAAGCATTTGTGCTGATAAGGCGAAACCCTCCTTCCCGTCCCAGTGATCTTTCCTGGATATAAAGTTGATGCTTGAGAAAGCCCCTGGTCTGGCTCTACAGGTGGTGCATATCATGGATCCTTGGTTGGACAGCAGCAGTTGCCAGAGTTGGCTGTTCCTTGTGGTTAAGCAGTGCTCCTGCCTGGATGGCCTGTCTTGAAACAACACTTGAAAGAGGGGTCAGCTGCCTTAGCCAGAAAGGAGCTGACCCAAATGGCCACTGTTTCAGAAGTACAGCCAGAATCCTGAAATCCTGCAGCAGAGTGGCATTGGGTCTCAGAATGCAACATCCCTGGCACGCGGCTGTCTTGAGGTGGAGGCTGCCCTGCTGCCGACCCAGACAAGTATGTGCTCTTGGTCTGTTTATGGTGTCTCCCTCTGTTGCTTTAGTGTGTGTTCCGGGCAGTTCTTGAGCTATGACGTGAGCCATTCTGTCTGACCTTGGCAGCCGTAATTGATTCTGGAGAGGGACAGGTGGGGTAGCAGCAGCAGTGGGGAGGACGGTGTGGGCTTGGAGAGGATGCGTGTCCTCAGGGGTGACCGAGTACAGTGTGGTTGTTTGTGTCACTCCGTTATTTTCATAACGAAATGGTGAACTCAGCAGTTCTACCCTCCCAGCACACAGGACAGCCTTGCATTTTGTTCCCAAGCGGTGATGACTGACCGTCCCCATTCTGCCCCCCCAATCTTCACCTGAGTACTTTACTTTGTTTTCTACAGATTACTAATGCTCCGTCCCATTCCACTGCCATACACAAACCCATTATAGACATTTTTGGTAACAGATCAATTAACATTCATGAAAGAATGCTATGATTTTAGTTCATACGGATGAAGCAAGCAATGTTTTGTTTTTTTTTTTTTTTTTTGGTAATGCTTTCTTGTGAAAAATCATTTACCATAGAGCCGTGAACTTGGTTTCGTTTGCCCTGCCCATCTCAGATAAAAATAACTTTCTGGAATGTAAATGTGAGCCTGCAGACACTTGAAGTTGTCAAACCAGCATTTTTCCAGATGGGTCTGTTCTGTCTTCTCTGCTTGCTCTGAAGCCCCAGCCGAGCACATACACAAATGTGAAAGCTACTGAGCACTGAAGTTTTCACTCCTCTTGGGCATATGTCCTATGCTGTCAGGAAAGTATTACAGGGAAATTACTCAAGGAATAGATCAACAATATTCAAAAGTCTTCCACCCTCAAGAATCTGGCACTGAACTCTCCCGATGCATTTTTTAGAAATTTGATTTTTGTATGCTACTTTTAGGTAGCTTAAAGTGAGAATTACCTGGGTTTTTTCTTTTTTAAACAACTTGGTCTTTCATTTTTAAGAACGTGCAGTTGGGGGCTGGGATTGGGGCTCAGTGGTAGAGCGCTTACCTTGCTTACCTCGTATGCATGAGGCACTGGGTTGGATCCTCAGCACCACATAAAAATAAATAAAATAAAGGTGTTGTGTCCATCTACAACTAAAAAAATGTTTTAAAAAAAAGTACAGGTGTTTTGCTTTGTATCACCTTTCCATTTTTATAGGAGAAACTGAGGCTCAGGGAGGGAAGTCACTTGCCCAGGGCCACCAGCTAATGAGAGGAGAAGGGGACTCCAGCAGGCTTTTGTCTCAGGGTCTCCCTCTCCTGCCCCACCAGCCAGGTGTTCACCTTGCCTTCCTGGCTCCATGGTGAGGGTGTTCAAGTAGGAAATGATACAGCTATGAAAAAATCATCTCTGCTTTGTGCTCTCAGTTGATCGTTATCTGCAAACATTCCTGTTTGCTTGTTGTGTGAGATCTTTGGTCATCTGGTTTTCCAAAGCAGTTTTCTATTTCCGGTCGGGTCCTTCCTTTGTCAATGGAAGATATTTTCATTTTCTTTTAGCACTTTGGGGTGGGGGTTGCTATTTTTGCTTGTATTTTAATCATGTGTTACAGTTGACATAAGCTTATTAACTAAGAATAACATGGGCTTCTGTTCATCTACATTGCCTTAGTGTGTACACACACACACACACACACACACACACACACACACACACACACACACACGGTTGCATTCTCAAATGTTTACAATCGCCATGAAACTCCTTTCTGGTAAAAGATAATGCTGTGGAAATCTGCAGCATTTCCTGCTGTGTGCCAGGGCCCAGGGACCCCGGTTACCATGGAAACTCATATCCAGCCCCATTTGAGCACATTTTACAGTTCAATACAGTACTGCTGCTTCCTCCCTTTAAAATAGGGGAAGGAGCAGAAGCTGACTGATTACAAAAAAGCTGAAAACATACGGACTCTGTTAAGGCAGAAAGAGACCTTAACGCACACTTTTAATGTGATTGGCAGAAGTGGGGCAGTACACAGTTTCCCAAAGGTGGCCAGAGGTGTCTGATAAAATACAAAAGAATTATGGAGCAGGTTGTGAAAACCCCTTCCCTGTGCTGCTGACCTAGAGCTTCTCTTTAAGAATGGTGGGCACAGAAGGCTGACCCAAGCACTGACTCTACTTGGGTCCCACTGGTTTGCCAGAAGGGCTGGATGGCAAGACAAAAGACCTTCAGCTCTCTGCATTTGCCAGCTCAGATTGTGAGAGGGGTACTCCATTTGGATAACACGTCTTACACCCACGTGCAAGATCTACTGCTCCCGCCAGAGCTGGAGGAAATGATGAGCTGCGGAAACACACCCCTGGGCCTCCCAGTGGTGGCGGTCCTGCTGGCCAGTTGAACAGAATGTCCAAGGAGACCTCACAGTGACAGCAAACCCCAAGTTCTGCAGCTGTCAGATTCCTGTTTAATGAGACCAGGCAAGTAAAATGGTCTCCACCCTTGTTTAGATGGGTGGGTGCCTGTTGCCCTTTGTTTTCCAAATGCATTTGTGTAGAGCACATGCTGGGTTGTGTCTTTTGGAAACAGGTGCCTCAGAGCCTCTGCAGCCACAGGTGGTGGGGGGCTCAGCTCAGCCTTGGCCTTAAATATTTATTTACTATGGGCCCTCTGCCTGGGAGGCTCTGGGCCAGCTCCTCAGCTGCTTTATCTCAGTCCAGAAAGACATAGGAACCTGTTTGCAAAGGAGAAAACTGGCTTGGTGACTTGAAGTGACTTGGTTAAAACAATTTATAAGCCGGGCATGGTGGCACATGCCTGTAATCCTAGCACTTTGGGAGGCTGAGGCAGGAGAATTGCAAGTTCGAAGTCTGCCTCAGCAATGGTGAGGTGCTAAGCAACTCAGTGAGACCTTGTCTCTACATAAAACACAAAATAGGGCTGAGGATGTGGCTCAGTGGTCGAGTACCCCTGAGTTCAATCTCCAGTACAAAAAAATAATAATAGTAATAACTTACAACCATACAGCCACAGAGCCTGAGTGCATGTAGGCCTGTGTGAGGCTTCAGCCCTATCTTCCACCTTGACCATCCGTTTTGTGGAACCAGCTGGGAATTTAACCAAGGTTTCTCAGTCTTGGCACTGTTGGCCTCTGGGCCAGATCACTTCTTGTGGGGGCTGTCTTGTGCTTTGTCAGGTGTTTATCAGCGTTCTGGCTTCTGCCTTCTCACAGTCATATAGGTCAAAAGCATCTCTAGTCATTGCCCAATGTCCCCCAGGGGGCACACCCACCTCCAGTTGAAAAGGGCCAAACTAGACGTTGTAGGTGTTTTTATTGGGTAATCGAATGAAAGTGAAGCTATGTGTGTTTTGAGGTGATTGTGGACAGCTTGGTTCACTTAAGCGAGGTCTTAAATTATTCATAGCTAAGTTAAGATTTTAGAAATTCCACAGTCCAGGCATTGTCTGAGAAACCGCTGCCCTGCCACGTTTTGTGTATAAGACTCCATAAGGAATCCACATTTCATTAAAAATAACCACTTCTTTTTTTACCAGACTGTCATTTTCCAGTGTGTAAGTATGCACCGCCCCCCCCCTCCCAGAACATTAAAGTAAAGGAGATCTGAGAGGGGTATGATGGGGTGCTTGGGGCTCAGAGCCGCTGGCCTGGGCTGGGCCCAGCTAGGAGGCTACTCTAGCTGCTCTGGCTGTTCTGGCCCACTCTGCCCTCGCTGAGTGGCCTTGCATGGGTCAGTACAGTGGGACACACTTCAGTTTTATTGTTTAGGAGATGACAGTCCAGTCGGCCGTAGTATGGTTGTGGTTGTGAGAGAGCTTCATGAACTGTATAGCCCCAATAGCTGTGTCTTGAGTGGTGGGGTCTGTACAGGTCAGACCTCAGCTCCTCAGGTCACCTACAGACGCCTGCGCTCACTCCGCATCCCCCCATGCCCCTGCTCGGCCGGCTTCTCCACCTATCTGACTCCTACTTCTGCCACTGTCCTGCGTCCAGTTCTCTTGCAGTTTTTCCTTCAAAGATGTATTTTGACATTTTTGAAGTTCCCTTGACTTTGTGGCCCTTATTAATATTTGGTTTATGATCATTACAGTTTATTATTTCATTCATAATTGTAAATATTTACATACCCTAACAGTGTGTAATCGTAATCATTATTAGCTTGTAGTTCATTCATGATTGGACTTGGGGAATTATACAGGTGACTTGGATGCATCTTGGTTTTGGTTGTCTCCCAGGCGTGTTAAATGTATCCTCTTCTCCACTCAGAGAGCTCTCCTCCCTTCCCCCCTGCAAACTGGGCCTTTCTCTAAGTCTGCCTCAGGCTGTCCATCCTCTAGGATCTGCCTCTTCAAGGGACTGTGTGCCCAGCATCTGGGCTTCTCCAGCATCTTACTGGTCTGCACATCTGCTCTCTCACCAACCCAGGAGCTGCTTCAAGACTCTGTCATTTCTTAGCAAATATTGAGCACTTCTTTGTGCCCAACACTGTTTCTCTTTCTTCCTTTTTTTTTTTTAATATAAGGTAAAATTCAGCATAACATAAAATGAGCCCTTTTACAGTGAGCAGCCCGGTGGCATTTGTATATTCATGGTGTTGCATGGTGACACCTCATCTAGTTAGAAAGCATTTGCATTATCCCTGATACAAACCCTGTGCACAAGACGATGAGAAGGTTCTGGAGATGGGTGGTGATGAGGGTAACACAGCAGTGCAAATGCACTTGACACCACTGAATTGTGCACTGAAGACTAGTGAAAATGGGGGGTTTTACATTAGGTCTTTTTATCACAAAGAACAAAAACCCCCCCGCACCTACACCTCTGAAGCAGGTATTCTGTGTCCCGCCCTCTCCCAGCTCCTGGTCTGTTTTGTTCATCCCTGTCCCCTAACCCCCTAACATAGCAGTTGCTAGAGAAATCTTTGTTGAATGACTATAATGAGTTTTTGCTTTAAACATGAATTTGTTTTGATGTAATGGCAAAAGTTATCCTTAAGGAAATTTCTTTGAAACGTTTCTTTTTTAAAAAATGCATACATATCTATTTTTAGTTGTAGATGGACACAACGCCTTTTATTTATTTGTTTATTTGCTTGCTTATTCATTCATTTATTTATTTATTTATTTATTTATTTATTTATTTATATGTGGTGCTAAGGACCAAAACCAGTGCCTCACACGTGCTAGGCAAGCGCTGTGCCACTGAGCTACAACCCCAGCCCTTTGAAATGTTTCTTTAGTGTTTGTTAAAGGGTTTTCTGCTCTTCTTTGGATAGCTGCATAGAAATGCCTCTGAAACGAAAGCTAAATCTGTCATTTATCTGCACACCTCTTCATTATAGTTAGTTGATAAATATAATGGGGATGATAATAGTGGAACTGGTCTGTACCTGATGTCTGTGTGGTCAGTCGGGAACAAAGAGTTATCAAATCTTTCAGATATATGTAGTCAAATACATGCACTTTCTTAACATGTTGAAGTTCTGATGACTTTCTTTTGTGGAAAAGAAAGATCTTTCCATCCTTTCACAGATTAATGTTTCTAATGCAGTTTCTTCTTGCAATATGGCCGCCTTAATGTTAAGCCTTTTCTTTATCCTTCCAACTGTCAAGATCTTGTCCTTCTCTGTTGCTCTCTAATTTATAAAATTGTGTTGCAGTTGTCTTGGGTAGAATTTACTTAAGCATAGTTGAGCCTTTAGCTTTTCCTTCTGGCAGGGACAAAAGCATCATTAATTATGAATATGAATTCCTTTTGAAAAATGACAAGATTGAACATTTCCTCATGCCAATAACCCAGCTGTCTCATTCTGAAGCTCAACAAAGACGTTCTAGAGATTGTTTTTAATGGCTGTAATATCAGATACTAAAAAATAAGATGCTAAAAGAGAATGCAAAGTAGTTTGCATTTTGTTTGTCTGGAGAAAAAAAAATGAAAGGTTTTTTTTTTTTTTGGTACTGGGGATTGAACTCAGGGACTCGACCACCGAGCCACATCCCCAGCCCTATTTTGTGTTTTTTTTAATGCAGAGACAGGGTCTCACCAAGTTGCTTAGCACCTCGCCATTGCTGAGGCTGGCTTTGAACTCACAATTCTCCTGTCTCAGCCTCCCGAAGTGCTGGGATTACAGGCTTGCGCCACCGTGCCCGTCTATAATGAAAGGTTTAATGAAAGGTTTTTGCTCTACAGTGGCTATTTCTACCCTTGATGTATTTGCAGGCCTCAAGTTTTGCCCGGATGTGGGTCAGATGACCATGCTTTGTTTGGTCACATGCACGATTCCATTTGTGCAAATGATCAGCGTTGGAGAACCCCGAGGCCTGGGTCACCTTTCACTCTGAGGAAGTGGAGTTCACTCTTGGGTTGGTGATGGGGAAGGGAGTGATGTCAGCAGCCTTGGCGTCCTAAGTCCTTCCTATGTGTGGTCATTGGCTCTTTGGTGTCTCACAGGAGTACATGCGCCAGCTCTGTTAACTGCCACTGGAGGCGGGTGTGCTGGGCTCAGATTCCAGAAACGTGAGGCTCTTCCCCATGACAGGGTATAGCCTGGCTTCTGAGATAGCTTCTGGCATCTCCACCCCGTACCCTGTGGGATTTGCTGCCAGAGAATACCGCAGTTGGGGCTGGGAAGGCTGTGTTGGTATCTCTATCTGCCTGAGCTAGTGCTAGGGCCTGTCCCGCCTCTGGCTGGGGTTTGCGAGGCTGGAGATGGACCCGCATTGTAGCATTCCTTCTCAGGGTGCCCAAAGGCAGCCCCCTTGGGAATTCCCTGCTACGTCTAGAGCCCAAGGCCCGATTTTTGTGTGTGTATATGTGCGTATATATATATATAGGTTGAGTAACCTGTTTGTGAAATGCCTGGGACCAGAAGTGTTTCAGGTTTTGGATTCTTTTAAATTTTAGAATATTTGAATATACATAATAAGATAGCTCAGGGCTGAGACCCAAGTGTGAACATTATGTATTTATACCTTATACATAGCCCGAAGGTGTTTTCATGTAATATTTTAAATAATTTTGTTCATGGTCATGTAAATCTAAAAAGAACAATAAAGAAAAAGAGAAAAAAAATAATTTTGTTTATGACATAGGGTTTCACGATGTGGAATTTTCCACTAGCAGCATCAGGTCAGCACTTAAAAAGTTTCAGACCGGGAAAGGGAGTGTCGAGAAAACAGTTATCCATTTCAAAGCCCTTTCGTTTTTTGTTTTCTTGAGGAATGTGGTTAGGGGTGTCATCTGGCTGGAAATGCTATTTCACATTACACTGCCTGGTTACGTGCCTCTCCATGCACCTGTGCGTCCGCCTTAAGGGAAATGTCCATCCTGGGTCATCCCCTCCTCCCACTGCCTCGTTTTCCCCCTTTAAAGTAGCAGCTGCTGTTTCAGTGGACCATCCTGAGCTGGCCTTGCGATTGACCAGGCATCCAGCCTTTGCCCTGTGCGCTCCCCCAGGGGCATGGCCTTCCCTGCCTGACTCCAGCCTCCTCTAGTGGCACGGCCTCCCCTTCCTGACTCCAGCTTCCTTTTGCCTCAAGGAGGTCAGACTGGCCTCTCCAAGCTCTGTTCTCTTCTCACTCTATAGGAATGTCACCTCAGAACCTTGCTGCTCTCTGAGGCTCAACTCCACTGGGCACTCTCCTGGGACAGGCCTCTCTCCTCCATCCCCGCTGCCCTCACTACTGTGGTCTCACCCGCAGAGGGGTTACCTGCTTGTTGGATGACCCATGTCCTTCTGGATTCCAGCTGCCTTCCTCCCACTACCCTTGGGGGCCACTGTTCAGCAAACAGGGCCAGGCACAGCCCAGGAGGCTGCTGAAGATAGTAACGGGCACACATGTCAATAAACAGCCTTTCTACCCTGCTCTGTTTAAAAACAACCACAAAAAAATGGTTTTAGTATAAAACAGAAGAGGGTCAATTTCTCTACTATGACTGCCCCCTGTTACTAGAGTTAAGGAATCGCACCGCGCTCTGCATTTCCTTTGGAACTGAATCCCTTTCTGGACGTTTTTTTGCGGGCTAACCTTTGGCAAGTTGCTTTAACCTGTGTATACCTCAGTTTTCCCACCTCTAAATTGGACATAGTAACAGCACCTGTGGAGATTGTGGGTCGAGTTTGTGAACATGTGCAGAAAGCGGCTTGTGTTTGGGCCCTAGCAGCCTTCAGATGTGAGCCATTTTGAAAAGAAAACCACTGCTCGTCAGTACCTGGGAGTGTGCCGACTCTGCTGTGTGCCTGGCGTGGACTATGTTAACTGATCTTTACACAGAGCAGTTCAGAGGTTCAGTGTTGGCTCAAATTAAAAGAGGTCAGATCGTCTCTATCGTTGAAATAATTGGAAGTGGATCCAGGACAGGTGCATTTTCATGGGACATTTAAAAAGCCTTACCTAAAACAGAGGATAGCGAGCACCAGGAATGTGAAGAGCCCTGTCCTTCCTGCCCCAGGGATCTCCTCCAGCGCGGGCAGGTCACCGTCCCAGGGCTTCATTTCTCTTGCTCCTGTGATGCTGAGTGGAAGATTCCTTACTGGAGCTCAGCATTTGCTTTTATTTTTTTTTTTAAAGACTGTCACAGTATCCCCATGTCATTTGGGACCCCAACAGCGTAAAGTTTCAAATGCCCACCGCCACCCTTTTACCTAGAAGGACACTGACCTCCATCCCTGTCTTTCTTCTAACACCAGAGGTGGCATCTTCTCCGTGCAGGGAAGCTTTCCCTCTCTGGGCTGTACCACTGAAGCCATAGGTGGCCTTGAACAGATGATTAGTTTGCTCCAATATGATCAAGGCCCTGTCTTCCTGTACTTTAAGGAAACTAGCCAGTCCCTCTGGCCAGGAGGGTCTCGGTGGCCTCCTTTAACCCTGCTCTGCTATGGATGGGGACTGGGGCAGTACGGCAGCAATGGCTGCCCAACCACAGGGCAGGTGTTGGGGCCCCCCAAGCCTTCCTCTGTTGCCCCTCAGACCTGTAGAAGCACTCCTGGCACCTGTGAAAGCTCTCTGTCACACGTGGTGGGTCATTCAGTTTCTCTGTCGAGAGTCCATTGGTGGACTGAGTGTTCTTTCCAGGACCTGAATTAATAGAGCTATTATCATAATATACTACTAGCATAATAGGTTAATTATATACTGTTAGTACAATAGAAATAGTACACTGGATTCTAGAAGTTGAGTGGCCTTATTGCACGAAACATGACCTTTTCCCCCCTATAATCCTCTCCAACTCTACCTAGGAGTGACGTCCCTCCCAGCACACCCTCTCTTGTCACTCAGCTGCAAAAACTTCCTCCTAAGCCACAAGCAGAGGCAGCAGCTCCTTGCAGTGGCCCCTGGAGGCTTGGCCTCTGGAAGGAATGAGGAACCTGCATAGGTGAATGATCCCCCTCCCTGCCTAGACTTCCCGACTCAGCCTTGCCTGGTACTCTCTCTCCATGTCCACTTGCTGAGCCTGCCATGGAGGTGCCCCATCCTATGTTAAGATGCGCTGGTCTTATCCAGTGATAGAGCTGCTGCTGAGAAATCTTATCCTTTGGGACTGTTGTGCCTTTCTCATCTTATGTATTGAAAACTGAAACTCTGATGTAGGTCTTAGCCTTTGCAGCATGTCTCCAAGGGCTTAATATATAAATAATGATCAAGGGAATTAATTTACTGCTTTGCTTACCCTCACTATTTTAAAATAAAGAAACATTCTGGAGAAGGCAATAAAGACTACGTTTGAACAATGTCTTGGCAATTGTTAAGAGAGATTTTAACTAAATCCCAAACTACCAGCTATGTGAGAGCCATCCCCTACACGCAGTGACTGAGGGAGTCCCAGTTAAGTCCCAACAGTGTGTAGTATGAGTTTTCTTCTGCTGCGATCAGGCAGCTTTCCAAGCTTCCCCTGGATCTTCTGCAAATGTGTGAGAAATTTTGAGATTCCCATAAATGGTAAATCTTGTTTTGACATTCTCTGAAGTTCCTTTTGAGCCTAGGTGGGGAGGTTAAGAGGCAAGCGATACTGCAGGTTTCTCTGCCATGTGCAGGTTTTCCATTGGGACCAAATGGCAGGTCATTCCCTCGTTCAGCCAATACACTTCCAGCAAGTTCCTGAGTGGTCTTCTAAAAATAGTCACCTGTGGCCCATGGCTACCATATTGGGTAGCACAGTTGTAGAGGGAGTCAGAATTCGGGTATTGTGTGAAATATCCTGGTTTTTTTGAAGGTTTGTAGGTTAAATTTGTCTCATGGACTGTCATTTGACAATCTCTTCTCAGGAGCCTTTAAAACAGCCCCAGTGCATGGGCTCTGCTCCACATAGTCTGTTTAACTTCTTGGAGGTGGGAGTTGAACATTAGTAGTCTCTAAAGCTCCCAGATTGAGTCTAAGTATTCCAGGGCCAGGAGCCCCTGCCTAGCCCCTGAGCATGGACAGTGAAAACCCTGTGACTGTTCACAGGCGTATAGTCTGCAGCTGCTTCAGATGCCACACGGGTTCTGCGGGGATGGTTACATCTACCTGTCAGAGTAGCTACAGGGATTAAGTAGAACCTTTTGTTAAATGAAAGGAACAAGCCTGGGTTGAGGTGCAGGTGCTGATCTTGACTTACCAGCCACAGACCTTGCCTTGGCAAAACCACAAGCTAGCACTTGCCATGGCCTGTAGCACATCTCAGCAGTAGTGTCAGCAGAGAGGAGTTGGTCTGTGAGTTCTACCTTGTTCATCTCGTTGTTTCTGGAGCCCAGTGTAGTGTAGGGGCTTATGGAACTTTTGTTGGAGGAGAGGCTAAATTAGTGCCCACAGGCCCTGCACCAAAGGGTTGGGGTTGAGAAGGATATTCTTATGTCTGTTCTTGTAGGATAGAGGACTTGGAGAGGTTAACAAGTTTTCCTGGGGGTTGCAGAGCTAAATGGCAGAACCAGGATTTTGAAGTCTGGGGCTGTGCTTTGAGGCCATGTTGAGTTCCTTGTCGTATGTATACAAACCGCTAGGTTAAGTGGTCTCCAGAGTGCAGTCGTGGGTCACAGGATGATCAGCCTCGATCCTGGTTTGAGGGAACCAGCCTTGATCTCTGACCTCCACGCTGAAGCTGTCGTGGCTCTGAAAGCTTTTAGGATCAAAACCCTTTGGGGGAAGATATTTATTTGATGTCCTTTATTTCTGGCAGCTTGACCAATACAGCAGGTACCTACTGATTGGATTCAGAAGGCAAAGAAAATTATTCTTTTACTTCTTTCTCAGAGAGAAGGGAATGACACATTGAACTTTTAGCAGAAAGCGTCACATTTTAAAACTCATGGGCCTCTGCCAAGAGGTGACTAAAGGAGGCTTTAAAAGTCTTGAGATTCTTGTGACAGAGGGTTAGGTGTTTTCTCTCTGAAATACACGGTTGTGAAGTTGCCTGTGCCTGATTCTGTTCTTGTTTATGCAAACCTCTAAACCCCTCAGCACCATAAATAAAGACAAAACCCATATACCCTGTATCCTAAGAAGTTAGCATCAATAATTTAAAGCAGGGATAGACAAACACAGCCTGTGTGCCATCTCTAGCCTGCCGCCAGCCCGTAAGCTAGGCTTTCAGATAGCTGGGGAAAAATGACAATGATGTTTTGTGATGTATAAGAATGATGTGAAATCCAAATGTAAGAGTGCATCCAGCAAGCTTTATGGGAACCGGTGAGCCCATTTGTTAGGATTTTGTCTGTGGCTACTTGAGTGCTGTGGAGAGTGACCTTTTCTGGAAAAATTTTCCTGATTTCATCGAAAACGAAATACTTTGGAAGGAGGGGTGGCGGTGGAAGTAGAGGTAGAGAATATGTTTTTCTCTTGCCTTTCCTGGCCTTTAGTAAAACTTAAATGTTCAAAATAAATCTACCTTTTTTTTTTTTTAATGTGATGCTAAGGCTCGAACCCAGTGCCTCATGCATGCAAGGCAAGTATTCTACCACGTACAGCCCTACCCCATAAATCTACCTTTTTTTAAAAAATATTTTTTTACTTGTTGATGGATTTTTATTTTATTCATTTATTATGTATATGTGGTGCTGAGGATCGAACCCAGTGCCTCATGTGTGCTAGGCAAGCACTCTACCACTGAGCTACAGCCCCAGCCCATAAATCTACCTTTTAAGAGGAATTTTCTTCCTTCCTGATTTGCGTACTCCTGAATCGAGTCTTGATTGGAGGAGGACGACAGAGTCGGTGATCCGTGATGAGGGGACCATGGGAAGGAAGGCTACATTATACAGGGTAGAACTCTTTGGCTCATGGCTCCTCCCCTTCTGTGATCCACCTGAGCACCTTTACATTTAAAAAAATTTTTTTTAGTTGTAGATGGACACAGTACCTTTATTGTATTGATCATTTTTATGTGGTACGGAAGATTGAACCCAGTGCCTCACACCTGCTAGGCAAGCGCTGTACCACTGAGCCACAACCCCAGCCCTTTTTTATTTATTTAATTTTGAGACAGGGTCTTGCAAAGTTGCTTAGGGTCTCACTAAGTTGCTGAGGCTGGCTTTGAACTCATGATCCTCCTGCCTCAGCCTCCCCAGCCGCTGGGATTACAGGCATGTGCCACCACGCTCAGCTATCCACCTTTACACTTTTGAATAGTCTATTTTTTGTCTTGCCTCCCCTCAGAGCACAGTGTGAGAGTGCTCTCCTCATTGACTTTGTTACGCACGCCGTGGAGAGTACTGGACAGGACCCAGAGCGGCGGTTGGGGTCTTTTAACCAAGTGTGTTTTGTGTCTGCGGCTGTCTGATGCACCAGGCTGGGGTCTCAGACCTGTTCCCTTAAGTGAGATTGCGTCTTGCCCTTTTGATGAACCTTCTGTGATTGGACTCACCTTATACCGAATCTGAAGCCCAAACCTTAGATGAGAACAGAATTTGAAGGAACTGAGACTTTTTTCTTGACGGCTTAATACTCTCGATGCCTCAAGGGAGATGGATGTCTCCCTCTTGACAAGATGTGCTCTTGGAAGCCAGACGGCAGTCTCTGTGATGACAGTATTAGCCTTTCCATTGAAGACGCTTGAGTTTAAACTTATTTTTCTCCCATTTGCCAGACATTTAGAACTACAGAGGAAAGGCTGCCAGGTGGGCACATGCCCACTTTGCCCACATGAGGTTTTGAACTGAACGTCCCTAGACAGTAGTGAAATGTTGACTTAATAAAAATGGTTCTGTGCAAAGAGCCACCTGCATGTTCTGAGGTCACCGACTTGGACAGTGACATAGGACTGAGCCAGAGGTGAGCTTTGCTCTTGTCCTCTTCTGTATCATTTTCCTTTTCACATTCCTGCAGTGTCTTTACTTTTTAAATAATTGGATTTTTTAAAGTGTTTTTTTAGTTGTCAATGGACATTTATTTATTGACATGCAGTGCTGAGAATTGAACCTAGTGCCTCTCACACATGCTAGGCAAGCATTCTACCACTGAGCCACAACCCCAGCCCAAATCATTGGATCTTTAACATAACCTTTATGTTTCCTATGCATGTTAGGAGTAATGTCCAGTGTTGTGAACGCCCCATTATGCATTCTTAGTTATGAGTGATTTTTTAAAAAAATCAAATCTTTGATAATTTTTTCATTCCTTTCTTCACAAATTCTTTGTGTGTCTGACTCTGCCTTAGAAACTCTTATTTCTTATTGAAGAACTTGCAGACTGGTGTACGTGGATGATTTTTTTTTAACAGAAGTGAAATCAACTCAACATAAAATGAGTCTTCTTATTGAAGAAATAAGAGTTTCTTATATGACCTTTTTTTTTCTTATTTAAAAAAGGGGATTTAGAGTGTGATAAATTAACAGGGAATGCAGCACATCCCAAATATCATTCAGAGGGCCTGGGTCCGTGTGCTTGTTAGAAACAACTGAAAAAGTGCTTTGAAACATCTCATCTGCTGCTGCATGAACCTTTGTAGCTATATGGCTTGTAACAGCCAAATGGAGGAAATGACCCAACCACCCGTCATTGGATGAGTGGATAAACAAATTGTGGATACAGGTGATGGAGTGTTATCTAACTATAAATGGGAATGAAGTTCTGATAGGTGCTGCAACTTAAGCGAACCTCAAAAACACATGCATCTTAAACTCAGGCACAGAAGGTCTTATTGTCTGATCTCGTTTATGTGAAGCGTTCAGAAGAGGCAAATCCACAGAGGTAGAGAGCAGATCTATGGTTGCTGGGGCTGGAGGGAGGAAGGAGGAGGGACTTAACTTTTGCTAAATGGGTTTGGTGGTTTATTTGGGGGCAATGAAAATGCTTTGAAACGGTTCAGAAGTGATCATCGCATAGCATTGCAAGTGTCCTAAATTCTAAACTGTTTACTTTAGAATGACTCATTTTATGTTGAGTTGATTTCACTTCTGTTAAAAAAAGCATCCATGTGCACCAGTCTGCATGAAAGCCCCACTGGTTTGTGGTGCGCCTACCACACTGCCAGGAGTGGTCCGCCCTCCATGCACTTTGGCAGAGGCCAGCACCCCTTTACACAGGTGTGTGGGAGTGTGGGCCTTGCTCAAGGTCAGTTTCCAAGGTCCTCTGAATGGCAGCTGTAGGACTGGCTCCTGGGCCTTCTCCTCCCCAATGGTGCTGGCTGGCAGGGGCCCAGGAGGCAGATGTGCTGGGTAGCCTGAGGGCAAAGCTTCTTGACAGCAGCGCCCTGCAGCACAGGGCTGGTTTGCTGTGCATCTCGCCCTCCGTGCAATTTCAGCCTGGTTATTGTCCCACCTCTCTGAGTTGGTTTTCTTTCTTATAAAATAGAAAAAAATAAGAATGATAAGAAGACTTACCTCATAGGATGGTTGGGAGTTTTGAGTAAGATTGTGCATTGACTGGGAGAGGTTTCATAATATATTACAGCATAGTATTAATACTTATTATAAATTAATTAATACTCATTAATATATTATGAATATTTAGTAGATGGCTGCCTCTCCAGCCATCGGTTTGCCCAGTTTCTTGCAAAGGTCCTTGGAAAGTCCTGTGCCCTCTGAGGCTCTTGCCCAGTGGGTGTAGTGGGGAACCTCACGCAGCTACCCAGTGTGGATGCTTGCTTGGCCCTCTCCCCATTGCCCTTTGCCGAGGAGCCCCCATGTCTCCAGATGAAAGGACCTCACCAGGCAACAGTGGCAATGCCAGAAGTGCTTGGTGGCTTCATCAGTAGCTCCCCTTGTGACACTTTCCAAGTAGGTCTGGCAGTCAGTTCCATGAAATGTGATCATGTTTGTGAAATACTCTTAGGCTTTTAAAAAAAAAAAAAAGAAGAAGAAAAGACAGTGCTTTCTTCTGCTTGCCCGGCACTGGTCCAGCTTCGGGATCCCCAGCTGGAGGCAGGGGGAATGGGGGTGGAACTGGGCTCCTTCCCCTTCTGTAGTAGCATGAATTGATGCGGCCCATCTGCTGCTCCCTGCAAACAAGAATGAAGTCACCGTGCTTGGAATAGCACGGGGGAAATGGCTGGGCGCAGCCCCCTCTTATACCTCCCCTGGGGATGCTGACGGGACTCTGGAATCATGGCCTCTTATCCACATCTGGGTCACGCGTGTGCTTGTGACCAGCTCTGCTGCATGTGCAGCACTCCTTACTGTGATTTTTCTTCGAGACGAACCTCCACTGTGAGAGTGTGCAGCCTCCAGCTCCTTAATTTCAGGTTGTTCTGTTGTTCTCCTGTGCTGTCATTATGTATTTTAGTGCCACTTGAAAGCAGCTCCCCTTCCTGACGCCAGCCCAGCATAGAATGCACAGGACCTCTGTCCAAGCTGTGGGTGGCCCAGAGGGAAATTCCCACTTGCTTGGCCCAGAGCCAAGTGCACAGATTAACTAAAGAGGAAAGGAAGCGGAAGTCAGCAGAAATCAGCTTGTGCTTTGTCCTGACCATAAATTAAAGGCCTCCTTCCTCCATATGCCCTTTTTTTTGGTGGGAGGTACTGGGGGTTGAACCCAGGAGTACTTAACCGCTGAGCCACATCCTCAGGCCTTTTAAAAAATATTTTATTTAGAGACAGGGTCTAGCTAAGTTGCTTAGTGCCCGCCTCAGCTTCCCAAGCAGCTGGGATTACAGGTGTGTGCCACTGTGCCTGGCCCTTTCTTTGTATTCTTAAGTGGACAAAAATCATATTGATGTGTTCATACCATCCTGTGCTCCTCGTCGACTGGATCTACCTTGTTAGCTCACACATGCTGCAAAAAGGGCATCCTAGGAGTCTTTAATTAATTTGTGCTCCTGGAGATGATCAGAAAGCCTATATTCCAGTTGACATCTACAAAAGAACCCATGATGACAGCTGCCTCGCTTCCCTTGAAACCTCAGAGCAGCACCTACTACGCATGGAAAGTGTGTTGCATTGGTGAGGAATTTTCTCTCACTTCCACAGAATATAGCAAAAGCCAAACTTTTACTTGTCATATGCCCTATGTGAACAGTACTGGTCACGATGTGCCTTTGAGTGGAGAGTCTCAATCTCTTCTTCCTGAGTTGCTTTTACAAAGGATGTGAATGTTGTTCACGATGATGACGATGCGAGAGATGTCTGGTATTTGTCCCGCAAGAGTTGTCTTCACAACTTGTCCTTGGGATATCTCAGACAGATGCACGACAGTCACAAATGTTTCTCCAAAGTTCGGGCCACTCAGTCGGAGCGGAAATGCCTCAGAAGGCTCCAGCTCTGCTTGAGTCAACTTCTGGAAGGTGATCTTTTTTCTCTAGAAACGTGGAGGTCCCTGCTATATATGCTGGGAGTTCTAGAAGAGAAGGCAATCACAGAGGGCAAGGCTAGTGAGGGATGCCTTCGTGAAAGAAGCGAGACTTTTCTGGCACCTGAGGATGGGTGGGTTTGGGTGGAGAGCCCAGCTTCCCACATGTGATGTTGAGGGCCTGTGACGAGCAGAGTCTCTGGAGTGAGAAGAGGTGGGTTGGCAGCAGTGTGAGGAGGGAGGTTGGTGCAGGTCCTGGTCTGGTCAGGTGAGGATTTGGTTCTGGAGGAGGGCTCTTGGAGGGTTTTGAATACAAAAGTGTTGCAGAGAGAGAAGTGGGCCTCGGCTGGCATTGTGGACGTGGTTGGGAGGCCAACTGGGGAAGGTGGCAGTTGGAGCCGTCTAGGCTTGACCAGCCTATGGGCAGCAGAGGCACTTTAGGAAGAAAAAACCCAAAGGCAACTGACCAGAAGGTCTCAGTCACTGCTGGATGGCTTCATTTGAACCCATCAGGATGGAAATGAAGGGAAGGGTGCTCATGTCTTTTATTTTTTGTTTTTGGTACCAGGGATTGAACTCAGGGGCACTCAGCCACTGAGCCACATCCCCAACCCTATTTTGTATTTTTTTTTATTTAGAGACAGCGTGTCGCTGAGTTGCTTAGCGCCTCGCCGTTGCTGAGGCTGGCTTTGAACTCGCGATCCACCTGTTCCGGCCTCCTGAGCCGCTGGGATTACAGGCGTGCACCACCGTGCCCAGCACTCATGCAATGGCAGCTGTTTTCATTTGGAGCTGGCCTCTTGATACTTATTGGGGTCTGGATCCAAGACATTTTAAGCAGATGGTTTGAGGTCTCCAGAGGGAGAGGAGCAGCCACGCTGCTGCTTTCCCCTGCTATCTGGAGTTTTCCTCTGACCACTTTAGAGATGGGTGACTCAGTTCCTTAGACATGAGGGAGGAGGAATTCTTATGGCTTGTCCTTAACCTCCAGTTTTGCTGTCCACAGTGTAAACATCCAAATAAGACCACACGGTGAAGCTCTTGGTGAGCCCTAGGGTGCCGGACAGGTGGTGTTGACTCTGAGCTCCATTCCTGGAATTTAGTCCCGTCTCTCAGAGGATTGGTTCTAAGTGCATCAGCTTTCTGGGTTCATGCATACATTTGCATTTAAATTAACAGCTTCTTAGCTAGGCACAGCAGTTTCCACCCATGATCCCAGCAATTTGGGAAGGAGGCTGAGCCAGGAGAATCATAAATTCTAAGCCAGCCTGGGCAACTTAATGAGACCTTGTCTCAAAAAAAGGGGTTGGGGCGTGTAAGAGCACCCCTTGGTTCAGTCTTCAGCACCCTCCCCCTACAGCTTCTTGTTGACTTCTGAGAATCCTGTGAAGGCAGAGGAAAGTCAGAAGTCCCTCGCCATGGTCTGCAAGCCTGCCTGGGCCGTCCCCTGCCTTGCTGGACTGTCTCTGCCACCCACTGTCCCTTTGTTTGTTGTACGTGTCTCCGCTGTCAAATGGCTTTCCACCCTAGGAACACTGACTTGCCGTCTGTCCCCTGCCTAGAATGCTCTTCCCAGACCTTTGAATGATTTCAGCTAATGTGCCAACTTGGAAGGGCCTTCTCTACCACCAGCTGAAGCTCCCCAGCCTCTTCCCTCTGCGCTCCCCATTCCCTCCTCCTCTGCCCAGTATTTTTTTTTTTGTTTTTGTTGTTGTTGTTTTTGGGGCTTGAACCCAGAGGCACTTTACCACTGAGCTCCATCCCCAGCCCTTTTTATTTTTTTATTTTGAGACAGGGTCTTGCTTAGTTATGTAGGGCCTTGCTATGTTTCTGAACCTACAGTCCTCCTGCCTCAGCCTCCTGAGTTGCTGGGATCACAGGTGTGCACCACTGTGCCTGGCCTCTGCTCTGTTCTATGGCACGTTTCCATGACTTCTTGGGTAGTTCCCTTCCCATTGGTGTGCAGGCTCCATGAGAGCAGGCCTTGGCTTTTATGTACCTGTCTCCAGAGGAACTGGGGCTCAGTAAGTACTGAATGAATGAACATGAATTTCAATCAATGAATTTAAAAATAGCCTGTGCCTGCAGGCACATCCTTCTGCAGAGATTTGGATAGTATTAGCAGATCAGGAGCAAGACGCTGGGACCATCTGCCTTATATTGTGCAGGGAGACTCGAGTGTTACAGTGATCCGTTCCCTCTTACCAGTTCTACACCCAAAGTGAAC
The DNA here is from genome assembly GCA_028644305.1 of Xerus rutilus. NCBI lineage: Eukaryota > Metazoa > Chordata > Mammalia > Rodentia > Sciuridae > Xerus > Xerus rutilus. The sequence goes on along the minus strand of CM053400.1, from coordinate 167,975,527 downwards.
ACAAGCTTTGTTAAGTCAAATGGAACCAGGAGATTTTAGCACATGAGCTGGGAAGGTCAAGGCTTTGCTCCATGCCTGAACATTAGTGAAAACCAACCCAAACCATGTAGCTGGTTGTCTTGGACTCATTTCTGGCACTGCTATTGTGTTCTGTGAACAAAACTACCTTGAGCGTATTCCCTAGTCAGCTCTGTTTTGTTTTATTTTTTGGTCTCAGTCTGAGAAATCTGGTCTTTTATCTAAACAAATTGCTTTTCCATTTGGGACTTCTGTTGTTAAGAACGTACATTTCAGGTTTGGAGTGAGCTCTCTTGTACACGTCAGGCTGTGTGGTTGTCTCAGTTCCTGCAAACATTAGGAGCCAAACCCATTTTATTCGCCCCTTGGTTAGCGTCATTTGTCACAATATCTCAGTGGATTGAGAGGGTGACACCTACGCAGTTTCTCAGGCTGTGCTTTCTACTAATTGTTTGTTTAATTAGAAAATGAGTAAGTATTTATAGAGAAAATAGAACTCAAAGCTGTGGGATGAAAACTTCTCTAATTGTACCATGCAATCATGATCCCCGGAGGATTGCACTTTTAGTGTGTGTGGGTAGCAGGGGGTCTTAGTTTGCTGCTGCTGTTCACAGAAGTCTATTTTTGCCCAGCATTTCAAGTAGAACAAAAGGAGATCTAGTGGCAGTGGACCCACTTGGCACCAAGGATGCCACCGCCATATGCAATCAAAATGTCTGTCTGAACCAAGAGGTTTGTGCTTGTTCAACATCACTGAGGGCACACAAGCGTGAGGGAAAGGGACCACATGCACCAAAGGGTGTTTCTGTCATTGTGCAGGAGCAGAACAAGTCAACCACGATGGATCAGGTTTGTAGAATTGGCTGGTGTCAAGTGAGATCCTGTAGGGACAGCTAAGAACGGAGGCTCTGGATTCTAGGCATAGGGTTATTTTCAGAATGGCAGTCAGTTTTGACTGGTTGCCAGACACACTGAGATCTTCCCTTCAGCATTCTCACCTCAACCTCTTCATTTTTTTGTTTTCTGGTCACATTCGGAGGTATTGATTTTCTCCCTTCTCATCACCAAGTCTGGTGTGCTATTGAAGAATGTCAGGATGAGCGTGAGCTTGACCTTGTAGGTCTCTTTGCCATCCTGAAGCAAAATGGCTGCTCGGAAGGTTTCAGCTAGCTGCAGCCACGAGGAGCGAGGGCATCTATTTGCAGACCCACTGGGGGCGTGGAAGAGAAAGGGTAGTAGAGAAGTGGAAGTGAGACGGGGGTGAAGTCCTGCTCTAGCTTTGAGTTGAAATGTGCAAGCCCAGCTCTGTGTTTGGTATTGAGTGGGTCTGGCAACATCTCCTGTCCACAGCAACATTCTCCATGAACACATTTGTAGGTTCAGGTCCAGAATAAAACAAGCCTGACAAGCTGGGGCACGTGGAACCTCTTGTGCTTGCACGAAAACAGAAATGGAGAGAAGCACTGCCTTCTTCCAGCCCCTTCATAGGCTTGGTGGGAACCCCTGTGGCACCTCTGATGCTGCGCACTTCTACTGCCATCTTGGTTTTGGAGCCCTCCAGGGGGTGAAAGCCTTGGAGACTTTGCATCTCACCTGGAGTTTGGCAGCTGTGTGACCTTGCTAAATATGGAAATTTTTAAGGCTCTCACTTGACTGAAACAATAACAGAGTCTACTGCACAGGGTCATTATTATTTTTTTATTGTGCTAAAATACACATAACATGAAATTGGCCATTTTAATAATTTGTAAGTGGACAATTCCATGGAATTAAACACATTCTCATTGTTATGCAGCCATCACCACCATCCATCTCCAAAAGTTTTTATCACTTTAAATGGAAACTCTGTACTCATTAAAGAGCACCTCAGGACTGCCAGAGAGCTGAGGTTTGAACCCAGGATTTGGGGCTGCGTGGGCCCAACATTCTTCCCACCCTGCTGCAGCTCAAGAGACCTGGTTGTGTCTATTGTGTGTGTGGGTGTTATCTACAAAAATGCATTTTCTAAATAAACTGAGGCCTTATCCATGATCAATCAGAGGTTAAATTAAGAGTCCAGACTAATGGGGTGCATGGCTTTGTCGTGCTGGAAGTTTCACCAATGCCACTGCAGGTTTAGTTGCAGCCTCTGGTGGTCTCCATCAGCATCCTGCTCTGCTGACCACCCCTCCTGGTGGTCTCCCTTTAATTTCAGGCCTCACAGGGTCCTGGTGCCTCCTGTCTCTGACTATTCCTTCTGGGTCTCCTTTATAGGAGTTTTCATTTTCCTCTTCTTATTGACATTCTTCAGTGTTTGTCCTGTGAGGGTGCCAGAAGCCACACATCCCTGGCCCTGGTCCCTATGTCCCCAGGGAGCTCATACTCTGACTCCAACTCACCATGTCAAGTGGGACTCTAGGAGAGGATGAAATGAAGGCATTACCTTCCCCGTCTCTACCCAGCCTGCACCTTAAGTTTTTTCATATTTTAGAAGTAGCTGCACTAGACTTCTGTCTTGAGTTCTTTGAGCTTTTCCTTGCTTCTTGAGTAGGGACCGTGTTTTCTGGTCTTTTCCTATTGCCTTCATCTTCCCTCCTAGACTCCATGGTGGCTGTCTTCCTCCTCTTCTCCTGGTCAGTCTCCATACTGACAATGAATTTCTTTCCTTCAGTTCAAATATATCACCTCTTTTCTTATTGGGAACCACCTGTGACCCCCTGTTGTCCTATGAGAAAGCTCATTCCTTGCCAAGCCACATTCTAGCCCTCTGGTCAGCTGGGCTTGCTCTGCTTCAATGGCCCCCTCTTCCTTCTCCCTCTGCTTTCCTCACTGGCTGGATGACACTCTGTCACTGAGGCCCTTCAGCATTTTCAAACTCAGGCCTCCTTGAGGATGGAATGAAAGCTATGAGCTTCCTCCCTGGAAAGGTATGCATTCGCTCACTTCCCGTTCACATTTCAGGGGATTATGGATCCCATTTATGAGCTCTACTTGCTGCCCACACTAGACCATTCCTCCCCTGCTGGACCATTCCCAGGAAGGCCATGCACTTAAGCCTCTTCGCCCTGGCATGTGCAATTTTCTTATATCTTTATTCCTTTGTTTTTGTTCCATTTCTATTAATATTTTTTTTCAGTATACTTTCCTGACAGAACTAAACTTTCCTTGTTTGGGACAGGTACAGCACCTGACCAGCACCTCTGTTTAGCATTTGTGTCAGGGTTGATGATTGGCATGACCTCCTTGTCTTTGGGTTCCAAAGCCCGATGCCTTGCATGTATGATTCACACAGTCACGCATGCATTCATTCATTCATTCCATAGCTTTTTCAAAAAGTTCTTGTGAGCTAGCCACAGTGCCTGGCCCTGAGGATATGCTAGAGAATATGATCCAGTGTCCAAGTTTAATGGGAAATGTGTACAGATAAGCAAGTTGTTTTAATGCAGTGGGATTGTAATGATAGCTGATGTTTATTGAGAATTTATTGTACCCTAGGTGCTAATGAGCACATTATCTATGTCATCTCTGAATTCTCACAGCAGCTCTGTGCAGCACGTTCTAATATTTTATATGTGAAGGATCTGAGGCACACATAGATAAGTAACCAATGCCCCAAATCAAAAGGCTCATCAGTGGTAGAGCGGGACTTCATCTCCAGGCTGTTTCTAGGTGCTGGAGGGTGGGGCTGGAGACAAAGCAGGCAGAAGCCCAAAGGTGAGCTCTAGTGAGCGGCGTGGTATTAAACTAGAGATGGAAAAAGGGAAGAAGGCAGTGTTCATGGAATAAATAATAAATTGAGGGGAAAAATAGAATTAGCCACTGCACATAATTGAATTAAGCAAAGAAATCTTTAAAGACTCCCAGAGACAGAAATGTCTTGGACAGCACAGGGCTAATTATTGTTTATGATGTTGGAGGCCATGCATCCAGATAATTTCAGTGCTAATTACCCAAACAGACAACCTGGTTCACCACGAGTATCAGGGCAAGCTATTTACCTTCTGCATCAGTGTCCCTGTCAGCTAGATGGGAATAAAAATACTTCCTCAACCCCAAGGACTGTCAGTGGAGCTGCACCTTTATTTTATGGAGCACTAAGAAAACAAATCCTGCGAACTAAGACCTGCCTTTCAGAGATGTTAAAATGTGGAGAGATGAAGGATTGACTGTGGAATCGATTCTAGAGCTGGTCCCAGTGTCAGGGTGGTCTGCTTCTCAGGTGGTGTGGACAGGCACCCACGTGGCAATCCCTGAGGACTGGCAGATGGTGGTGTTTGCCTGAGGAAGGAAACCGCTCTGAGGCTGGGTGACTAATGACTTCAAGTGCTGTCATTTGCAGATTGCAGACCAGACAGCCTTGGATGGACCAGTGAGAGCCCTTGCTTCCTGTAATTCCACGGCACCGAGGGTTGTGAATGTGTATGCTTTCAGTCCCAATACACCCCTGTGGTCACACGCCTTTTCGTAACCTCAAGGGAAATCACGGGCTCAATTTTCAAGTGTGGCCTCTAATCTTGCGTGCCCCTGAACTCTGACCTGCACACTCCCAACGATTAGAGAGAAGTGTTGTAACCTTAAATGGTTGGGTTCCGACTAGAATGCCTGGGTGCTACCAAATTAAAGGCCAGTGAGAAGCTGCTAGGAGAACCCAGCCTCGGGCACTTGCGGGTAGAGGAGGCTTTATCTAGACGGGCCTGGCTGGAAGCAAATGGCCACGCCTGCGTCTCAGGGGACTTTAATTAGGGCCATTGGCGTGGTTGTCCCATGATCACAGGTTGGACTCAGATCTGTGGTTCTAAGTCATGGAACCACTCCTGGGAAAAGCCCAGCAGAAGCATGAGAGGCACCCCCAGGGACTTAGAAGGGGTGACCTTGCAGGCACTGGCAGGAAAGGAAGAGAATCCACAGGATCTTCTGCATTAAGGAGTGTCGGAGAAAAGGAGGTCATCACCTTCACCTTGGTGGGGCCTGAGTGGCTCAGGTGGGTGGTTCTGGGCTTGTGTGTAGGTGAGGCTGGGGACCCTGCTGAGTACCCCCACCTCAGCTTGCTTTCAGAGGCTTTTGGCCCCAGGAGGAGGAGACTGAGAGGGAGTTAGTAAGTACAGGACATGGGGACTTTCCAGCCCTCTAGGAGTTGAGTGTCCTTGGCTTCTTGGAGATGGTTGTCAGGCCTCCACAGGCAGCCTCCTGGAGCACAGGGCACCAGAGGCTGTGGACTTTCTCACCAAATAAGGTTTAGGAGGCCTATTCCACAGCAGGCACCATGTCCCAGGAGAGGGTTTCCGGCCATGCCCTGGGCATTCTTGGCCATGCTGTGGCATTCCTTCTCTCTGCAGAAGGAATCCAGAGTGTAGGATAAGGCAGGCTGCTTGTTTCTGTAGAGTCCAAGGCACAGCCACCCTGAGGGAGTGTCAGGTGGGGTTGGGTCCTATCTACAGGAGAACAGTGCTCCTTGGCTACCTGCAGGGAACAGTGGGTCAGAAATGGCTCGTGGCCATACCCCTGCTCAGAGTCCCTTGCTACGCCTGGCATATGGTACCATTTGTCATTCATTCAGAAGTGTTTACTGAACACCTACTATGTGCCAGGTCCTGGAAAACAGTCGTTAGCATCACTGTTCTTGGTATTTGTGGAGCTGTGGAGGAAGGGCCCTGTTGTGTTAGATATCAAACTTTGAGGACCCGCTTCTGTGTATTCCCAATTGTCATCGGGTTCTGTGCTTCCCATCGGGTTAGGTCCTCACTGGTACAGCGTTGACCTTATCCCTTGCCCACATTAAACACCAAGCGTGGGCCCCTGGAATCCTGTAAGTCTGAGCAGATGGGTGCATAGATCTAAAACACCATCTCTGCCTTTCCCATCGACTGTCAGACGCAAAAGCAGAGCCTGCAGACAAGACTGGGGGATCCTTTCCCTTTCTGTTTAATCTAAAGAAAGTTCATCTGAATATGAAGTTCCTTTATATTAAGTGTATATATGCCGCTTCTTTGATTTTAATTGTGGGGGCATCAGCCCATCGGTTCAGCAACCACTTCTTGAGCGCCTACTGTCTGGCGAGCACGGAGGACATGTGGCTGAATGAAGCTCCCCTCCAAGCCTTACCAACTGCATGGTCCAAGGGTGGGGTGCGATATGCCAGCAGCTGCGTGCAGGGGAGCGTGACAGGTTCAAGTGTGTGTTGAGCAAGCTGTGGAGCTCCTCATTGCTGCAGCAGCTTCAGTGGGTTTCAGGGGAGGGGAATCCTCTACAGGCCCTGCTGCCGGCTGCTCAGGTTACTCCTTGCCCAGCCTTTCAAGGGTGTTTGTAGGGCACAGCTGGTTCAGAAGGAAGCCTGGCCGCCCTCACCTGGGCTGGGGAGGCTCTGATTCCATCTCACACAGTGTCTGCCCCAGTGGCCTTGCTAGGACGCCCTGCTACCTGACCCTTTGGCCCTTCCGGTTTTCAAGCCCGGTGGTCACCCGCGCATTCCAGCTGCCGTTCCTTTGGAGTTAGCCCGAGACAATCGTGGCTTGTGTTCTGAGAGCGAGGGCCGTGGTGGACGGCGGCTGGTGAAGCTTGCTCTTTGTCTAGATACCATAATAATCGGGCTGTGCAGGCTTGAATTGTTTGTAAAAATCCATCTGTTTACAAGAAAAAAAAATCCTGGAAGGAAATAAACTGACATGTATCATTTTGGTGGTGTTCCTGGCAAGTGGGTTTGACGGTAGACGGTCTCCCGGGCTGCAGCTTTTTTAAGTATTTCCCCTGCATTTTGGAGAAAAGATGGATTCATGTTTTAAAATTTGAATGTGTTGGTGAGGTGGTCTTCCCGAAACCCTGTCCTCTGAGGACAAAGGTTCGAGGGGTAAACTCTTCCATGAGCAGACTCCTCCCCTGCCCCGGCCTCCTGCTGCTGCGGCATAGGCTCTAGAGTCGCTGCTGTTCGATGAATGTGCTATTTGTCTCTGTAGATTGAAGATGGCCACGTGTGTGTCAACTGTGCCTTTGGGGCATCAGGCCCTCCTTTGGGCTGTGGTAGGGAGACGCGGGCACAAGCCCCTTTGTGTGGCAGAAGACTCACCTTTTATAGCGGTGCCGAAGGGAAGAGAGGGATGAGCTGAGGGGGTTCCCTGCTGAACTGACACAGCTGGACCACAGCCAGGGGTTTAGGCTGCATGTGCATTGGCATGTGCTTGGCAGAAACATGGGGCAGCACAGTTCCTTCTCTGAACCAGAGCTTCCCATGTGCCCCAGGCTGGTGGGAGGAGGCTTAAGCTCTAACCCAGGAACTTCTTTTTCCGCTGGAGCTGGGGGTTAGTGGTCTGTGCTATTGTGGGGGCATCTTATTGATTTATTGCCTGATCTCAGCTTCACCCCGGCTTGAGGGTGTGTGTGTGTGTGTGTGTGTGTGTGTGTGTGTGTGTGTGTGTGTGTATATACTCATTTGCATGTGTGCATCTCAGTACCAAAATATGCCTTCTAATTATACACTGTGCCAGTGCTCCTTGCTGGCTTCTTTGGTTGAAGTGCTGCCCCGTCTCCAGCTCTGGTTTTTGTGGTACAGCCTCCACCAGATTGATGGTGCTTTTCCAAAACCTAACCCAAGGCTGCAGGGTGATTTTTCTTCATCTCTCACTGCTGAGCCCAGAGCCCCCAGAAGGACTTCCAGAAGCTTTCCAGTGACATATGTAGGTGTGCACCATCTTGGAGTTCCCGTGTCTTGGGACAGCTGCGTGGTCTTGAGATCCACTGAGTTGGAGAGGCCCTTCCACCTGCCATATTTTGGGGTTTGGTACTTTGGAGTCAGTGAAAAATAGAGACTGTTTCTAAAACTGTGGTTTTTGTTATTGAAATTCCACAGGCAATAGATGGCAAGGCCTGGTTTTAACTGAGTCAGGGAGAGGGATTCTTCCTTCTTCTTGTGCAGGACTGAACTTCAGTGCCCAGGGCTGCTAACTGTTGGAAGATGATTTAGCTGTTCTTTATAGAAGTATCCTCTCCTTTCATGATGGCCAGGTACTTTACATAGCCCTATTTGATGTCATGACAATCTTACCTAGACCTTTTCCTTCTAAGAATTTCTATGGACTTTTACCAGTGGGATCAATGCAGTTGAAACATGCTAGCAGTTTACCAGGGTCCTAACTCTTTGCCTTTAATCTCCTGAGAGGTGAGCTGAGCAGCTACCTGTGACTTCTAGCCGGCTTTTCTAGAATAAGCCTGGAGTGTCCCTTTTCCGGTTGCAATCCAAGTATTTCATTTTATTTAAAGGACAGTTTTCCTGATATTGTGTGGTATAAACACACACATACACCTGACATGAATGTCACTGAAATAGGTAAAAACTCATGGGGGGAACTTACTAAACTATCACTCTCATACCCAGAATCTGAGCTCTTAAGTTACTGTGGTAGTTGATAACATTTAGCTATTATTTATTTTAAAGTTCTCTTAATGTCAGAGATAACTGTTCTAAACAGAACAGGGAGGTGATTTTCATTGCCAGCCATCTGTTTCATCTCTCATCACCCATGATTCTTGTGTGTCCGGCTCTGCACTGGTGTTGAACTCTTGTAAGGGAATCGTTGTCCATTGTGCAATGGGCAGTGATTAGTGTCATGTGTAACAGTCCAGAATCGCTGGGGTGTGTTCGTGGTCACTTGAAACAATGCCGAGATGGGCTGTAGTTCAGACGTTGTAACTATGACACCACCACCACTACCACCATAAACAAGGTGGCCTGAACAACAGAAACTCAGAGCCCTGGAAGCTGGAAGTCTAAGATCAAGGTACTGGCCAGTCTGGTCCATGAGGGCTGTCTCCCTGGCTTGCAAACGTTGGCTTTCTCCTTGTATCTCACTGGTGGACACAAAGAGATAATCTTTCTCATGCCTTTTCTTATGAGGACACTAATCTCATTCACAGGGTCTCAACTGTTATGGCTTGGTTGTCCCTTATAAGCCCATTGCTGAATCCCATCACATCAGGGATCAGGATCGCAACATGAATTGGGGGATGGGTGGGAGCAGGGACACAAACATTCAGAGCACAGCAGACAGAGAGGGACTCTATTTCATAAAGCTTGCAGTAACTTGAAGTTATCAGTAAGAAGGATGGCTTGTGGGCTGCACCCTCCTGCTGAGCAAATGATTGGGGTAGGGAGGTAGCTACCTGGGGTCCTGTGTGTCTCTTAAATTTGGACCCAGACAAGGGCTGTATGTCTCTGCCCTTGATGAATATGCCTTTTGGTGGACTCAGGACTGACTCCAGAACCCTCTCCAGCACAGGCTGCCACCTGCCTCCATGTCTCACCCTCTCTGTTACTCAGTGCAGAGGAAAGTCACTTCTGTCCTACCCAGTCATCCAGCCCATCTGTGACTAAGGAATGAGCCTTTTTTTTTTTGCTGACTCTGTCTTTAGCGGCACATGTGCTGAGAAGAAGGAAAAATATCTTTCCGTTCATTTTTAAACTTGATTATGGAAAGTGTTAGATATACACAGAGGAGACACAACATTACAAGGAACCCCCATTATTCATTCCCAGCTTCATCCACCACTAACTTTCTGTTGTGCTTATTTTCAGACACGCCCACTCCCTTTTTGCATACTGCAGTATTTTAAAGCAAGGGCAGGCATTCCGTTGTTCCACCATAAGCATTCGCATGTGTGCTACTCGCAGACTAGAACTGTAGAAAAAGGGGAGGGCTGAGGATTTAGCTCAGTGGTAGAGCTTTTGCCTGGCATAGGCAAGGCCCTGGGTTCAATCCCCAGCAAAGCAAAACCACAACGACAAAAACCCATAACCATAATACCATTACCACTTCTAACAAAATGAACTAGCATTTGCTAGCATCTTTGGTCCATATTCAGTTTTCCCAGTTGACTAGAGTCTGCTTTATTGGTTTATTTGAATTGAAATACAAAATCCTATCATTACATTTATATGCTGGGCAGCTTTCTGTCTCTGTAACAAAATGCCTGAGATAAACCAACGTAGAAAGAGAGGTGTGTTTTGGCTGACAGTTTAGAAAGTTTCCATCCATGGCTTTGGCACAGTGCATAATGGTGGGATTAGTAGTGGATTAGGCCCGCTCACCTCATGACCAGTGCAAAGAAGAAGCAGGGTTCCCCAGTCCCCTCTGAAGGCACTACCTCAGTGACCTATCCTCCCTCCAAGGGCCCCTCTTAAAGGTTCTGCCACCTTTCAGTAACACCATGGGCTGGAGATCAAGCCTTTAACATGTGGGTCTTGAGGGGATACTTATCCAAACTAGAGTAATTTGGTTTCTATATCCCTTAAATTTCTTCTAAGTTGTAACAACCCCTCCTCCCTTTTAAAAAATGCTATTTATGGTCATGTGTCACGTAACATTTTGGTCAATAACAACAGTACACTCTTAAGATCATATCACCTAGTGACGCTGTAGCCATCTTGGTTTATGTAAATAAACTCTGTGATATTTGCACAATGATGAAATCACTTGAACAGGCATTTCTCAGAATGTCTTCCTGTCATTAAGCCACGCAGGACTGCCTATTGAAGAAACAGGGTCGATTGTCCTACAGAACTTCTGCGTCCTGGATTTGGCCGGCTGTGTCTCATGGGATCACTGAGTGCCTTCGGTCTGCATGGAGCCTGTGGTTGGAATGCTTCAGGATGGTTCTGAACGAGCAGTTCCGTTTTCATTGTAAAAGGCCCCGTCTCAGGGTTCGTTGGTAGTGACGCGGAGAGGTTCAGGTCTGCTTCTTCATGATTCTCACTTTTTACTCTCATTTCTTGCATTTGTTTTCCTTCAAGGAGGAATCCAAACTCACTTAGCTCACTTAAGAACTTTCTTTTGCAAGCCAGGTTCCCTTGCTTGCAGCCTGTGTTCCTTGGACTTCAAATATTCTAGCTCCACCACTTAATTGGGTACCTTTGGACAAGTTAGTAAGTAATTTAACAAGTGAGTAAGCCTGTCTTACTTAGTTCCAGTTTTTTTCTCCTAGAAAATGGGGGATCTCTTTCTTTAGTAAGGTAAGTGAGATGAGAAAATTCAATAATGTGTGAAGATTAACATAGTCACAGCCTAGGCTCTTTTTCTTGCCTTTTTACATCATTCCAAGTTCAGTATTCTCTTCTGCCTGTGAATGAGGTTCAGCCTCCTGAGCAAGAGTTTTTCAAGCATCACATCATTTATCGTGAATGCACCTGTCTGGCCTCTGTCTGTGCGCCTCCCATGCACCCTGGATGCACTATGCCAGGAACACAACACCCACTTCACCAGGTTCCTTGTACCCTCTCCTCTGTCTTATGCTTCAAGGGCCAGCCAAGCTACCATTTTTTCTCACAAGTCCTCCTGTCTCTCTCTGCTTCCTCCATCAGCTTATCACTTGGGTTTTGGTGGTTCCACAGTGCTTTATATGTGCCAGTAACAGCACATATGCTCTCCAGACTGTATGAGGGTGGTGGAAGGAATATTCATTTCCCATGCATACAGTGGTCAATTCTTGGAAAACAAAGAGAGCTCTCATCTCAACTTCAACTTTTGCAAATCAAATCCATTCTCTGGCCCATGGTGGTATTGAGGCTACTGTGGAGACCCCTCCCTGTTCTGTTGAGGTTAGAAGGGTAGATCTGATTCTCTGTGCTCTTGGGGAATCCCTTGGACCTCTAAGCTCAATGAAATGAAGTGCCCAGAAGTGCTATTCTCTTGTCCAGTTGGTTGTTGTAGCAGAGTTGATATGTGAGTTCATTTTGTGTTGTTATAACTAAATCCTGGAAACTGGTAACTTTATAAAGAAAAGAGGTTTATTTAGCTCACAGCTTTGCAGGTTCAAGGCCATTGGTTCAGCTTGGCAGTGGTGAGGACCTCATGGAAGATGGCAGGAGCACATACAAGAACAAGACCCAGATGGGAAATCAGAGAACGATTCTGGGGTCAGATTCAATCTTTTAGAACAATTTCCTTTCAGGAGAACTAAACTGCATGAGAGCTACCTTAATCCCTTCTGAAGGTAACATCCTCCCTCAGGACCTCTTGCTAGGCCTCTTAAAGATCCCATCACCTCACATGAAGCCTCATGAGGACAAAGCCTCTAACACTGAGCCCTTGAGGGACAAACCATGCCCAGACCATAGCAGTCAACATCTAACACGTTGCCTTTAAACCCATTTGCAGTGACTTTGAGAGCAGACTTCCCCTGGAGGGCCAGCAGACTGGGTTTGTGCAGGTGCCAGGGCCTCGGCAGGCCAGCCCAGCAGGTACCAAGCCTGGGGCAGCCCCGTCTGCCAGGGGCAGCTGCGGCTCCTATCAGTCTCATGCTCACGTCATTGTTCAGTCCACAGTCCTTCTGCTGTTCAGCTGAAGATCAGTAAAGGGAGGAAGGAGTAGTGCTTCACCTGACGAGGGGTTTGTGGTTAAGGACAGAGCGCCTTGTTGAGCTTTAAGCATTATCATGGAATTGTTAGACTTTCATAAATCAAAAAACTAGAGCCCGGGGTCCTGTACTCTTACTTTCAAACTTGGTGGCCTCATGCAGATGTGTTAGCTTTTTGTGACTGTGAGCAAAACACCTGACAAGAACAATTTAGAGGGGAAAAGTCTGTTTTGGCTTACAGTTTCAGAGGCTCAGTCCATGGCAGAATGACGCCATTGCTCTGGGCCTGAGACCAGGCGTATCATGGTGGAAGGGCCTGGTCGAGGAGGCTGTCAGCTCCAGGCAGCCAGGGAGCAGAGCAGAGATAGAGACAGAGTAGCCAGGGACAGGATATAATCCCCAAGGGCACACCCACAGAGACCTACTTCCTCCAGCCATGCCCCGCCTGCCTTCTGTTACCACCCAGTAATCCATTCAAAGTATTAATCCACCAAGTGGATTAATCCACTGACAAAGTTATACCTCTCATGATCTAATCGTTTTACCCTCTGAACATTTCTGCATTGTCTCATACATGAGCTTTTAGGGGACAGCTTATATCTAAACTATAATAGCAAAGTATTAAAATTATCAGAGCCTCAGATTGTTCTTTTTCTTCCTTCCTTCCTTCCTTCCTTCCTTCCTTCCTTCCTTCCTTCCTTCCTGTACTGGGGATTGAACTCAGGGGTACTTGACCACTGAGCCACATCCCCAGCCCTATTTTGTGTTTTTATTTTAGAGACAGGGTCTCACTGAGTTGCTTAGCACCTCGCCATTGCTGAAGCTGGCTTTGAACTCGGAATTCTCCTGTCTCAGCCTCCCAAAGTGCTGGGATTACAGACATGCGCTGCCGTGCCCAGCTACATTGTTCTTTCCTAGGAGGCAGAAAATGCTTCTTGCGGTGCAGAGTAGTTCTCTCGGGGCATTATGTTAATAGGTACTATGCATTTCAAAGAATCATCCTCTGGAAATGCCCGCCCACCTGTTCTAAGTAAGGCAGCTAAGACCTAGAAAGGCACCCAGCTCTTAGCTCACCCTCTACTAGTGACTAGTCTGGGTTAGGGTCAGTGTTCTTGACATAAGAATAGACTTCATGTGGTTTAGTATGAACCTTTGAATATTTGTATTATGCTTTAAAAAATTCTCATTTTTCTAAAGTTCTCTAGATTTTGTTTTATTTATTCATTTATTTTTGGTACTGGGGATTGAACTCAGTGGCTTAACCACTGGCCACATCCCCGGCCCTTTTTTATATTTTATTTAGAGCCAGGGCCTTGCTTGGTTGCTGAGGCTGGCTTTGAACTCGTGATCCTCCTGCCTCAGCCTCCTGAGCCACTGGGGTTACCGGCATGCGCCACCATGCCTGGCAGTTCTAGATTTTTGACTTATCATTTCTGCAGATCTTTGAGGTGGGAAGAGTTCTTCTGCCATTGAATCCATTAACGTGTGACATTTACAGAGGATCTTATTGCCATGTAAAGTGGCAGTGACCGAGAGAGAAGAGACGGGAACATTTGCTTCCCTGGAGCTTCTCATTTCTCATAACAGTGAATTCTTTCTTTGCTAATGATGAGTTTCTTTGAAATGAAAACCAGGTGGGAGAAGAGGATGAGACATTAAAAAATAGGTTAATAGTTCATTTGGCAGTGATTCTCGTCCTCAGGATTTTATTAGCGGCTGTGCTCAGGACACTTCAGGCCTGTCTCCCTCTCTGGAGTTGAGGCTTGAGGAACTTGTTCCTCTAGAGCCTGGAAGGTTGGTGATGGTGATGCAGCCCATTGCCCCCATGTGGGGTTGTGTTGAGATATTTCCAGAAACATCTGCCCACAGGGAGCTCTGGAATGTAAATAACCCAAGAAGTTGCTGCTCTGTGATAGGAGAGGCCCTTTCCTGCAGCCAGGATAGCTGGCTGCTTCCTGGTGGGCACTAAGGGCAGGTAAGCTCCAGTTTTCCGAGTTTGCAGCGTTCTTTGAGTAGAAGATGCATCTGGTGCTTCTGTTGATAGTAGGTGTCCTCCATCATCCTCACAGAAGATCATACGGGTTGTACATCTAGAAGGAAAGGGGGGTTTACACCAACCAAAATGTAAGATAGCACATTTGACCTTTTCCATGATTATGTATAGAAGAACTCCCTGTACAGGCTAAGTTGAGGTAGCCTTTCTCTGGAGCCCTGTCTAATTATTAAAGTTTTTGATTGTGAACAACAGCAGGGGGAGGTTGGAAGGGAGCCCCTGGGGTGGCCGACCTGGGTGAATCTAGCTAGATAAGGGGCTTCAGGGGGAGGTGGCTTAAGAACTGAGTTTTGAAGTTGGGGAGTGAAAAATCCTTTTCATAGATAGAGTGGGAGTCTCTGACGGGTAAGGAATGGCCATTCTGCCTCTGGGGAAGTTTGGGAGAGGGCCACAGAGATCTGGAGCATGGCAGCTTCCAGATAGGAAGAGTAGGCCCAGTCAGTACAAGCTGTGGGTCTCTATATCTGGGGACCAGGGGGACCCAGGCTCTATGCATTTTCCTGCCCCTGAGCCCCTCAGGTAAATTACAGGTTCTTTTTAAGGAGAGAGGGTTTTTTCCCTGCTGAGTGTTGTCCAGGAGTATGTGACGGGGCAGACATTGAAGTCCCGGAAGGGCTAAGATGACTGCCTTTCTTTTCTTTTTTTTTTAAATTTTTTTTTAGTTGTTCATAGACCTTTATTTTATTTATTTATGTGTGGTGCTGAGAATCGAACCCAGTGCCTCATGCATGCTAGACAAGCGCTTTACCACTGAGCCCCAGCCCCAGCCCAGATGACTGCCTTTCTTGAAAACCCTTCACGTGGTTCTTTAATGGGTCTGTGGTTTTGAGGATGGGCCCTTCTGCAGTTTGGAATTGCCCACAGCCTTTATTTAGAGGGCCAAACTCCAGGGAAGTACTTTGCATGTGACACGTTCCTGACTCTAGTAATCTGTGGCAAAAGATGGCCATGTGGGCTCCATTTGGTGGCACCAGGTGGGCGCACCAGCAGCACAGTCCATGTTGTCCAGCTGTGTTTGTGAGGAAGAGCTGCACCCCAGCTGGCCTGTCGTGCCCAGGTTCTTGTTTTATGTCTACACATGACCTCCTCGTGCTTTAGCCTGCTTTGTGGCGTTTTTTCAGCGGAAGGCAGATGTCCTCATGAGAGGCTGTTTGTGGCTGGTGGAGACCTTGACACTGACATCCAGGAGTGGCCTTTTTGGGGTCATAATTTTAAAAATGTCTGTAACCATGCTTGTGAAATGACTGTGCGACAGAGAAGGAACAATGTGGTCCAGAGAGTTGGGTGCAAGTCAGATGGATTATCTCAGCAGGCTACAGCAGCCAGCGTGTGAACAGTTGCTTGTGCCTAGCACTGTTGTAAGCACTTGAAGTACGTTAACTTGCATAGGCTTCGTGACAACCTAGGAGGCAAGTTATTATTGTTTCTATTTCATCAATGAGTGAATTTCAGCACAGAGGTAAACTGATCACCTGCTGTCCTGCATCACCTGCTGTTTGGTGGAAGAGTTGGAATTTGAGTTTAGGCATATGCAGTAGTTATCCAAATGCCTGTGTTAACTTACTAAGTGCTTCCTGGGCATCTGGGTGGATATGGATCCTTGCTTCCTGGCCAAGGATGCTGAGCCTCAGTTTTCCCAATAGTGCAACCAACATTTCCAACCCTGTCCTTCTCATTTTTGAGATTTGTCAAAGACGCAGGGGAATGTCATGCTAATGTGTAGGGGAAGGCTGGGGCCATGAAAGGCTGTGCATGGCTTTGGTTTGCAAATAGCAGAGAAGATGGGGTGTAACAGGAAGACTGGAAGAGGGGTGAGGAACCATGGCTGCCCCTGGCCTAGCACATTCTCAGGATTTGGCCATGTCAGGGCCTCACTCCATACCACATGCTGATAATCTAGCTCTTGTCATTGGCTGCTGTGTGTTAGTACTGGACGCACACCTAGCATGTGTGGGTGTCATAGCAGCAAGAAGAACAGGATTGTGATTTCACAGTCCTTTAAGGCATAAGCTCTCTGAAGGCTCAGCTGGCCCGTGTGTGATTTGGCCACTTTCTGGAGATGCCCTGTCCAGTCGCTGTCTCCATGCAGCGTTTGGAGACAGGTTCTGGGTGGCCAAGCTCTAGGCCTTTTCTGTGTCTGGGAGGCTGTCTGATCTTCCCTATGGGAAGAGTCCAACCTGAAACAGTTTAGTGTTTCCTCCAAGCATGAGAACATAAAATCCTCACCTGCTACCTTTCCACGACTCAATAAGGAGAGAGTGTCACAGGTTTATAGTGTCACATGGCGATCGGTGCAGACTGTGGTGCTCAAGGCCTTCGTGGCTAAGCATGAGGGCCACAGTGACTCATATCTACTGCATTCTTACTCTAGTAACCTCGGAGGGGCTGGGCAGTCAGGAGCACTAGTATAGTGCCTTGGGGAACACAGTCCTGGTGGTAGGGCCCTTCTGTAGATGCTGTCTTGTCTGCTCCCATGACCACTGTGTGAAGAGTATCAGTGCCCTGATTGTCTGGGCAAAGGTGCCATGGCTCACCAAGGTCTTATGGTAGGCATGAAAGCCAGCAGCAAGCAGAGCTCCCACCTGAAAGCCCTGTCTTGCCCACTGTTTGTGAGTTGTTTAGGGAGGGCCTCCTTCCTGCTGATGACGACCTGGACCTCTTCTGAGAGGCTTAAATGCTTTGTGCCATATAGGGAAAACTTTTTCTGCCCAAGGCCACATAGTAAATATTTATTTTTGGTAGCACTAGGGATTGAACCCAGGGGCCATCTACCATGCCTGGACCCTTTTTAAATTTTTATTTTGAGACAGGGTTTCACTAAGTTGCTGATGCTGGCTTTGAACTTGTGATCCTCCTGACTTAGCCTCCCAAGTCACTGGAATTACAGACGTGCTCCTGGTTCTCCTAGTAAATACTTCAGGCTTCAAAAATCATAATATGCATCCCTGCCATTGGCATGGAGACATTAGAATGTCTACTAAACGGCAAGGTGGTTGTGGTCTTTTTTTGCTTTCTGGGAACTCATGATAAAGAGTTTAGGTCAAAGGTTGGGCTTAACATTGAAAATCATGCTGAGCTTCGAGTGAGAGGATGAGTTTCAGGGGAGAGTAGTTGCACATGAGCAAATCATCGATCAGCTGGCTGCTGTGGGCTGTGTTGTAGCCGTGGGTGGGTCGCCATCTCCCCGGGTCCCGTGAGGAAGAACGGTGTCAGTTCACCTCAAGATTCTTGCAGTTGGTGGCACTCAGCAAGACAGAACTGGCCAGTGCTCATGTGGCAGAGCCTCCTTTTGTTGTAGGCACTGAAAAGTGTGGTTTTGACCCACTAGCCTGAGAGATCTCTGAGTCAGGTGTGCCTTTTCCACCTCAGACCCCGAGGCCATGAATGTCAAGTTTGTAACCTGATAAACATTTATGGTGGAACACTATGGTGTATGACATACCTGACTTCGTCCAGTTTATCTAGCGAGACATTTCCTAGAGAAATGTCTCCAGGGGTAGACTCCACTCCATAAAATGTTTTAAGTCCTCACATCGTTACCAAAATGGGTGACTTTGGCTCATGCCCTTGGAAATTATCTGCTGGTTTCTTTATAATGTTGGGTCTGCATCTGTGTTCAGATGTCAAAGCATCACTCTCAGCCCCTACAGGGTCATTTTCTAGTTTGACATTTGCCCATTAGAATGAGGTCTAGGAAACCCTCACCCCCCACTTGCTGCCCAAGGAACCCAATTTGGAAAGAGAAGATCAATATTTAGACTTTCGTACTGGATAACAAAATTGGGATCTTAAATATAATTTCCTTTTTTCCTTTCACTTAGTGAGAAAGGTTAATTATTTTTATATGATGCTAAAATTAAATTCTGGTAATATGAAAATCAGGCCGTTCTGAACTTCAGTGGCAAATATACAAAGACTCTATTCTCTAAAATCCATTGAGGTTGGTGTGAAGAAATTAATTAGAACTTCTTTCTTAGCAAATGAGCATTCTACCAGGGTCTGCTACTCCCTAGCTGCCAATTGATTGCTGAGACTGAAGCACCTAGACTTTTTCATCTGTAGCTGAGATTGGAAAAGACAGAGATAAGGTTGCCATGGAAACCAGAATGCTACAGGCTCTTGTGCTGCTCATGCATTTAAATGTGGTTTGATGTTTAGGCAGTTTGTTTGCGTGTGTGCGTGCATGTGCATGCGTGCGTGCTAATGTTATACATGAAAATTAGCAATGCCCACGTGCCCAGGTCTTAAAGGAAATGACTGCAGGCTTAATGTAGCCCAAACTGTGGGCCTAAGGGGAGCTGCTGCTTCTCCTATTTCAGCATCAGCAGTGAATGGTGTACTCCCTCCTGGTTTTCTTGCAAATGGACCAGAGGGGATCTCTTCAGAGTGCCGTTTCTCTCCATCTCTCACACACTCACTCTACAAACTTTTTCATAATGACTTTTTTTCTGATTTTACAGTGAATAAATTCTTCATACAGAATTTCATATACCCTGAACAGTTAGCTTCTTTATATTCTTTTTTAAATTCATAAAATATACTTATAATTCACCATCTGCAAATACCTGATGCTCTTTTATTGTTCTTCTAGCATTTCCAGATGCACAGGCACGTGTCATTTAACTGTGTAAATGTGCACTATTTATAATATATGATAGCCCATCATCGTGGGCCCAGGTTTTGGTTTTTTTATTGCTCATGTTGTAATCATTTTCCATGGCTGCAGAAACATTAACTCAGATGGACTTGGGGATGGCCTTGAGCTCTTCTCTCCCCACCCACCATGGGTTGCCTCCTTTTTTCTGGGGCTGCAGCATTCCTGTGTCTTTTTGCATTTCTTATTTCCCTGGTCCTCGGGTGACCACTGTTTCCACATTGTCTTTTAAGAACACAGAAGGAAAACCTCTTAAGAGATTCCCATTTCCCAGTTGAGTGGGGACAGGGAGTGTGTCACCAGTGAGGAGACTGGTGACCTGATAGTTTTGAAACTTAGTTGTGCTGAAGGTGGGTTGTTAGAAGAAAGGTAGGAATTAGCCAAAGGTGAGAAGGACCTTCGACCGTATGCTCCTCTTGCTTAAAATGGGTGTCTTTTCTCTTCCCAGAGTGCATGTCCTCTCTGTAGGTTTCCGTGTATCTCCTTAGCACTTTGGAGGTTTTGTAATCAGGTAACTAACAGAATGAATCAGAGCTATATTTGCTGATGGATTCATTTTGGGGGTAGGAGAGGGGACTTCAGATGGTCTGAGCTCCGGCCTGTCACTTCCACCACTGAAAGCCTGTATTTTGCACCCACCTCGGTTCAGAAAATATCCTTCTAGTTAACTGCATTTTATGAAATTTAAATGCTGGAAACCAGACTCACATGATTGTCATTCTGGAACAGTTTCCCCTTTACCTCAGTGAGACTTGCTGTTTATTGAAACTTGAAGGTAAATAATTTATCTTCATGCTGGATTCTGCTCCCAGTCAATTTCTCTGTGCCTTGAAATAAACGCATGCTCATTCTAATGTATCCTGCGCTCAGTGACTATAATGGGAGGGAAGAGGGGAGATTTAGCCACCAGCGAGCCAGATCTTTAACTCCTGGGACTCATGCTTTCCTAATTTTCTTCTGCTTGTCTCTTTTTCTTTTGTCCCCACTCTGGTCTCTCCATACTCCTTGGTAAAATGAGAGTTTGTTCATCTTTGAGGGAGGAAAGTTGTGACTCGGGATACAGATGCAGGCTTCATTTCCAGGAGCCATTTGAGCCAAACAGGTTACCAAACTGAAGGATTTGTACAGTTCTACCAGTATGCCTTCCTTCCTTCCTTCCTTCCTTCCTTCCTTCCTTCCTTCCTTCCTTCCTTCCTTCCTTCCTTCCATCCATCCTTTAGAGCTTTTTAATGTGAAGCACGTTGCTAGGTGCTTATAGAGAGGTACCAGCAGTGAACGAGGCAGAGCTCTCCATGTAGTGAGCAGTCACCTGTGCTTCCAGGCCTGGAAAGCTGTTTAAACAGATGCTACTGACAGAGCTCCAGGGCTTGAAATAGTCGCAGTGACTTGAACCTGTGTTCGTCATGCACAGACGTGTGTGTGTGTGTGTGTGTGTGTGTGTGTGTGTGTGAGAGAGAGAGAGAGAGAGAGAGAGAGAGAGAGAGAAGCTTTCCTAACTGGACTCTGTTGGCTAGAGTGACTACCCCTTTTTGTCCCCTACCCTATCTGCCACCGCTAGCACTACCCTCTAGATGCATTCTGTGTCTATGAGTCCATTGTGTTTTTTTTTCTTTGTAGTTGTGTATGGACAGAATGCCTTTATTTTATTTAGTTTTTTAAATTTTTTAATGTGGTGCTAAGGATCAAACCCAGTGCCTCCCACATGCTAGGCAAGCACTCTGCCACTGAGCTACAGCCCTAGCCCCGTCCATTGTGTTTTTTTCCCCAAAACTTGTTTTTGCCACTTGCACTTCCTTTGGTAATTATATAATCAAATAAAACATTAAATAAACTGGTGAAATTTGAGTGTGAAAAGACAAGTTGTTTTTCTGAAACCTCAGTTGTGTGTTTTGAAAAGACTTAGAAACAACTTACTAAAAAAAAAAAAATTGCTATTGCTCTAGGTGTGATGGGGGCACATCCGTGTGAGTGGTGGTTAAAATCTAGAAGCATCCTTCCCCTTGTAAGTGGTGAAATTGTCCTGGAAGGAAACTCAGGTTGGACCTGGTGAGGTGTGTATCTGGGTGTGGTTTTTGCTAGAAACCCATGGAATGCCAATCAGAAGATCCATACTCAGGAGAAAGACCTTGGCCTTTACCACGTGATTGAAGACCGTGTGTTTGAAGTTAAATTATTTGTGGTGTGCGTATAGCATTTTTTAATCTTTTCCAGCTCTGAACTTCTTAAAACAGCCCTACAATTGTCACAGAAAAACAGGGCAGTTTTTCGTTTGAGCTGGAGGGGCTAC
>CM053400.1:167932560-167953697 GCA_028644305.1 Xerus rutilus | reverse complement strand
CATATCAGGTGGGTTTAGAGTGGAGGCTGTGCAATCTGTGGCCTCTTTGGGCCAAAGGAATAAATAGGTAATTCTGAAAGTGACCTCTTTCAGGGGAGGTGGAGGAAGACTTCCTTTCCCTGTTCACCAATCTTGGGATGTTTATTAAATGACTTTGGTCAAGAAGTTTGAAGCGATTTAAGAGGAAAGTTATATTCCATGGGGCAGGTGAAGTGTCTCAGGGAAGCCTCAGACAGGGCTGAGCAAGCAAGAGCCAGCGCAGTAAGCTGGGCCTTCCCACGTCTGTCAGCAGCCAAGGGCAGCAGACTGCTTAAGAAGGTGTAATGTGCGTAACATGTTTTTAAAAGGTTGCAATTAAAGTGATGAGGATGAGTCATTTGATGGTACGCTTTGGGGTCTCATCTTTCACAAGGCAGGGACGCCCTATTATCTGGTGTCTGGGAGGAAGAACCCTCTCTCCAGGCAGGACAACGTCAAGGCCATGGCCCTGGGTATGTTGACATTGAAACAGTGCCCTCCCAGCCTCCTGCAGGTCCAGGGGGCCGCTTAGGTTGGGAGGTGCTTGGCTGTCTGCCACTGGAGATGCAGGAAGGTGTGCTCGGGTCTTATTGTAGGGACGCGCTTACATGACATCCAGTGGTGACGTGTTGTTACTAGGCCTAGTCATTATGAGAGCATCGGAGGGTGTATTTACACAAACTCAGATGATTGCAGTGTCACTGGACAGCGTGATCTTATGAGACCATTGTGGTTCTTGTGGCCTGGCATCGACTGAAATGCCGTTGTGTGGCGCATGACTGTCCACGTGAGCTCACATTATTCGTTCATGTCCCTTGTGGCCCCACGAGCCTCTGGGTGACCAGCGATGGCAGCCCCTCCTTACCCACCAGGGCTGAGCTTTACATGCAGTAGGTTTTTCCCCAAGCATACGTATCTGTGAAAAAATTAATTTGTAAATTAGACACAGCAAGAGGTTAACAACAATTAATGATAAAATAGAACAATTATAACAGTATTCTGTAATGAAAGTTATATGGCTGTGGTTTCTCAAAATTGCTTCACCCTTCTTTGCACTACAGTATTATTTGGGGGCTGCAGTTGACTTCAGGTAACTGAAACCGTGGAAAGCAAAACCAGGGCCAGGGCAGGGTGGGGGACTCCTGCACTGCTGGGCTTCCAGGATTGTATCAAATGAGTGCCCGTCACTGTCAGAGCGTGCCCTCCTGTAAAAAGGGAAGTATGGGTTCCTCCTGGGTTTGAATCCTAGGTCTTTCCCTCTCTGGCAGATTCTCAGCCTCTGTTTCCCCATATTTGAAAAGGGGAGCCGGGCGCAGTGGTGCACGCCTGTAATCCCGCAGCTCAGGAGGACGAGGCAGGAGGATCACGAGTTCAAAGCAATTTAGTGAGGCCCTAAGCAACTCAGTGAGACCCTGTCTTTAAATAAAATATCAGAAAGGGTTAGGGATGTGGCTCAGTGGTTAAAGACCTCTGGGTTCAAAACCCCCACCACCACCACCACCAAAAAAATAAATAAAATGTAGGTTTAATGACAACACCAAAAAAATGGCCTTGGGGTTGTTAGGAGGGTTAAATGAAAGTACCTGCTAGGTACATTGCTGCTGTGATGAGTGAGGCCCCTTCAGGGTCTGTACTGTTGATTTGGCTCTGGTGTCATACAGGACAGTGGGCTTGAAGGTAAGCAAGCCCTGGCTGCTCCAGACCCCGCCATGGCCACCTTCCTGCCCTTCCCCAGAGCACCCGCCGTGGGGGCCTGGTTTGAGGAGATGGAGGCAGGAGCTCAGGTCTCACAGGTGAGCTTGCGGGGAGCAGGAGAAGAGCCTTCCTTCTGAGGAGGGTCATGAACACCAGCCCCCACTGGGTGGGCCTCCTGCTGCTGGCTTCTATCACTGAATGTAGCATCCTATGGCGGTGTCTTAATTGGAAGGGGTAATTAGCACTGTGTCCTGGGGATAAGGTACAGGAGTGGAGAGGCCCTGCAGCTGAGGTCTAGGAGCTCAGGCCCCCAGGCTGGTGAGGGAAGCCCACTCCCCTCCCAGCTTCCTTCTGCACTTGCCATCTTGGCTCCTTTTTTATCTATAAGAAACAGGAAATAACATCACAGTTTTCTTTAGAAAGTATGGCTCATGTTGCTTCCCCGTGTTTCTTTCCTGGGCTCCCTCTGGCCCAGGGAGGGTCAGACACCTTAGGCTCTTCACCCTCCTACGCAAGCTTCCTGTCCTTGCACACCCTCACCCAAAAGTTCCCCTTCTGATCCCACCCTGCCCTCCTCATGATTTCCTCCTGGTGTCTTGCACTTCCCTGGGCCCCTGTCACCTCTTCTTTATTGGTTTTGGCTCTGTGGTATGGAAGAGGAGCTGCGGACCAAGGATTTAGGCAGTCTGGCGTGAATCCTGGCCTCAACACATTCTCCTTTTGTGACCTTGGTTTGGTGACATAACCTCCTCGAGCCTCAGTCTCCTGCTTTATACAGTGGAGACAAGGACCCTTGAGGGGCTGCGGGGGAGGGGAAACACCACGTGCCTAAGGCAGAGGTGCTCTGGATGTGTTTGCTAATGTAATCATGGTGCTCTGATTTCTCTCTGGTAGTCCACCCTCATCCTTCAAGTGCCAACTGAATAATGTAATTGAGTCACTTTAAATAGTGTAAGATGGTTCCAGGTCTTCAGTTAGCTCTAAGGGCTGTGGAGGCACAGGGCAGAGGCCAGACGTGCTGTGTCACAGAGGAGGATAAGCATAGCTTCTCTCTTCTCAGAACCTGGTGGCAGCCTCCTTAGGCCCTGGAAGGGTTTCTCTGTGGGCCACATAGCTGCCTCTCAGTGAATGGGCATGTGAAGGACTTCGGGAGTGGAACTTCCGGTGACAGGCTCACCTCCATCCTGCATTTGCAGGCCGGTGGCACCTCCCCCACCCCCAGACTGCTGACTCATCAACCACAGTGACCTGTGACCAGAGCTGCCTTGGGAGAGCTGCCTTTGTGCTGGGTCAGCCTGCCTCGGGACTCTGACAGTCTCCATGGAGATGTAATCCCTCTGCCTCGCCCTCCTGTCTGCTAAGGCGGAGGCTGGGGTGAAGCCCAGAGAGAGAAGCCTGCCACAAAATTTGCAAGGCTTCCCCATCCTCCTGGAACCCCCAGCATTTTTAATACCCCATCCCTGTGGTCAGATCTCCTCACCTCCTTCCTAGGGCAGATTGAACACCTCCCCACGGATGGCCTGGCTCCCTCCCCCCAGCTCTGTGGCCCAGACAGTTAATCTCTGGACTTAATGCTTCTCAAGATCCTTTTGAATGGGCTACTTTGACCACAGGATTGTTTTTTAGCTCCAACATCCTGGCAGAAAAGCTGGCAGTGGGCTGGCCCCGCCCAGAAGAAGGCACAGTATAGTGAGAAATTATTCTGCTCCTGGAAGACCCGCCTGCAGCTCCCTATCCCACAGCCCTTTTGCATTTGCTGTGGTCTTACGATTGTCCTGTCTCCTCGTTCATTCTCATTGTGACACCATTGAGAGATGAGGCCCTGGTCCCTTGCTCGACTGAGGCTCCTTCCTCACTGTCTCCATCAGATGCTGTAGAGTCCTGCTGCATGCGCTAGGTGCTCATTATTTAGCTTCAATAATACAGTCACAGACGATGGAAAATTGATAGACTCTTGAGCCAGCTGGGAAGTGAGGCAGGAGGCAATGGGGCATTGCACAGATGTCATCCTGATGTCTAGATTTCTTGAGGGGAAACATTGCTGGGTATGAGGGTTTGCTCATGAAAACAGTTATGTAGCCTTCCTGTTTTGCAGCAGTGCCTGGAAGTCTGCTCATCAAAAAATAAAAAGGAACTGGATGCTTTTAAAGAAAGCGGTGTGGCTGCACTTGGAGCTGGAATGTTCAGGCTCCTTTCACAGCAGTTCTCCAAGCTGCAGTTTTTGTGTCTGGGGTGCTTTAACTGGCCTTTCTCTCTGAGAACCGAAACTGGGCTGCTTCTGGGGGTTGCATGGCCTTGCCAGTGGACGATCTGTACCAGCTGGACTTGGCCATGAAAGCCGCCTGTGTTGGAGAACTGAAAGTCTTGTATCCAAAAGTGCTGGTCTTTCTAAAATGTTGTGATCCTTAGGTTGTCAACCATGCACTCATTTCTCTGGACAGTAATTCTGCCTTCAAGAGCAAGCCAGCTTTGTTTTGATAGGTACAGTGCACAGATTAGGAGGGTTTGGCTACTTGCCAAGAAGCCCTGGCTCTGTGGAGGGCTTCACGTTTTATAGTATATTCTCCCATGCCCCATTTCAGATTTCCTTTCTTGAATCTTGCTAAGAGGGTTGCAAGTTCCTCTTTATACATGAGCCACCACCGAGGCTCAAAAAGATCTGGTGTCCTTCCCTACGGCCATGGAACTAGTGGGAGGCAGGTGCAGGCCACGGGTCTGGTTCTGACAGGGACAGCAGCCATAGATTACACAATGCCTCCTCATTCTCTCCTCTTTCTGGCTCCCAAGTCCAGAGCCCTGCCCAGAAAACCATTTCTCTGAAAAGAGAGGATTTGCATTTTTGGATCAGAGATGCATGCACCCGGGCCCTGACAGATTTGGGGTCACGTGTTCTTACAGTGGCCAAGGTCTGTCTGTAGCTGGGGAGATGTGGGCCTGTCGTCTCGAGCGTTTATTTATGAAATGAGTACAATGAGTGTCAGGAAGTTTCCAGGCACTTGCCAGGCATCTGCCATTTTGATGTGGCAGGAGCAGGCAGCTTCACGTGGAGGCTTCATTCATTCTGGGGCCGCACCTCCCAGCTCTGGGCACATCTGCCTGTCTGAGTCAGATGCAGTCTGTGTTTCTAACCCTTTGCCGCTTGGTCTCCATTCATCTAAACAGACATTTATTTCAGTGCCACCAATGTGGCTGGCATGGCTTAGGATATTTGACTGTCACTGTGGCACCTGAGACTCAGCCAACTAAACTGCCTCCTCCTGATTTCCATGTCTGTTAGTGGGACTCCTAGGTGGTGGCCACCTGGGCTTCAGGTGCCCTTCTGCGCTCACCTCTTCCTTTATCACTTTGCCACCTTGGCCCAAACTCTTCGTGGTCACCTGCTCTCTGGAAGCCTGGTCTTTCCCTTCCATCACTTCTCTCTTCACACCCTGGCTAAGAATCTTCTGAAAACCTCCCTGCCCTGCTCAAGATCATGGAGCTGTCCTGCCCTCTGGACACTGCCATTTGGTTTAAAGCTATTTTATAGAGCACAGTAAGTAAGGTGTGTGTGCTCCCCTCTCACCCACCTTGTGTCCAGTGGTTGAGGGCAGGGGCTGTTGTCTTCTTATATCCTGCACAGGTTATTTTATGCTGTTAGCTTTCTTGAGTATGTGCATGGGTAAATTGAGCTTGCAAGTTAAACCTTATTTTTCTTGTTTTGGTACTGGGAATTGAACTCAGGAGTGCTCGGCCACTGAGCCACACCCCCCAGCCCTATTTTGTATTTTATTTAGAGACAAGGTCTCACTGAGTTGCTTAGTACCTCACTTTTGCTGAGGCTGGCTTTGAACTCACCATTCTCCTGGCTCAACCTCCAGAACTGCTGGGATTACAGGCGTGCGCCATCCCACAGGGATAAACCTTGGTTTTAAGCATTGGTCCCACTCACAGGAAGCCATGGTTGATGCCTTTGATGAGCTGACCAGAGCAGAAACGTTTTCCATATCTTCCCAGGGAAGGTAATCTTGCCATGTGATTTAGAGGGCACTTTGGGCTTGGGTGCTATTTGTTGTGTGGTGGTGGTGGTGGTGGTGGTCTTCTTCTTTCTCTTCTTCCTCTTCCTCTTCCTCCTCCTTCCTCTTCCTCCCTTCCCCCTACTTCTTCTGTACAGGAGATTGTACCCATGGGCACTGTATCATTGAGCTCAATCCCTAGCCCTTTTATTTTATTTTGAGAGAGGATCTCTTTAAGTTGAGTAGGCCAGCCTCTAACTTATGATCCAACTGAGCCTCCCCAGTCACTGGGATAACAGGCTTGGGCTTCTGTGCCCACCTTGTTTGTTTGTTTCTGGTATGGGAGATTGAACTCAGGGGCACTTAGCCACTAAGCCACATCCCCAGCCCTTTTTTGTATTTTATTTAGAGACAAAGTCTCTCTGAGTTTCTTAGGGCCTCTCTCAGTTGCTGAGGCTGGTTTGGAACTCTCCATCCTCACGCCTCAGGCTCTTGAGTCTCTGAGATTATAGGTGTGCTCTACCACGCCCAGCTGTTTGTTTTTTCAGCTAAGTGCTTAAACTGGATGGTTAATTTTACAAGTTTCACTCTCTGGGGCCAAATGGTTAGTCCAGCAAATGTTCAAAGTGCAAATGAAGGTCAGGGCACCAAACTGTTCTGGGTGTCAGATTTATATTTGGTAAATAGAAAATGTGATGTTCACAGAACGGAGCCTACCTCATCCCTGAGGTGCTCCATCACTGGGAGCCTTCCCATGGTGGCGGCTCCCACAGGCCATTGGTCCTGTGTAGGTTAGTGGGAAGTGTCTGGGGAGATGGACAAGTTTAACACACAGCTCTGCATACCAGTGGGTCGGTCTCCCTGAGCAGGATGAGCGAAGCAGGGTTCCCATGGCAACAGATCAGGTGCAGCCTAAGCATTTCAGGAGGGTGACCTTGCAAGGAGTGGAGAGCCCTTTGTGGTCGCCAGTCTTAAGAGGAAGGGTCCTTTGGATGGGGTGTCACTTGAATGCTTTGAGGGACTGGTGGAGGTAAACAATATGAACTGCTCTTCTTCTGCAGAGGTGGGGTCCTCTGTCCTCTTACCCTGCCTTAGGTCCCCTCCCTTTGTTTTTCTGTCTCCAATGAGGGAGGCATTTAAAAAAAATTTAAGATATATAACATGAGGCTTTGATATACACAGTGAAATGATTTCAGTAGTCAAGCAAATTAACGTATCTATCACCTCACTTGTTCTGGTGGCGAGAAGAGTAAAATCTCCTTTCAGCAAATGTCCTGCACACTGTGTGGTGTTATTAACTAAACTCCTTATTGCACCTAAGATTCTAGATTGTGTGTCCCACATCTGCAACTCTGCCATCTTTCGACCCTACATGACTCCATTTCCTCCCCGCCCAAGCCCCTGGTGACCGTTTTATTCTCTATTTGACTTTTTTAATTTTCTTTTAGGGTCTACATATAAGCAAGATCATGCCTTAGTTCTCTGTGTCTGGCCTATTTCACTTAGCGTGATGTCCTCCAGGCTCCTCCAGGTCATGGCCAATGGCTGGATCTCTTGTACACGGCTGAGTGATGTTCAGTGAGCACATGTATACACGTGCACACCGGTTTCTTTTTTTTTTTTGGTTTGTTTTAACTAATTTTTTAGTTGTAGATGGACACAATGTCTTTATTTTATTGCTTTGTATGTGGTGCTGAGGATCGAACCCAGGGCCTCATGCATGTGAGGGAAGCGCTCTACCACTGAGCTACAATCCCAGCCCCCACACCGGGTTTTTTTTATCCATCAGTGAGGGTTGTCTTATCTGATCACATGTTATAGAGAAAATCAGGGCAAAACCTGAACCACACAGTCTGGCTGCCCAGGACCACTGGAGGAGCTTTGTGACCCACAGGTTTGGTAAGGGTTCCTCCTGGGACAGTGACCAGTCCACAAGGCCCAGGCCTTGGCTGGCAGGTGATTGGCAAGACAGTGCCATTTCTGCCCCCGCAGCTTCTGGGTGTGGGGGGCCAACCCCTTCTATCTTTCTGAGGCCATGGCCTCTGGGGATGGGCTAACAAGGCCATCGTCTGTGCCCCAAGCAAAAGCAAAGGCATGAAATATTTAATTGAATTATTTCACCATGGGGATATTGTGACTCATGTTGAAAACTGATCATCTATCTTTTTATCTAGCCCTTAAGTAGATCCCTGGTTAAACATTTAAAGGCCAGAGGCTCGGCAGTGGCCTCATCGTTTCCTTCCCTTATGGGTTGGGTGGGGTGTGCGGAAGAAAGGGATGGAGGGTAGGGGGAGCTGTTGGAAGGAGCTCGATGGGTGGAGGGGTCCAGGTGGTCCCAGAGCTGGCCTCTTGGCTCCCTGGTCTGATTCTTCAGAGGGCTGGCAGGTGGGCAAGGGCGGCCTCTGAGCCCCTCCTCAGTGGTGGGAGAAGCTGTATCCCTGGCCGCCTGTTCAGGATACTGTTTCCTGTGCTCAAGGAGGCATTGAAATGCAGTGTTCTACTTTTTAGTTTAATTTTTCATGTAGAAGAACAAAAGATGTTTTTGTCCTGGGTTTCCCCTCTCCCTGGCAGATTCCTCCTGTGCGGACAGGCTAGCTGGTTGTACCACTGTCACATCTGTCCCCAGATGTGGTGGGGGCCTCGCTCTGTTACTGTAGGAGGAAACTGGTGACCTCATGAGCTGCTCAGGTGATTGGGCTTGTGTTCTTCCCTGTGCCACCTAAGGGGAGTTTCAGGAGGGAGGGTGGAGGCCCTTGGAGGAAGGCTGTGGCTGACTCTGGGATTTTTAGTAAAAGGCCCACTGTGGTCGGTGTCCACTGCGTACCGTGACCTTGCTCCGCACTCTGGGAGCTGGAGTGAGTCTCATGCCCTCCATGAGTGCCTTTGTAGAGAGTGGGCTTTGTAGAGAGGAGCAGAAGCCATTCCTCTTAGAAGACGGCTGCCTTCCGTTTTCCAGGGACAGAAAAGCCCATTTTTGGGTACGAAGCCCAAATTCCCAAGTGTCTTTGCAATTGCTGGAGATGATGAGCAGAGAGAGAAAGAAATGTGCTGTGATCTGTGTGCTGCTCTTCTCGCCTGTAAATCAGGGCTGCAGCTTATGGCTCTTCAGGGAGATGGGTCTGCCAGGTGACAGAACGTCAGCCACGTGTGTAACTCGGCACGGAGCCCACATGTGTTTCCCGCATGCTGTGGATGCAGGGCCACGGGACCTGGGAACCCTCCAGTTTCAGGTGTCTGAAGTCCCTCATCTTTACCCCAGCCAGCTAGCGACAACCTCCGCCACTGCCCCGCTTTTTAAACAAGTCTGAAAAGATAAGCCAAATCCATTTTGTACAATCTGTTGTATTTCCATTGGCTTTCATGATACTTCCCCTCATTGCCTGCCATATTTTCTGATTTGTTCCTTTTTTTCATCATTCAGCATTTATTTTCTGAGTATACTCTACACCAGGCGCTCTGCAAGGAATGGGAGCCCAGCCTGCAAAAAGATGGGTCTTGGCAGAGGACACAGTCAAGGGACAGTGGCAGGACAGTGTGACAGTGACGAGCACAGGGATCTGACTCAGAGAAGAGGGACCCTGGGAGGCCAAGCTCGGGCATGCAGCCCAGTCTGGGTGACACTCAGACAGGGTCTTGAAGGTGCCTGGAAGCCAGCAAGGATAGCAGCCCCTGTGCAGTGGCAGGTACCAGCCGAGTAGGGGGGAGCGGGGTGCCCAGGAACTGCTGGATGCCTGTCACTGGAGCGCGTGCTGGCAGTTTGTGATGATTTCCTTCCTGAGAAGACTCTCGGGTGCCAGTTCAAAAGAATACTCCCGGCGCTGCCTCGCTGTCTGTTGACTCTCATAGACGTTAGCTCGGTGAAGTGCAGGTGAACCCTCTCTGCATGAATAGTAATTACCTCTCCTTAACCACGCACAAGACAGTGTGAGAAAGCGAACTCGGTAAACATCTGTCCAAATCATTTGAAGCAAAGCACGTAATCCTTAGATCTTGCAGCCACCGTACCCTAAGATGTTGTCATTCTGTTCTTGTAAAACAACGCCGAGGAAGCGCGGAATCATTAAGCCTGAGATCGTGTCGCGTCTGTCCCGCTTTGTTCTGGGGACCGTATTTCAGCATGCTTGCTAATGGATGCTTTTTGTATTTGTCCCTCCTGCCTCCGCCCCACGTCTGAGGAAGGCTCCCCTGCCCGCATTCCTTGGGCTGCGCACAAGCAGGCAGCTGTGTTACTGAGAGCAGCCATTGTGGGCGAGGCGCGCGTAGCAAACACCATGCGAGGTGTCACTTTGGATTGCAAGAGCTGTCACTGATCTCCTGATCCTCTTTGCCATCCTTCAGGCTGGTCATAGTGCATGAAAGGCAGGTGTGGCTTCTGCAGCAGGATCCCCCAGCCCGCTCTGCCATCTGCCCAAGCATTAGTTTTGTCAACCACGGATAATGAAAACACTGGTACAGAGACCCTGGCCTGTTGACGTCATCCCTGCAAATCTGTCTGGTGATAATGTGGAATGATGCAGTGGGGACAACGGAAGGCCAGAAGTGGTGTGAAAAAGGAGGATATGTTTTGGATACCCGTCTATTTGCTTCCGAAAAATTGGTACACAGAGGGTGGTGGCTAGTTCTCAGTTTCCACGGAGGCCTGAGCAGCCGCTTCAGGGATTTAGGATAGAGAAGCAGATGCATGTGCTTTGGAGGCACGTGACCCTGTGTAAAGCCTAACTCCTTTGCATGTTAGCTGTGTGACCCAGGGCTGGTTGCTTACCCTCTCTGTACAAAGACAGTTCAAGAATATTGAGAATGTTGTTCTAGGAAGTGTTTTGAGTAGCATTCTATCTAGAAGGAGTATTTTTATGTAATACTTTATACAAGACTGAAAAAACCTGTATAATCCACATAAAGAATTTTCCTCTCCAGATGGGTGTGGTGATACACTCCTGTAATCCCAGCAACTCAGGAGGCTAAGGCAGGAGGATCACAAGTCTGAGGTCAGCCTGGGCAACTTAGGGAGAAACTATCTCAAAATAAAACCAGAAAGGGCTGGTGGTGTAGCTCTACTGAGGGTAGAATACCCTCAGTCCCCAGTGTGTGTGTACATATATATCTCCTCTTCCATAAAATAGAGTTGGGCAAGGTGAGGCCTGGAGGGCCAGGCCTTCAGCCTCCACGCTTCCTCCTCATCCCAAATGGGAAAGCTCACACCCACCATGCAGAGTTGCCTGACACCCGCTTACCATGTAAAACATGGCGGTGAATTCTGTGAGTGGCTTTCTTATGTCTCTGAGGTCTCTGCACCTCCAATCAGTTTGGATGGTGAGGGGCATGGTCTATGAGTGGGCTCTCGGGGCACCCAGGGGCCTGAGGTAGCAGCTGGGGAGCCACAGTCTTCAGGAGCCCCTGCACATTTCTTTGTGAAACATCTCGGATCAAAATAGAGTTTTGCTGCTTTAAAACATCTGAGACTCTCTGGTTTAGGGGTGTTCCCTTCCAAAGGACCAGATGACCGATCAAGAACTTTCCCAGGTGCACTGCTGTCCCAGAAGAAATAGAAAAGCTGGTGGTTAGGTATTTTAAAATAAATGACTGGCCAGGAAAGGTGAGGCAGATAGTGTATATAGTTCAAGGAGGCCATTGGGTCTGGATGTGTGCTTGCAGCTCAAGTGGGCACCCCTGGACCCAGATGGCTCTTTGGTGGAACTTGATCTGTTGGAAATGTGAGCAAGAGGTGTGGAGTCTGCCCCTGGGCAGCAGCTCCTGGCTTCCTCTGCATGGCAAAGAAAGGAACGCCAACCTGCCTGAAAATCCCTTTCTTGCTCCCAGCATTTTGGGAATGGATTCTGGGAAGGACATTTGACATGCACTGAAGTCCAAGCTGCTCATGTGGCAGAAGCAGACACCCCGCCCTCGCTCTCTGACCAGACAGCAGCTCCAGCTGTTGGTTTATTGCTTATATAATCCTAATTGGGAAAACAGTAGGACTTGTGGCAGGCCAGAGGTCGGCTGAAATACTGGTCCTTAGATGTGGATTTCTGCTGATTAATCTGACTCGTTGCTCATCGATCCCTGTTCTTCTAAAGGATTTCGGAATTCGAAATGACAATACAATCAAGATTTCTTTTCAACAGTTAAGTGCATCGTCGTTGCTCAGGGGGTGAATTGAGAAGGGCTTAATGCTGTCCCTGATACTATCAGTCGAGGTTCTAAGTCGCAGCAGCAGAAACCACTTCAGACATAGAAAGGGAAATTGAAAAGGTAGTCAGGGAGCCCAGAGGACCCTGTGTTCCCTTCTCCATCTTGGCACTGGGTGGCCACTGCTTATGTATGTGACTCTCTCAGGAGGCCATGGACTCTGATGGCTGGATGGGCATGTTTGCTTTTTTATTTCCCTTGTTCAGAGCTGCAGTGTGGGGATCGAGCCACATCTCCAGCCAGGGCAGGATGTCTAAACACACAGAAGCATATTGGTGGGCTGAGCTCGGGTCCTAAGGCAGAGCTGATGGGTGTTTCTGCTGCACACCAGCCACGGTGACAGCAGCTGTGGGAACAGCATGGTGATGAGCTGCTGCACCTGGCAGCCTCCCCCGATAGCTTCCCAGCCAAGCAGATGCCAATGCGCATGGGCTCTGTTGGAATCCCTGCCACCCATTCTCATCGCTTGGGTTGTGTGGATCTCCTGGAGCATCAGGGCAGGTGGTTTGCTTGTTGGAGGCAGATGTGACCTGGTACCGGAGGAAACTTGGTGCTATCACTTCTGCTGGTGGCAAAGGGGAGGGAGATGCTGAGGAGGGCAGGAAACACTGCAATCAGAGACCAGGACAAGGACCATGTCAGCAGACAGGGGACCCTGAGTGACAGGTCCCAGGGCCTCTACACTGACCCAGCTGGGGAAGGAGGCATGTGCTCCTTCTTGCTTCAGTTTCTTCTTCACAGCCAGCCCCAGGGTAGAGATCAAAGCTGTGATGAGCTCATCGTGATTCTTGGAAGTCTTTGAATTTTAAATTTTACTTGTGGTAAAGTGCAAATAGAACAAAATTTACTGCACCAACCATTTTTCAAAGTGCATGTTCAGTAGTGTCCTTTCCCCTGCACTGAGCAAACCCTCCGGGAATGATTGTTTTATAAAAGCAGCAGCCCATCCGAGTCAGCATCTGTCCCCAAGGTTTCCTCAGCAAGTCATCTCCTTGTTCTGCCTCAGGCGGGACCCCTACCTTTGCTATAAGTAAATCTGTCTAATTTAAAGTTTGCCAACAGATAAAAGGAAAGAGATGGGGGCAGCAGAGCCATCAGCAGAACGACTCAGTTCTACTCTGATCTTTTTCTGGATTTGACTAGAGTAGACATCAGACTTCAGGTGTTCAGGGCTCATTGTCGTTAAGAATTGCATTCCTTTGGAATTGTGCAGTGTACAGTCTGTGGAGCTGTATGCAGCAGCCCAGAGAGGATTAAAGGACCTTTCTGTGGCTGTCTTTGGAAGGAGTGACTCCCCCTTCAATTGTTACACATTTCTGCTTAGTTCAGGTATTAAACAGAAAACTACAATGTGTTTTGCAATGAAGTGGCACATAATCCGGAATCAGATTTAGTTGTCTTGTTGTGTGGAGCAGTGCACACAAAGACAGGGCGTTCTGGAACCAAGCATCTGTGGTTTGCATGTTAATAGTATGGCAATCTGGTCGCACAGGGCCTGGTGCCCAGCACCCTACTGGACCATTCCAGGCAGTCCTCAATGGCTCTATGGAGGATGTACTGTCAGACAAGGAAACTGAAATTCAGAATGGATGTCACCCAAATTATGCTGTTGGTCAGAGGAAAAGCTGGGACAGTGACTAGGGATCTTCGGTTCCAGCACCCAGGATCTTAACCCCTGATGTGCATGGCTGTTCAGCTGACCCGGTTCTACTCACAGAGTCTAGTCCCTCATTTGTAAGGTTGTCCTTGGGGGTCCTTGTGGGGCTATTGAGTGGACTGAGAGATGATGTAGCTGAAGGCCTGGGTATAGATGTGTACCAGTGACCCCTGGGGCAGTCAGAAGGAGGTCATCTGTCTGAGGTCAGACAAAGGCCCCCTAGGGCACTTATACTGGCACCAAGCCCTGTTGAGAACCACAGTATGGAGAACAGCGTGCTTCTGAATTTATTTCCTGGTCTGGTGGGACATTGGTGGCTCTTGGTGGTTGTCCTATTTACTTAATACACTTTGCTAGGTCTTAGCTTTTGATCTTGGAAAAATAAGAAAGCTGGGTTTGCTTAATCTGACTTTCCAACACTGTAGTTATTGATCTGCTTTCGAATGCTTGTGAGCTGAACACAATTCAGTGTCAATCAAGGGACCTCCTATTGGCTGGTGATTAAATCCATCTCTCCCCTCGCGTCCACTCACGTCTGCCTCTCCTCCCTGTCTCCCTGCGTGAAGTCATTGGAGTGCCGTTGCTTTTCCCGTCTTCTTGTTGGGGTGATATTTCTACCTGGAAGGGCAGCTTCAGATAGAGATAACTGGGTAATGGTTTCCTGAAGTGAACCAGCACTTCAAGGCTGTGCCCCTTCGCAGTTACGTGAGCACAGAGCTCTTCTATGCTGGTGCCTTTCCTGTGGTCTGTGCAGCCACCAGCAGTGGTGGCCACAGTCCAGTCTTGGGATGGCCCTGGCTTCTTTTCCTGCAGTGAGAGTATCTACTCTCGTCATTGCCTCCACTGTCTCCCACCTTGTGCTCAGGAACTATCCTTTCTGCTTTTTTTCCTCTCCCAGTTGTTACTTGTGGGTTGGGAGTGGTAGAAGGTCACCTCTTTGGGATGCTCAGCACATCCACACTAATTCTCGAAGAAGCTGATTGATCCCTGCCTCACACTTCAGTAAGTTTGCTGATGAAGTACTATTAAGATGATTTGTTAGGTTCTTCCCCAGCTGAGTGCTGGTTCCCACTGAGAGAGTGGCAGGCAGCTCAGGGCTGCTCTGCAGCATTCTGAGAGTCCCAGGGCCATGCAACCAGTGTCCCAGGGAGGCACCTGCTCGCAGGTGCTGTCTTCAGGGCAAATCCCTTCCTGTGCAAATATGCCCTCTCTGGTGTCTGATGGGGAGATCCTGATGAGCCATGCGTATTTCTTTCATGTCTTCAAAGTCTTCATTTTGGATGGTAAAGATTAGTTATGAGGTACTAAAAGGACAGTAGAATTTTTTTAAACTAGGTTATTTCCTTTCATTTTTCTAACTGACTCCCATGAAATGAGCCATCGTCCAGCTTGGTTCAGGATGGTGTCCTGGTGGTATACTGTGAGTCCAGAGAGACTACTAAAAGATGCCAGTGGTATCCCGATGCCTGGGAAGTGGGGAGGTGGGTGGTAAGCTGAGGGGCACGAGAAGTTGAGGGATCAAGGGTCCTGGGCCGTTGAGTGGGGAGTAGGATGGAAACAGGCACACAGGAAAGCGTCCCGGGCACCTGTCACTGTGGAATCCCAGGTGACGTGTTCAGGTTGGCTGGATCCGGGGCTCCTCGCAGACCGTGCTGCTCATCATAGCTGCACACATGGCCAGGTTCATAGCTGTCCTTCAGCAGGGCTTGTGTCCATCTTCATGATGCTGACCCCTTGTCCCAGTCCCACAGCTCATGCCTGCCCCTTCTTCCTAGTCTTAGTCTACACAAATGTTTCCCTATGAGTTACCTAAGAATCTCCCTGCATTTACCTCAAAAGATGGTCAACGGGCAGGGCCCTGGGAAAAGCCATCATCAGTGATGCTCTGTGGAGTTGATTGCTGAGAGTTGTGTGCACCTGGCCGTCCGTGGATCTGTGCACTCCTGCACATGGGCACTGGGTGTGCTGTGACGTTGTTTCCTGGCACCCCTCCCCTCAGTCCACTGAACACCACCAAGGTACTCAGTGCTGTTGCTGTTTAGAGTTGCTGTGTCAACCACATGGGGAATGGCTGGAATTGGAGCCAGCGCTGTACCTGAGACCTGGGAGAAGCTGCCTTCCACCCCTGTTGCAGTTTGGTCTGGCCTCCCTGAGCTCATGGCAAGCTTTGCCAGAGCCTAAATCTTGTGTGAGGACAGAGGGAGGGTCTCTGATAAGGACTCGTTTTTTTTCCTGCCTCTGCTCACCCCAGTGTTCCAGGGAAACCTCAGGTCCTCTTCTTGGAGCTTGGAGGTGAGCGAGCTCTTGGACTGGAGATGCTTCTGCTGGGGACCACTGGGCAGGGACAATGAAGAAGAAATTCCCATGACATGGTAAACTAGGTTACCCTTCACGTCTCAGCTTTTAGATTCTCCAACTCCTAGATGCTAAAGGTTCTTTAGAAAGTGGCTTTAAGAAGTCTCAGGGCTTACTGTGGAGAGTACCATTTGGTTAGGTCCCTCGTCCTTCTGTCCTTCTTTATCTTCAGTCGAGTGATTGTTGTCATGGCAACAGATCTGCTCCTGCTAAGGCTTCTCTAATAGCGTAGAAGGGGACCCATTGCTTCCTGAGATTGTTAGTAATTATCGTCTCAAAGAAAATATGCTCTGAATATTGGGGACATTTTAATGGGACCTGTTCCATCCTATAGGGGACTTTTGAAATCAGTGTCAGCTCCATATCTTAAAATAAAAAAGACTTGATTCTTTGTTTTCCTTTCATTTTTTTCCCCTTTTTTCCGTGTTCTAACGGGAGAAGAGCCATCACCCTATTGTCTGTCCTGCTTCCCACATAGTAGGTGCTCAGGTGCTGAATTTTGTTTCAGAGGTGGCAGAATAGCCCAGCAACCCTTGACCCAAATATCTTTAAGATGACCTTGAGTCTGAAGCCAGGCAGGCCTCCCAGAGCTCATAGCCTTGGGGTCTTGAACCCAGCTCCTCTTTGTTTTCACAGCACCAAGCAGAGGGGATCCCGGTGCATCTAACCTGGATAATCCCCAGTGTGTCTCAGGGATAAAGAACCTCTCATTGCCCTCTCTGCAGAGCTCAGATTTAACTCAGCTGCCAAAACATTCAGTAGCTACTTTCTGATATAGGATATTGTGTGATTTTTGTTTGTTTAAGCTTTATTTCCTCTTTATCTGCAAATGCCTATTGAGGTTTTATTCTGGGTTGTTCATCTTGCTTGACACTGGGAATCCCAGGACTGCCTGGCTACAGTTGCTGTCCACAAGGAGGAGACAGCAGTAAGCCCAGGATGACATGAGTGTGACAGTACGGGCTTCTGCAGAGCAAAAGGAGGGGATGGCATCGCCTGGTCCCTCCCTTCCTCCGTCCCTCTTTGAAAGTGTGGAGACCCAAGCTGCCTGTGATCCTGCTAGGTAGAAAAGACAAGCTTGCTCTCCTGGTCATGCTGAAGGCTACTGAAACATCCCAGGCGTGGGGAGGACAGAGCCTATGGGAACCAAGGGAGCCTTCTGTCCAGCCACTTTGCCCTCAGACAATACCTGATTCTCCTGGGCTGGCTTTCTGCTCTGGAGCAGAGTCGAGGTTTCACTCATCACTCATAAGTCCAAGGGGGAGTGTGGTTTGGGGACGGGGAGACTAAGGTGAGGGTGTGGAGCTTCAGCCAGAGCCTGTCCCAGCAGCAGACTGATGTCTTTTGGCAGACACTCACATTTCCTGTCTGTGCTCCAAGTTGAGGACATCTGGTCCACCTGAATTTCATCTGGAAGCTTCTGTGTGGCAGCATTCTCATGGAGTTGGGAGAGTATGTTGACTGATGAAGCACCCCAACCCCGGCCACTCTTAGTGTGGCAGGTGGTCTAGCTGCCAGTCGCTGTCATCTGGAAGTTCGTCAGAAATGCCAGACCTCCAGCTTACTTCTGAATCGGGATCTGCATTTTAGCATGTCCCCCTGGCGACCCTCATGTACACTAAGGTTTGAGAAGGGAGCATCTGTAGTATTCTTTTGGGACTTAAAGGCCAGAGTAGCAAATACAGGGAACACATTGCTGGAGGACTCCTGAATTCCAGGTAGGCCTGGCCCAGCTGGTAGCAGCTCTATTTCTCATCAGCCTAAAGACAGCCACAGAACCTCAGCAAGAGGCTCCGGGCATCCCTTAACACCTGATCCTAATTATCCCAAGAGATAAAATCCATGTGTCTTCCCTGCTTTTGACTGTGAATAACTCATCCCAAAACAAAACAAAACAAAACCCACCACAACAAAACAAGCAAATAGCTCCTTAAGAGCTGAGAATCATGATCCTAATCCTTCCCTGGGCTAAAGGAAGAATCGCTGGGGCCCACAGAATAAACAGGGGTTCAACCACTACCGACACCACACAGTGGCAATAAATCAGACCTAACGGGGCGTCTGGGGTTGTGCAGTGACCTTGGTGGGATAGGGGAAGTCATTGTGTTACCCTGACTCTCTTGATCACCCTTGGGACACAGGGTCAGCCCCTCCTCATCCCCAGCCTATTGCATGGGCAGCTTCCTGTTGGTCTGATTGATGAGCCACTGTCAGGTTTAAATCATTCACCAGGAGTATTTTCCTTATTTGCATTCTGTTTAAAGAGCAGCTGCCAAGGTCAGAAGTCAGAGCTCACCAGGTCTGCCTTAGACATGTTTATTGAGCATTTGCTATCACCAAAGCTGTTTATAAGATATAAACAGTGTTTTCAGAACATAAAGGGATCCAGTCGGGTGTGATGGCACACTCTTGTAATCCCAGCAGCTCTGAAGGCTGAGGCAGGAGGATTGCAAGTTTCAAGACAGCCTCAGCAACTTAGGCCCTAAGCAACTTAGCAAGATCCTGTCTCTAAATAAAAAAATGAAAAAAGGGCTGGGGATGTGGCTCAGTGGTAAGGTGCCTCTGAGTTCAGTTTGGAAGGAGCAGCATCCCCAGGAAGCTGTGCCTGGGTTGGGCTGCAGGTGGGGTCAGTTGCCAATAGAGTGACTTCTGGAAAAATTCTCCTAGCAAGTAGGAAGAGGTCCTCTGCCTGAGTAAATAGTTCTTCTTGTGCTACAGGAAGCAGCAGAGGTGACTCTTGCTGAGGCCTGCCAGCACATGCCCACC
The DNA here is from genome assembly GCA_028644305.1 of Xerus rutilus. Classification (NCBI taxonomy): domain Eukaryota; kingdom Metazoa; phylum Chordata; class Mammalia; order Rodentia; family Sciuridae; genus Xerus; species Xerus rutilus. Next base: position 167,935,028 of record CM053400.1, on the reverse strand, counting down.
CTGGGCCCAAACCTTGGATAGGACCAGCCAGCCTGGACATGGTCTAGCCAGCTAGTGGTGCTATGGTTTGAATCTGGCTGGTTAAAACAGATGTTCAGGTGGAAGGATTCTTATTCTCCCTCAGTTATAAGATTTCCCTCTCTGCCAGTGATTTCTGTCAGTGGTACATATTGGCAATAGCAAGATGTCCCCAAGAATGGAGTGGTTAGAAGTTCTAACTATGGGCTCAGCCCTGGATGCTAATCCTGAATTCCCTGTGTCCTTGGGCAAGTTACCTAACCTCTCTGAGCCTCCTTTATCCTCGTCTCTAAAATGAGGATAATGATACCTATCTTATGATGATATCTACACGAGGAGTATAATGAAGTTTTTAAATAAATGTAATATTACTGCCTGTTGCATTGCTAGCACTCAATAAAGGGTGGCTATTCCTATAATTTGGAAAGCGGTAAGATTGTTTCCTGAGATGGGGTGAAGTCCACATAGTTCAGGGATGTACAGATGCCACTTAAAACAGGCCAGTGACATGAGGGTGACCTGATTCTAGATATTAGAGGTTTCCGCCCAGCACGGTGGTGCACACCTGGAAACCCAGCTACTTGGGAGGCTGAGGCAGGAGGATCACAAGTTCAAGGTCAGCTTGGGCAACTTGATGAGAACCTGGCTCAAAATAAAATAAGAGAATGAAGGCTGAGGATGCAGCTTGGTGGTAGAGCACCCCTGGGTTCAATTCCCAGTATCACCACCAAAAAAAAAAAGATATTAGGGACTTCAAGGTGGTCACCAGCAGATGTAGAATGCAAGCCCAGCCAGAGGGGCAGCATGAGGGGCTCCCTCTGTGAAGTGCCAGCCTAGGGTCACCCCTGTGGTGAGATGCATGTGGCAGGCTCTTAGTCCACCACACCATTTCTAAATTATCGGACATGCCATGAAGGCTGCTGGGAGATGATGCCCAGACTGGGCTACCGCAAGTGTATGTACCCGGCATTTCAGCCTCGTGGTCCAGAAAGACGCATGGGGCTTGTGAATCAGCCCACATCTGCTTTGCTGGCTTGAGCTGACATCCTCAAGTCACTCAAGCCTGGCTCTGCCGGGAGCCCCTTCCTGCGCCCTGGCGGCAGAGGCAGACCGTGGTGAGCAGTGGTTCACTGTGGCAGATGTCGGGAGCCAGTGGCATTTCCCCTGTGACGCCCCCGCAGGGTTTGCAACCCGGCACATTCCATCGGGAGGAGGGCGGAATGTGTCTGCCCCTGTTATGGTTCCCCGTAATGTGAGCGTGTCCGTGTTTTTGTGTTTCTGTATTATTCTCGCTTTGCTTTTAAACAGCAACAAAGAAAGAGGAATATTGGTCTTTGCGGCTGCCAGTCCTGTGCATGCCAGCATCTCGTGCTTGCTGGGCTGACGCCGCCAGATGGTGGTAGGATTGCGTGTGGTTTTGTTTCCTCTGCTTTTTGAAAAGTCGTGAAGTGAGAGAGACTGAGAAATGGGAGATCTGCTGAACAATTGTCATCTAAGGGCTTGCTGGGTCTTCCAGCCTGGGTGTGGCGCCGACCCCACCCAACATGTGCTGAGTGGGCAGCCTAGGGTTCCCGCAGGCACTGCCTGTAGCCACACACCCAGCTGTACACAGGAGCTGGGCAAAACAGGTTTCTGAACAGGAAATTCCATGTTTTCCCCTTCCTTGAGGACCGCCACTGTGGTCTCAGGGAAGTTGCGCTTCCTTTATGGGGAGCCTTACAGGTTTATTTTTGAAAAATATTTTTTTTTTTTTTTTTACTTCTGTCCCTCTTTGCTTAGTTTGAAGTACTCCTGCTTCTTGTTTGGTGTCCTTGACATCGGAGTGTGTGTTCCATACAGGTGATTTCTGTTCACAAGCCAGGGAGTCCGGCTTGTTTTGGAGCCATTTCCAGGGCTAACATAGGCATCAGGTGTTGCTGGGTGACGTGTGTGTGACCACTGTCTCTGTTTAGGGAGGAGCCCTCATAGTTGAAGGTAAATGGCACATGTTCTGCAGAACTTGAAATACTGCGAGCTGGCTGATTCTGCTGCTCTCCTTCCCCTCCCTGGAGTTAAGCACACCCATGGCATCAGATGACACTGCTCCCTCCCACTGTCCATCTTTCTGGGCCCAAGAAGAAGAAGAAAATGCTGATGAAGCCAAAAGAAATGTAGTTTGTTAATTTGATGTTCTTAATATCCGGAACACCTGCTTTGACCTTTAATAAAAATGACAGCCCGCCAGTAGGAACCAGCTGCCTCACAAACACGTGGCTGAAGAGCAGGGAGGAGGTTCTGGGAACAGAGACACCGGAGCAAGCAGGAGTGCATGAGCTGCTGCCAGCCAGAGGCAGGAGTTGGACCCAGCAGTAGGGAGCTGCTGCTGGTCTGTTGCTCCATGGATTTTCTGAGGCACTTCCAATTCAAGGTCTTGAAGAAAATTTTACATGAGACTTTTTTGTTTGTAATTT